>JAUDYJ010000001.1:217708058-218145558 GCA_030761175.1 Masticophis lateralis
GATAGAACTCCATGTAAGTTCTTCAAGGAAAAAAAAAGAATATTTTTTTCTTTAGGTACAATTTGGCAACTCTAATAATACAAGTATTAAAATATAATGAAAACATATAATATATAAAAAGCATACATTAATAGTAGTAGTAGTAGTGCTTACATGGTCACCAAATTGGAAAACTTGAGGCTGTTACATGAAAAACTCAATAGAAATAATCAGAATATAAAATGTAGAACAGTGAAATATTATATGAGGGATTACATTAACAAACATTTTCAGCCATCCCTCATCAGTCATTGCTCAGTGGGATCATAAAATACATTGGCCTGTGGTTTATTTGAAAAGCTAATGCCTTTCTAAAGCAGAAGAAGTATAGCAAAAGACAGAGCTCTGGGAAATGATATTTTTGGAGAACAAGAGCAGTGACAGAGAAGGTACACTTCCAGGATCCCACAAGATGGCATTGTTTAACAGAATGGACTTGAAACGTGCCCAATTTATCAAACCCCAAAGGTGCTTTTCCAAGAGGCAACTGGACTTACTTATTTTTTCTTGAAGACACTTCACTTCTCACTCGAGAAGCTTCTTCAGTTCTGAAATTCTTGAACTGAAGCAGTTTCTCGGATGAGAAGTGAAACATCTTCAAGGAAAAACAAAGGAAGTCCAGTTGCCTCTTGAAAAGCACCTTTGGGACAACCCTGACCAGGATGACTGAGAATCTCCATAGACAATTTATCAAATATTATAGGATGAGCAAAGACAGTGGGAGAAAAGTGGCCCAATATCAATAAGCAGCCTGTGAACCATAGAGCCCTGTAGCCAGTGGTGGGTTTCAACATTTTTTACTACCGGTTCTGTGGGCATGGCTTGGTGGGCGTGGTGGGGGAAGGATACTGTAAAATCTCCATTTGCACCCCAATCCAGGGGAAGGTTACTGCAAAATCCCCATTTCCTCCTGATCAGCTGGGACTTGGGAGGCAGAGACTAGATGGGGGTGGGGCCAGTCAGAATTTTGGTTCTCCGAACTATTCAAAATTTCTGCTACCGGTTCTCCAGAACTGATCAGAACCTGCTGAAACCCACCTCTGCCTGTAGCTGATAGTCAGAATTTGAATTGTATCAGGAAACCCACTGGAAACTAATGTAGCTTGCCTACCTTAAATCTCACATGGACATACTGAGGTAACATTCTGAATGAACTGTAGCTTCCAAATGGTTTTTCATCTCTATGTAGATCATGTTACACAAATTGAAACAACAGGTGAATATGGCATGATTGACCTTGAGCAGAGTCTGCAAGTCTAGCAAAGAGGACAATTGGCATTTGCGATGAATCTATGCAAAAATACCTTTTGGCAACTTCTTGCTGGACTAGCAAAAGCCGTGAATCTAGGAGAACACCTGAACTGTGTACTAATTCCATCTGTGAATGTGCTGCCACATCTAGGATTAAAAATGAGACATCTTCAAACACTAATTTTGCATCCTATCTGTACAGTTTTTAAATATATATTATACAGCAGTTTAAACCAGAAATTCCAGGATTTTAACCTTGTATTAGGAGGAGGAGGGGGAGAGGGGAGGGGGAGGGAGGGAGGGAGGGAGGGAAGGAGAGAGAGGAGGGGGAATGAATCTCTTTTCAGTTGAAGTCTACAAGCATTTTTTAAAATAATCATATAGCCACCATATTGGGATTGTAGCAATCTAAACATCTAATACATAAATAAGTGAGTAATTGAATGGAAGCGTTCATATACTATAGAAAGGTCTTCCAATTATGTAGCTCATGGCTACATAATGGGACAATTAATGGGACAATTACTAGAACAACTACTAAAAACCATGAGTTTTGTGTCTCTACTTGCTTCCGACTCATGATTTCCTTGAAATTTTGCAGTACAATGACAGCCTATGCAGTCATTGTACAGTCATTGTACAGTTGCTAATAGATGGTAGCATTTTAAAAGCCCCAGATCTTCTTTCCTGTAATATTTTATTTTTAACATGACCTTGGCTTGTCCAATTCTTAAAGATATTTTCAGGGAGCTGTCTTCACTGCCTTTAAACCAAGAGCTACCCTTCTTAAAACAGTCTTAGACAATGTTCTTCCTCTTGTTACCTCTAGAAACTAATATCAATTTAGATAATTGGAAAATGTTTTACAGCTAGAAACCTACAATGGGAACTCAAGATGACACTATCCCTACAAAATCTTGGAAGAGAAGTCTATTTTCTGGTCCAACTCAGACAACCTGGTAATGTTTTAACCCTCTGCAAATTTGTAAACAGATACTTATCTGACTCCAGAATCTACCAAACAGACTCAATAGATTTAATGTTGCATACACCAAAATTCAGTCCATTTTGTATTTTTAGCTTCTTCCTGCATTACTTGGAAATGCCTAAAAAGAGAATTTCAGGGAATCACTTGCCTATTTTTATTTTTATATATCTTTGGATGTGAACAAAGCTTTCACAGGTGTTTGCTTCATGCATAGCAAATACTAGACAAGATCTTCTCTTTGCTAGAAAAGAATACATGCCTGTCAACTCTATCATGAATACTGCATTTTTTTAAAGCTGAAAAAAACAATTTATGATGATCAGGCAAATCTTCACAAATACAGAAAACAAGCTTTCTCTCAATGATAAATAAATAATCCTATTTATTACAGTTATTAAAGCATACTAACTAGACAAAGTTCAAAAAAGAATGAAAGTATCAATTTCTAAATTTGTCCTTTGGAATTTTTTTTTAATGTTCTTTAGTTGGACAAGAGGATTAGGGTCCCATTTATTTCGTTGAAATTTAAACTGGAAGATTTTAGTGGAATAGATCAATGAGTTATAATAGAGCAAAAATCTGAACTTAGATCAAGATCTCTTTATGCAATTTATATATGTGTGTAATTTGTTTCAGTATAATATAATAGATCCTAATCCACTGTAGTCATTGGAAAGATTTGCAATAGCTCTAATGAGAAAAATAATAGAACACAACTTTAGATACTGCTATTTCGCTGACAACATTTTGCAGAATTTACCATAATGGTTTACTGTATAGGTCCCAGTATCAATAAACTGAGTTTTCCTGAATTAAATATCATTTTTATTCAGAGTGATATTTAGTCTAAATTATAATTCAAAGATAAATCTAGATAAATAACAAGTCAGCTTTCAGGCAAACAAATGAATTTGCATTATTTTATATTCATCATAAATATTTCACTTAATTACTGAGGTACCTTGTTCAGAAATACAAAACAACATTATAAATTTATTAGTATTGTCCCTGCTGATTTTATAGACTTTCTGTAGAATGTAAAAGCCAAAAGTAAAAACTCGTTCAAGACCCACCAAGGAGAATATAAACCATTATCAAATGCTAATTTTGACAGACAAACTACATTTTACTAGATACTTTTTTCCTCTATCCAACATCCAGTCAGATGTTACTACACTTGTTGTCAAAATCAAAGTCAATTAAACCATCTAGTGCAGGAGTGTCAAGGCCCTGGGGTGCTTAGATCTGGCCTGCAGGGCCACCTTGGAAACACTGAAGGACCAGCCCGCGGTGCTTCTGCCAGTGAAAACGGAGCTCAGGAGGGCCGCCAGCAGCCTCCCTGAGTTCTGTTTTCACTGGCAAAGGGTTCAGGAGGCCGTCACAGCTGAAAACGGAGCTTGGGAGCCCGTTTTTGCTGGCAGAGCAGTCAGGCCACAACAGGCACCCACAACACAAGTGATGTCAAGCTGGTTATTCCCATCCTGGCCACGCCCACCTCAGCCCCCCAAGGTCAAACACAACCGTGATATGGCCCTTAATGAAATTGCATTTGATACCCCTGATCTAGTCAAGGCTCAGATACTGTATGTGAAAAAGGCAATCATTAAAAGGAATAAATGAATCTAAGCTACAAATTATCTAATGAATGTATTACTAATTTATAATATCATTCAAATGCAAAGGCTCTTTAATATTCATCTGAAGAATAACTATACCTTAACAATAGCAGAACTAAAATTCAACCTGTAAAAATAGAAATGCAGAATGATCTAAATATTCATTCGGGCATCCCAAATAGCCAATTCTTCAAAAAGTGTTTTTCAGATTTTGTTTTTTAAAAACCTTGTAGATATCTTTTAATTCTCCATTGCATGTCCCATTTTGAACCAAAGCCAAACAATATTGTGAGATTCTCTAAAAAGGCTTCAGAAGGTCAAGTGCAACTGAAACATAAAAGCAACATTTATCATGAGTAAAGTTTAAGTGTGGGAATGTTTTCATGCCAACAAGCAGAAGTTTTAGAAGCCATACTTTTTCAGGGTAAGGACAGGGAAGACAAACATTTTTAATATACAGGACAACTGAGAGGTTAATCCCCAAGTAAAATACTTGTTTCTAAATTTGATTTGATGCATCATTATACTGCTTGCTTGACATAGATAAACATTTGCAGTCATCTATACATGGGAAAGAATGCTTGTGTGCAAGTCTGCTTGCAGGTAATCCAATATTTTGGGGGTGCTAAAATAGATGGATGGATGGATGGATGGATGGATGGATGGATGGATGGATGGATGGAATTGATGGTGGATGGGTGGGTGGATGGATGGATGGATGGATGGATGGATGGAATTGATGGTGGATGGATGGATGGTGGATGGATGGATGGATGGATGGATGATAGGGAGAGAGGGGGGCAGGGAGACAGACAGATAGACACAAACATAGACACAGACACAGACACACACACACACATTCCAGGCATATTAGCAGCTATTCCAGGACAACTAGCTTCAAAAGAATAAGAAGCCTGTTAGACTAGTCCAGATTTTGCTACCCAGAAGTAAATAATGTTATTGGCTTATTTATTTCCTGAATGCAACTACATATACCTATTGCTGTCTGTCACAAGAAGCAATCACAGCTATTTCTTTCCTTCAGTACCCGTGACAGTTTAGTCTCTTGACATCATTCAGCATGTAGCTTCTCAAGATACTAGAAGAGCTCTTGTCTACTGACTTTTTGAACAAATAGTGTTGAGTTCTGGAATATCTACTCCCCTTTGGGATGTTTCCAAACATATAATTCTGACATTTATATGTATATGTATATTTTTTGTTGAAATTATAGTAGAAAACACAAATGAAAATAAAGACAATAGCAATAGCAATAGCACTTAGACTTATATACCACTTCACAGTACTTTACAGCCTTCTCTAAGTGGTTGATAGAGTCAGCATATTGGCCCCAACAATTTGGGTCCTCATTTTACCCACCTTGGAAGGATGGAAGGCTTAGTCAACCTTGAGCCCAGTGAGATTTGAACTGCCAAATTGCAGGTAGCTGGCAGTCAGCAGAAGTAGCTTGCAGTACTGCACTCTAACCACTGCACCACCATGGCTCTAATAGGAAAGGGTGAGGGAAATGGGTGAGGGAAAAGAGAGTGAAAGAGAAGTATAGGGTATGGTCATTGTGGTGAGATAGGCAGCAAACAAATTAAATAAATAAACAAAATAAACAAGTAAGTAAGTAAGTAAGTAAGTAAGTAAGTAAGTAAATAAATAAATAAATAAGGGAAAACATTAACTTCCATTTTTTCAGTGCAGTAGAATATAAATAACAAAATACAACCTCAACTTTTTACTTTTCATACTTAGTATATACTAGCCATTTTTATAACAGCAAACCAATCTAATCAATAAATCCCAAAGTGAGAGTTTCCTTTTTTTCTGTCTCAAACTCAAAAGTCTAGAAACAGTTTCTGAGTGAAAACAAAGCTAGATATATTCTTTTACTTAATTAAAACAGTTAATCTGACCCTCTTATAACTCTGAAATTATCAAGCTTGTTTTCTGATAGTTTGATGTTTAACCAGAAAATAAGCTTCTTTACTGGATGAAGCCAGACATGTCAACCTGGTATTCTTTTCTTCTCTAAGGCCATCTGGAATGAAAAACAGAGGTTGAAAGAGGTGCTGTTAATCCAGAGTATCTGAACTCTTTAGAGAGAGGGTGCTGATATGGATCCAGCTCTTGGCCAAAACTAAGAATGTGGGTTTTTTAAAAAAATCTGTTTGACCACATTGGCTTCTAAGGTGTGTTCTGAGGTAGAAGTTGCATGGATAAAATTTTCCCATACTGGAAGCTTCTAATAATCAATTCAAATAATTAATACAAGGTGGGTAGTTTTTACAATGGCTTTGTTCAGTGGATATAAGAGATAAGAATGCTGTTGATCATGATTTTTTTTTAAAAAAAAGAATTGATGGTTTCTTAATGTTTGTATGTTGCGGTTTTTTAAGCTTGTTTTATTGGGTTGTGGGTTTTATTTGTTGTGAGCCACTAAGGGTCACTTAGATGAAATGGGTGGTCATACAAATCAAAATAATAATAATATTATGGCATAAAGCAGCTGTGGTGGTTCCAGTGGTTTTTGCCACACTGGATGCCGTACCCAAAGAAATCTTGGACAGCACTTAGAAAATCTGTGTATTGACAAAATTTCCATCTGTCAATTGCTAAAGTCCCACTACTTGGATTGGCACATATGGTACAACAATATATTACAACATTTTAGTTCTTAGGAAGAACTCAATGTGTATGAGGACCAACACCAGCTTAAAAAACTGGCAGTTAGGACTTCACAACATTGTGAACAAATAATAATAGTAATAATAGAAATGCCACCTCTGCAAAGAAGCTGAAGAAGCAGTGGCCCACCTACTTATCTGTCACAAGATCACACAGACCAATTACAAACAATGGCATGACAAAATAACAACAATGGTAACAGGAAGTGCTCGATAAATGGATAAAAATTCCAAATCTTGTCTAAACATGTGTCTGACTGTGCAACCAACAATATAATTATAATAATAATACCGAGCAGTACCTCAGCTGTATTGCTGGAAACTGTAAATGAAGTCTGGTAGTATGACTTGGCCATAGTCAACAACTGCCCCAATGATGCTTCTATCTAGGTAGATGCTTCTACCTCTGCCTCAGGGGTAAAATCCAGCAGGTTCTGACAGGTTCTGGAGAACCGATAGCTGAAATTTTGAACACTTTGGAGAACCGGTAGTAGAAAATTTGAGTAGTTCAGAGATATACCACCTCTGGCTGACCCCAGAGTGGAGTGGGAATGGAGATTTTGCAATATCCTTCCCCCAGGAGTGGGGAGGGAATAGGGTTTTTGCTGTATCCTTCCCCTTCCCCACCAAGCCATGCCCACCAGCCACACCATGCCCACCAAACCACTCCCACAGAACCAGTAGTAAAAAATTTGGATTCCACCACTGTTCTGCCTGCCTGAAGGCCACCACTTTACAGTTTCATATTGTGTATTGTGTGGTGAGGCTTCTGGACATACTTTCTTTGGAACAAATTTGTGCACCATAATCAGCTACTTGTCAGTAAGTAGTTTCAATAAGAGGTCTTTAAGGACTATACATATGTATAAAGTAATTCATATAGAATAGAATTATGTCTGTTCACACCAATTACCTCCATGTATGGCACAACTGTCAACACATATTGGGGTGGAATCAAGGAGTGTGATGCATTTCTCTGAATACTAAACCTACAATGAGAGCTAATAATTGCTATCTGTAGTTAATTTAAACTAGAGAAATGCCTGGAAGAAGTATTCCCAAGCCCTTCTTTGTCCACCTGCTGACTTCTTATAGCATATCCATTTGCTTCTAGTATTCTGTTTTGCCTATATGTTATCAAAGCAAACACTTTCAACCAAAAGAAATCCTTCACGGATTGTCTATGGAACTTCTCACCAATTTGGAAAGTGAAAGACGACTGGGTAGATACAGGTGGGATGACAGAGGCCGGTCTTGAGGATGTCATTTGGAAGGAGTTCGATCCTGTTGCTCCCGAGGACGTGGACAGAATACTGGGGTGGCTGAACGCAACCACATGTTTATTGGACCCGTGTCCCTCCTGGTTGGTGCTGGCCTCCCAGGAGGCTACACAAGGCTGGCTCCAGAGGATTATTAATGCTTCTTTGAGTGAGGGTGTCTTGCCAGTCGCCTTGAAAGAGGCGGTGGTGAGGCCCCTCCTCAAGAAGCCTTCTCTGGACCTGGCTGTTTTGGCTAATTATCGTCCAGTCTCCAACCTTCCCTTTTTGGCGAAGGTTGTTGAGAGTGTGGTGGCGCGTCAGCTTCCTGGGTACCTGGATGAAGCTGTCTATCTGGATCCGCTCCAGTCCGGCTTCAGGCCTGGGTACAGCACAGAAATGGCATTGGTCGCATTGGTGGATGATCTCTGGAGGGCTCGGGATAGGGGTTGTTCCTCTATCCTGGTCCTGTTAGATCTCTCAGTGGCTTTTGATACCATCGACCATGGTATCATGCTGCGCCGGCTGGAGGGGTTGGGAGTGGGAGGCACCGTTTTGCGGTGGTTCTCCTCCTATCTCTCCGACTGGTCGCAGTCGGTGTTGGCAGGGGGGCAGAAGTCGACCCTGAGGTGCCTCGTTTGTGGGGTGCCGCAAGGGTCAGTCCTCTCACCCCTTTTGTTCAACATTTATGTGAAGCCGCTGGGTGAGATCATGTGTGGCTTTGGGGTGGAGTTCCATCAGTACGCTGATGATACTCAGCTGTACATCTCCACCCCAGGCCACCCTGATGATGCTGTGGAAGGGATGTCCCTGGAAGCCGTGCGGATCTGGATGGGGAACAACAGGCTCCGACTCAACCCCTCCAAGACCGAGTGGCTGTGGCTTCCAGCGTCCCGATATGGCCAGTTGACGCCATCACTGGCTATTGGGAGCGAGTCATTGGCCCCCATGGATAGGGCTCGCAACTTTGGCATCCTCCTGGATGCATGGCTGTCTTTAGAGGAGCATATGACGGCTGTGGCCAGGGGGGCTTTTTATCAGGCTCACCTGATATGCCAGTTGCGTCCCTATCTGGATCAGGACTCCTTACGCACAGTCAGTCAGGCACTCATCATTTCCCGCCTGTACTACTGTAATGCTCTCTACATGGGGCTCCCCTTGAGGTGCACCTGGAGGCTCCAACTGGTGCAGAATGCAGCCATGTGGGGGATTATGGGAGCAAGGGGGCGCTCCCACGTGACACCTCTCCTACGTGAGCTGCATTGGCTTCCGGTGGTCTTCCGGGTGTGCTTCAAGGTGTTGGTTACCATCTTTAAAGCGCTCCATGGCATAGGGCCTGGGTACTTGCAGGACCGCCTTCTGCCACCGATAGCCTCCCACCAGCCAGTACGCTCCCACAGAGAGGGACTCCTTAGGGTGCCGTCGGGGAGAGCATTCTCTGTGGCAGCACCAGCCCTCTGGAACGATTTGCCCCCTGAGATCCGTATGATACCTGATCTCCGGGCTTTTCGCCGTGCCCTTAAAACTTTTTTATTTTGTCAAGCTAGGCTGGCGTAATCCCCCCCCCCTCTTTTTAGTTTTTAAATTATCTATGGGTTTTAAATTTTAAATTGGTTTTTAAATTTTCTGGGCCAAAAATTGTTTAATTCTTTTACAAATTTTAAATTTTGTATTGAAGTGTTTTTTATTCCTGGCTGTGCACCGCCCTGAATCCACAGGAGAAGGGCGGTATACAAATTTAATAAACTAACTAATAAACTAAAGAGAATGCAACTCTTTTCAGACTTTGTGTGGTGCACATGATGGGAAGAAGAACAAGCCCATGGAACTTGGCTTCTCAATCAGTGGTGAAATGTAAAATTTGTTATTACCGGTTCTGTGGGCGTGGCTTGGTGATGGTGGTGGGTGTAATGTGACTGGGTGGGCGTGGCCAACTTTTTTTTACTTTTTTAAAGGATTTTTTTTACAACCTATTCAGGCGAATAGGTTGTAAAAAAAGTGCTTTTAAAAGATAAAAAAAAGGCTCTGACGATCACAGCTGAGGTGCGCAATCTTCAGAGCCATTTTTTTACCTTTTAAAAGCAGGAAGTAATGACCCCCGGGCAGGTGGGCAGAGCCTCACGCTGCCATTGCTACCGGTTCTCTGAACCACCTGCCACAATCGCTACCAGATCGCCCGATCTGATCCTGATCTGATCTGGGAGCATTTCAACCCTGTTCTAAAGCCTTTTCGTGATGTCTAAGAAGATCTTCGATCTTTACTACATTAATTCCTTGAAAGAGTTGAATTTAATACAGTATATTAAATTTTCTGGTTGCATTCATGCACGGGTTTGTGTACTCAATGCATTCTGACAATGCATGCATGACACACCGATCTATGTATGCATTGTATATAATTTATCAAACCCTGGGATGTAATCTGAAAAAAAAATGCACAATAGTTTTCTTTTTTTAAGATTCTGAAATCAAAGCTGCTTTTTTCCCGGATTGCTCAGGAATAATATGCAAACTCTGAAATAAAGACTATAATAAAGAGCAGCTGGCAACCTTGATAGGAGAAGCTGCAGCACCCTGGCATTCACAAAAAAGAAAAGCATAAAAAGAGTTGTTTTTAGTGTGGGAGTAGAAAGGGGCAAAACAGCCAAATACTCTTCTGTTACTCTGTAAACCAAAAAGCCTGAAACAGGCGCTTGACAAGGTGCTGAGGGTGTTCATATAAAGGATTAAATTGTCATAGCAGCAGAAATAATATGGATTACACTTGGGTTTTGAAGCTGCCAAGATCACAGAGCGATGGGAACAGGTTTCTGCCAATCATTCTGAGGTCAGATTTTTCAGAGTGCAATTCAGCATGCAGACTCCCTGTCTGTCTTCTTGCCTCCCCGGTCTTTAACTGAAAGGTAGCACAGGACTTCAGATCTGTTATTTGTTAAGTCAGCATGGAATGTCTGGCTTGCTATGATTAGTTTAATTGGTGACAGTGCTTTTCTCTTTGACATCCACAGACTGGCATTGATGCTTACTCACGTCTTCTCAGAGATATCCGGGTTTCTCATTCTGTTCTGGGATGGAGCACACAACTTTAGTTCTACAAAAGCTGTGAATCCTTCCTCGAGCCCAGGGGTGAAATCCAAATTTTTTCCTTACGGGTACTGTGGGCATGGCTTGGTGGGCGTGGCAGGGGAAGGATATTGCAAAATCTCCATTCCCACCCCACTCCAGGGGAAGGATACTGCAAAATCTCCATTCCCTCCCCTCCTGGGGGAAGGATATTGCAAAATCTCTATTTCCACCCCAATCTGGGGCAGCCAGAGGTGGTATCTGCTGATTCTCCGAATTACTCAAAATTTCCGCTACCAGCTCTCCAGAACCTGTTAGAACCTGCTGGATTTCACCCCTGCCCAAGCCCCTATCAATTCAGTATTGGCAATATTCAATATCGATTCAGTCTTCCTGTGCTAATATTTATCACTGGAATTTGAAATTGCTAGCTCTCTACCCGAGGTTCTGTCTTAGACCTAGTACTCTTCAATATCTTCATAAACTATTCAGATGGGGGAATAGAAGGGGAATTCATCAAATTTGTGGATGACTCCAAGCTGGCAAAAATATTCAACACCCCAGAAGATACACTCAAGATTCAGAAGGATCTTGACAGAAGATCCTTCTGAACACTGGGCCCTATCTAACAAAATGAAATTCAATGGTGAGAAAAGTAAAGTTTTACACATAGGTAAGAAAAACCAAATGTACTGATACAGAACAGGTAAAACCTGGCTCAATAGCAGTAACTGAGAGAGGGAACTTAGTGCCAGGTTTCCAACTGATGAAACCCATTGTTTTAGTGGACAATCACTTAAATATGAGCAAGCAGTATGCTGCAGCCACCAAAAAAGACAATGCAATACTACGCCACATTATAGGATAGAATCAAGATCATGTGAAGTGTTATTACCACTTTATAATGCCTTAGTAAAACCACACTTGGAATATTGCATCCAGTTTTGATGGCCACAATATAAAAAAAGATGTTGACACTCTGTAAAGAGTGCAGAGAAGAGCAACAAAGATGATTAGGGGGCTGGAGACTGAAATATATGAAGAATGGTCACAGGAATTAGGTATGTCTAATTTAGTGTGAGGGAGGAGAGAACTAGGGGTGACCCGATAGTAGTGTTCCAGTATGTGAAGGACTGCCACAAAGAAGAGGGGGGTCAGCCTATTTACCTTCTGATAGTTACCAAACTACCAGAAGGCAGGAGAAGAAGCAATGGATGGAAATTAAACAAGGAGAGAAGCAGCCTAGAACTAAGGAGAAATTTCCTGACACTGAGAACAATTAATCTGAAGAACGACTTCCCTTCAGAAGTTGTGGGTACTCCATCAGTGGAAGTTTTTAAGAAGATATTGGACAGCCATTTGTCCAGAATGGTATAGGGTCTCCAGCTTGTGCAGGAGACTGGACTAGAAGATCTCCAAGGTTCCTTCCAATTCTGTTAAGCCATTATTCGACTGCTTTAGACTGCATCCAAAGTTATTTATTCAATATCTAGTAATGCACACAGAAGAAGAATCATAGAATCATACAGGTTATATCCACTTGAATTTAAAAATAAGTAATATGAGAGTCAGACAACCAAATGTTACTACCCAGTAAACTTACAATGTAGGCTGAGACTATAGTATTAAAATAAACTCATAGATTTCATATAATTAAATATTTTCAGATTTTCATAATAAGGAGATGTAAAAATGTGGCAGCAGGCCATAGGAATTGATCTAGACCAGTGTTTCTAAAAGTGTGGACCTAGGACTGCTGGAGATTCCCCCATGACACTCTCAGGGGTCCAGGAAATAAAAACCATTTGCTGTTTTATGATAAAACATGATACAATATTAAAATCCCATCAAATAATTGTGGGAAGCGGTAGTGACAGAAAATACATCAATTTTAATTTTTAATAGAATATATATTGATAAGTGTAACCCATATGAACAAAAGCTTTTTTTGGAATCCACTGTAAGTTTTAAAAATTGACAAAGAACCCTGAGCATTAAAATGTTAAGAAACACAGATCTAGACTATTAAAACCATTTTAATATTTATTTATTTATTTATTTATTTATTTTAAATTTATATCCTTTTTCTTTTTTACAACTCAAGGTACTCATACTCGTTTTGACTAACTTTTTTGTGTTCTGCTATTTTTATATTTACTTCTTCTTGTGAGCTGCCCACAGTTGGTTTTTGATTTCCTGTATTTTAACCTACAATCCTCAAAGTTCACAGTGGCTTCCCATCCAAGTTCCAGTTTGGTCTGACCCTGTTACTTCCCACTGAGAAAAATGCCAACCTGATAGTACCATTTACTGTGAGTCAGATAAATAAGATTGTGTATGCTTTGAAAACTGAATGGAAGTTGTCTTTCAGATTTGCATGAGCACAAGCTTACAAAAGCTTTTCCATTCATTAAAAGAACCTAATTTGAAAAAAGGATGTATACCAGCTGTAAGAATGGCAGTACTTTTAATATAGGGATTCTTTAAAGTAGTGGCAGCATATCTCTCTCTCTCTCTCTCTCTCTCTCTCTCTCTCTCTCTCTCTCTCTCTCTCTCTCTCTCTCTCTCTCTCTCTCTCTCTCCCAATCATAGATGGAAATCTGAAAAATGATTGAATTCGGTGCAATGGTCAACACATTTAGCTAGAAATCAGGAGATGGTGAATTCTAGTCCCACTTTAGGCAAAAAGCTAGCTAGGTGACCTTGGGCCAGTCACTCTCTCAACCCAAGAAAGCAGGTAAGGGCAAATCACTGCTGAAAAGCTTTGCCAGGAAAATTGCAGGGTTAGTTCATACAGTTGCCAGAAGTTAACAATGACCTTCTCTCTCTCTCTCTCTTTCTCTCTCTCTCTCTCTCTCTCTTTCTCCTTCCCTCCCTCCCTTTTGAGATGGCAGTCTCAAAAATGTTGATTTACTTTAATGATCAGCAAAACAGTGCTGAGCTTATTACATTCACCCAAGGTCTGAAGAACTTCTGAATCATTCCAAAATCTGCATAGCTCCCGTAAACTACATTAAAAAAAAACAGTTTTATTTTTCCTTGCAATTGAGTGAGCTCAGCCTGACTGACCTGAGACAATTGTCTGGGATTGCTCCAATACTATAATGAAAAATGTCTTTCAAATTGATGGAAAAGTGTTGACTCTGTTATGGGAGTGGTCATTATGATTAACAGCTATGACCAACAACAATTATGATAACACTTTGCATAAGTTTCAAGTTATCAAGTGATAAACCATCAAAGAATCAGAGTCTGAATCACATGATAATTGCATAAATTCATCTTATAGCAGAGAATAGAAGAATATAAGACAGAAGTTATCATTCTCAGTTGATCCTGTAGTCTTCTTGATTAGACTTAATGTGGCAGGCCATTTAGTATAATGTCAAGTGAACAGAGTCCCAAGCTCAAGGCCCTTTTAAGTGAGTTTTCTTGCCACATTTGTTAAGTGAATCAGTGCAGTTTTAAATTAGTAACATGGTTGTTAAGTGAATCTAGTTTCCCCATTGACTTCGCTTGTCAGAAAGTCACAAAAGGCTCTGGGACCCAGCAACCATCATAAATGTGAGTCAGTTGTCAAGCATCCAAATGTAAACCACACGATCACAGGGATGCTACAACAGTGTGAAAAACAGTCATAAGTCACTTTTTTCACTGGTATTGTAACTTTGAGTGGTCACTAAATGAACTGTTGTAAGTCGAGGACTACCTGTGTGACCTTTGGTTGATTTTAAGGTGCTGTAAAGACTCCTGTATAAGGAGCTGAATTTTTCTAATTTATTTTTCCCTGCTCTGTTGAGTATTAGTCTTTACTGAAGCATGATGACTGTAACCTGTTTAGACTGCAGATGTGAGGCTTAAATAATTGAATGTTCTTCCCTACACCATTATCATCAACCATATACCTGCACAAAGATAATCAGATTTTTGGGAGGAAGGAGAGGCTGAGCGAGAAGGGAGATGCAAGAGAATTATTCAGGCATATCAGCAGCAGTCTGGAGTGAAAACAACAACAGGTTCCAACCTCAGTGATTGATAATAAATTAGGGAGTCATCCATATTCAATTCTCCCATCTAAATGAATGATTATGATATTTTAGATAAGCTAATTGTTACCAGAATATAAAATCAGAGGCCTCCAAATATTTCATTGCAAAGCTAGATCCAAGTTACTCAAGGATCTTAAGAACTCTTCATTCAGAGATTATGAAGGTGGGGCAGGCTAAGGCACTTAATTATTCCATGGCTACAGATTATCTGGCCACGTTCAGTCTTACCATACATTTTTTTTTCACACTTTTCAAGTAAAATATATCTGTATAAATTATACAATTATTTTTTTTCACATTTTCTTTTCTTTTTGGAGTTGAACAAAGGTGCAAAACCAATTAATGGAACTGGAAGGTCCAAAGATGCTGTTTGTAAGATTATATATATCAGTTTGTAAGATTAGATATCTGCAAACAAATATTCTTCCAAATTAAAAATATTATGTGGATCAGTGTATGTTGCAACTGTATTCTTTCAATGAGATGCTTTGTGAAATGACTTCGTCACTATTTCAAACCCACTGCCTTCAAATGTCGAAAAGTTCTATACTTTTGAAGATTGGGTGTGGTTACTTCAAAAATTTTCCTCATTGTCTGAACATTCATGTACATGCACAATGCTCTGAAGACACATTTTTGCCTTAATTGTTGCTGATGACACCATGGTTCTCAATGTTCCCCCCTCTTTACTATCTGTGTTTGTGTGCGTGCTCACATGCACACACACAACAATATAGAAGTTCAATTCTGAGCAAAAGTCCTTTCTACATCATCATGAGGCCACTGGATTTCTAGTAACCACCTGACTTTCTCTTTATGCAAATTTCAGCACTCATTTCCCATCCAATCAGTGACCAAGAAACTTGTAGTACTACAGTTGAGGACAATAAAGGCAACTCTATTGTCTATTACCAACCAGTTGCACTGCTGTTGCCTAAAGTTCTGTTCAGAGCTTTGTCAGGGATAAGTGCTTTTAAGCAGTCATGGGATTCAGCTGGTTCAGGCCGGTTCAGGCAAACTGGTAGTTAAATTGCTGGCTGGCTCTGCCCCTCCCCTTCCCGCTCCTTCCAGGAGTCCCCACGCACCTCATTTTGGCTGCCAGGTAAGTGCAGGGAGGCCTACTAGGCCCAAAACAGGGTGCTGGGGGTGCTGCATGCCCCCCAATCCATTTTCACTCCCAGGAGGCTGTAGAGAGGCCTCTTAGGCCCAAAACGGGGCACAGGGGTGCGGTGTACCCCTTGTTGCCCATTTTTGTTCCCGGAAAGCTTCAGGGAGGCCTCCTAGGCCCAAAATAGGGCATGGAAGGTACAGCGTGCCACCCTGCAGCCCGTTTTTGCTCCCAGGAGGCTACAGAGAGGCCTACTAGACTCAAAATGGGGCACAGTGGGGTGCGGTGCAGTCCCCCCACAGCCTGTTTTTGCTCCCAGGAGGCTGCAGAGAGGCCTACTAGATCCAAAACAGCATGCGGGGGGCACAGCGCTTCCCCCCTGTGGCCCGTTTTTGCTCCCAGGGGGGTGCAGGAGACCGAGTGCTGCCTGTCATAACCCCTGGCCATGCTCACCATGGCAACACCCACTCAGCCAGTCATTAGGACAGAGAACCAGTTGTTAAATTATTTGAATCCTACCACTGCTTTTAAGTGAGGGTGGAGTTGTGATGCATAAATGAATGGGAAGCAGTATTGGGTGGCGGCAAGTAGCCAAGGTGGCAATTGCAACCAGCCAAAGATTTTATCCCCTGTACAAATGCAATATTTCATGCAAAGTCAAAGTGGTAAATGATTGATCATGGGGCCACCACTGCCATCTAGGCCTTCCCCATGAACATCTCTGATGGGACAGGCCATTTTTTCCAAGAAGCAAACAAAAATAAAATGTAATGTCTCCTTGTCCTTACCACAAAATCCTACCTCCTTTTAAAACTATGCTTTTCTCATTCCAGGGTTCTTCAAATATTTTTACCCAATGAGAACTTTAGCAGAGGGAAGCACCTGGTTAAAAAAACCACCTTTCATGTGGAATGCTTGATAAGAAAAGTCAACAAATAGACAGGATTTGTCATATTGTTCCTTGACACCTCCAGATGTGTCAAGAACACTGAGAGAGAACAGCTGAAAGGTAAGGAGAAGTGAGCGTCTTTTGGGTCAATTTAGTTTTCCGCTTGATGCAGTTCTAATGGACAAAATACCAAGCCAGTTCTCCTAGCCAGTTTATTTAATTAAGGGGATCCATGAGTTTTCTGAACCCTCCACACAGGGATGATGGGTTGTTTTTATTTTATTTTTTCTATGAGGCTGCCAGCTGGAGGACGGGAAGCAAGAAATGGGATGGGAGATGAATGCTTTAGCAAACCATAGCAGAGTGGGACTATTCAAAGCTGCCGCGTCACAGGCCAAATACTAGGGACCAACTGTGAGAACTTTGCACTGCCATCTGCAGTGAATACCTCTAGAAGAATGAGACTAAGGCAGACAGAAGCAGAGGGAAGCAAAATCATACAGCAGAGACTGAAATATGCAAGATAGAGCTACATATTTTTTTATGATTGTAAGTGGGAAGGATAAAAAAGAATGTGGAGAGACGTGTGTCCTACTTTTCACATATGTGAAATGTGAAAACTAGAAAGGAGAGGGGAGGGGTACAGAGGAAGAAGTAGAGAGAGAGAGAGAGAGAGAGAAAAGAAGAGAGACTACTAAAGAAATAAATCCCCCCCCCCTCAGACTGCCTGACGCCAGATGGCTTCTTCTAATAAATATTCAACCTTAACTCAGTTCCCATGTAACTTTATTGTAAAGCTGCCAGCACACCCACACAGATCTGGGCCAGCAAAACGATTACAGTAGTACAAACAAAATAGTGCAATAGAGGAAACAGGCAGACAGGATCCTGCATATAGAACTGAAAAAAAAAAAGAAAGAAAAGAAAAAGAGAAAGAGAAAAAAAGATGCAAGTTGACAAACCTCTGAGATACATGCAAACTTCAAGAACGAAACAATGCAGCTCATACAAAAGGCAAAAGCTCATCAGCCAAAGTCACAGATGGAGGCAGGCACCAAAAGGACAACTTTTTAAACATGCCCTTGCATTTTAAGTTTGATCTCTGCGACTCCTTTCTGAGAAAAGCACACTAGGAATTGACTATTCAAATTGTCTGTTTATGGAAATTATTAAGATTCACTGAAGAAGTTCAGAAAACTGTTTATTGTGTTTCTTTTGTGGCCACCTGGAGCTGCTTTGCAGTAAACAATCACCCCTTATGACATCGACTGTATTAATTGCGGAAAGGAGACGACGTTGTATTTTGCTTACAATGCTGGCTTTCAAACCTTCTAGTTTTCACTTTTTGGTCTCCCCCCTGCTTTCCAGAGCTGAAGTATTGAAACTTGGACACACCGGACTGGAAACATTGGGGATGATAATAGGATCTTGACCAAGTTCAACAGAACATATTCAGGTTCACGTGGAGAGAAATGGACATAAATTCCTAGCCCACATATTTATGGAGAGTCTGGAACAAGAAAATGAAGCTATCTTAGCCTCGCCAGTGGGGGTGGGTGAGGAGAGAGAAAAGAGATTAATAGATGTACATAATGTTCATTTCTTGGTTTTATTTCCAGAGACCTTTGCTGAATTGCTCTTAATTAGATGTTGGAAAATGTGGGCAATCTACTGCAAACTTCTACCTACAGCTAAGGCAGATTTTTCTTTTTTAAAAAAACAAGGATACCTGTGCCAGGACTGTATCAGGTAGCTGCAATCATTCAGTGAAATGACTTGGGGAGAACCGTTAAGCAATATTGGCTGATTTCTCCAAATCTAATCTGGGAAGCCAGTCAGCTAAACCACTCTCCTGGCAGGAAACCGGCTGATGTGAAAAAAAGATAAAGGCACAACAACTGAAAGGCAGAACTGCAAATCAGGAAGCATTTCTTGATGAAGAAATTAATTCCCAAGAACTCAGACCAGAGAAGGTAACTCATACGGGGGCATCCAACGGTTCTTTGGGGAAAAGAGAATTCTTTCCTGGGACAAGTTGCATTCAATGGAAACATGATGACAGGATCTTCTCTTGTGCAAGCGCAATTGGAAAGCCTGAGAACTGAGCAAGAGGTTAAATTATATTACAATCTCTTCAGCTTTTTTTTTTTTTACAAGGAGCTGGAAGAAAGCCTGGAGCCTCTCTGAGACTCTCTGTCCACTGTCACATTCACTGTATGCTCAATGTTGCAATTTTTGGTTTATCACTTTTCCTTTCAATCTGCTCAGAAGCTCCTGCCTTCCAATTTCTAGCAGAATTTCATTGCTCAGACATTCATAACTGATGTCTAGCAATTTATATTCTTCTTATGAGATATTCTTCACCATACTTTGGTGCTGGAAATTTGGGGAAGACTCTGTAATAATTGTGGAAGAGTGTTAGGAATATAGTTGGCAAGGCAAGAATCTGGAGTTTGGACGAAATCTTCGCTTCATATATCTCTGCAGCTTTGAGGAGACCAACAGAGCAAACTGACTTGACTTAAAACTCTGCAGCACAGACCTGTATACAGATAGTCCTCGATGTACAACCGCAATTGAGTCCAACATTTCTGTTGCTAAGCGAGACATTTGTTAAGTGAGTTTTGCCCCATTATGCAACCTTTCTTGCCACAATTGTTAAGTGAATCACTGGAGTTGTTAAGTTAGTAACATGGTTGTTAAGAGGACCAAGGCTTCCCCATTGATTTTGCTCGTCAGAAGTTTGCAAAAGAGGATCACATGACCCCAGGACACTGCAACTATCAGTTGCCTAGTGTTTGAATTTTAATCACTTGACCATGGGGATGCCATAAGTATGAAAAAAGTCACTAGTCACTTTTTTCAGTGCTGTTGTAAGTCAAGGACTACCTGTAGCGTACAGACAACTACTGTACCCAACAAAAAGTCAGGTCACTATGTTCACAGTGTAGTAATTCCTAGGAAAGTCTGTCTCTAGTAAATAGCAAGTAGGGCTGTATATGGTAATTAGCAGAGATCCAAAAGTCAATAGGGTTTCAGAAGATGTAAACATTCATAATTCTGTCATGATCACATACAAGGATTCCACAATGTGGGTCACAGAATTGCAACATAGGCATTCTTATTTTTTCTCAAATAAGTTTTTGGAACAGCCCAATAAAGCTGAGATGGAGACTGTAAATACTGCACATACTCAGAAATAATCTCTTGGAGTTCACATTGGATGCAATGGGTGCACCATTTTCTCTTGCTTATTTCTTCAGTTTTTGACTGAGTTCTCATGCATGATGCTAAGCTGTACTGTGGCTCATTTAGTTTTAGGATAGCAATGCATTGAACCCAGCCATTGTTTTATGATTTAGAGCGCTATTTGCATGTAGCCAACTGTGAACTTTTCAACAAATGTGGGTTAATAGAAACCACGATGAGAAGATATTCTGCAAGCCCATCTTCATCCTAAGTAAGGCTACGTAGCATCTTAACCATCTGTTGGCCCAGTTTGAAAGTATAGATGTTATAATATCACATAGGACATATTTCATGAAGGATGTACCAGAATTATTCCTTACTCCAAACTCACTTGCCTGGAACTAATGTAAAATAGTTCTTATTTTCTTTCCTTTTTCACCCTGCACTTGGAAACAGAAAACAGATACTTCAATTATTAAGGAGAATGCCCCAATTCAATGCCATGGATCAAAAGTTGCCATACTGAAGATGTTTTTCTCTCTCTCATGGAGTTTGGTGATGACCCCAGACATTTTTTATACTCCTTGAGTATAAAAAGAGTACCTTGAGACACAGCTCAACTGCATGGACTAGCCACCTGGGATTTCATCATAGTGGATGACATATCTCACTACTTCTACTTCTTTTCTTACAGCTTCTTTGTTATCATTTTTGAACAATTTTCTAGAGGATAAGGTCTTTAAATTATGGAACTAAAAATAGATCAGAAGCCTCTATGAAATCTATAATCCCTCATTTTGTAAACCAAAGGCCTTAGTTCCCATCCCTTAAATTGACCAGTGGAGATAGAAATGCTGGGGTGGAGTATATTCAACTCAGAGACAGAAGAATACACCATTTATTACATCTGGATTTGTATATTTGTCCATATAAAGATTGTGTCCATATGAGAAAATCGGACAGTTCTGACCTGTATTAGAAGCCATGCATCATTTCATAGCTCTGGTTAGTGAAAATTATAATAAAGGAGATTACAAAGAATTAATGACAAACTTCCAGCAAGCTCTCTGCTTCTTGTCACCTTTCCTACTGACTCTGCTTGAAGAAACCAGCAGGAAAGGTTGCAGATGGCAGCCACGTGATACAGGAAGATACTGATTCAACTCAAACTCCAAGGATCATTTGTAAATACTACTTATTCAACATTGTCACAAGTTTGAAAAGTTCGCAGATGAGAATACAAATGAGAAACCTGAATACAGGCAAATTACAGAAATAAAATTCTGGTTCTTTGTCTAATCCTCTTCTGAGGTAAAGGAGAAAAGGCTTGTTTCTTTTATGATGAGGAGCATAGTGCACATGTTTATTACTTTAGAAATGACTACTAGACTGATCAGCCGAAGAACCAGCTATCAAAAAGAGCACAGAGAGAAGGTTGTGAACTAGGCAATGCACAAGCCATTATTATTATTATTATGGTTTGTCACACAGTCAGCTGGATCTTGATTCTTTCAGTTTTCCCTAGTTTTCCATTATTGATGGTAAGAATAGCACCTTTGTCCAGTCCAAACTCCATTGCAATATCTTGACTGGCTATACAGACAATGTTGAGCAACAGTTCTATTTCTGATGGTGGTTTTTCCGTACAACTTCAGATCGTCCATGTATAGGAGGTAGGATAGCCTAGAAGATGTTTTTGATGTTTGATACCCATGGCGTGAGTTATTCAGTATTGTTCACAGAAGAATCCATGCAATGACAAACAGTAGTGGAGACAGTGAGTCTCCTTGACAGACCCCTTTCTTGATATTAACCTCTCCCAGTTGATCACCATTGACCAGCAACCATGTCTTCCATTGTGCCATTTATCTTTGCAGAAATCTTCTGATGTCTCTATTGATTCCTGTTGTTTCTATCCACTTGATTATTCAATTGTGTGACAAGGAGTGGAATGCCTTCTGGTAATCAATCCAAGCTACATTCAACTGGTTTTCCTTCTCTTGCAATTTTCCAAAATAATCTTTTCACTTAGAAGTTGGTCTTTTGTTCCTCTGCCATTTAGGCAGCTTTCTTTCTACTCAGGGTGGAAAGAACTTGTTTTCAACTAGATGCTGTTGGACTGGAAACATATAAACAAGTTGAAAGTTGTTGGTAAACAGGTAATTGGTCTTTAGTTGTCTGGTGTCATCACGTTTGCTGGATTTTTCATTATCAGGTAGGTTTTGCCAAACGTTAACCAAAACTTCAATTTCCTCTCCTTGCAATATGTTGTTAAATTGCTTGGCAATAAGTGGGTGCCAGATGTTACAATCCAAATCCATGCAGCTCATCTTCACCCAGTGCTGACCAGTGCTTTATCTTCTTTGCTCTTTTCTCCACCTTTTCTGCTGTTTTTAGAAGTTCTTTCATTTCAGCTTCTTTTTTATCCACCTCTTTATACTGCTTTCTTGTGTTTTTTTGGGGGGGATTGTCCCAGGGGTGAAATCTACTTACCTTCCCTACCAATTTGGAAGTGCATGCTTAAAACCAGGAAGTAACGACGTCAGGGCAGGTGGGCAGAGCCTCATGCTGCTGCCACTACCTGTTCTCCAAACCACCCACCACTGCCCCTACCGGTTAGCCTGAACTGGTGCAAACCAGTAGCATTTCACCCCTGGATTGTCCCATAGCAGCATCCAGAATTGTACTGTTTCTTCCTTGTCAGGTGTTTCATGTATTAAAAAATTGGGGGGTGGGAGCAGGAAAATATCCAACTTTACTATATTGAAGATTACTCAGCAAGCAAAAAAAAAAAAATCTAATGATCTCAAACTTGAAGATGAAAAAGGGAAGAGACTATCCTTGGGAACATTTAATATAAATTTACTGGACAGAAACAATGTACAACTTTTAGCCAATTAATTAATCGCTAAATAAAATAATGATTAAAAGACGATACTGTAAAACTTCTTTAACAGATTGACAGGCCAAGTCCTAATTATGAGAGTTATTGCCACAGATTTTGATAAAGATCAAATCTTAATGTAAGATTAACTTAGCTGTTAATGCAAGATGTTACATATTCTGAGCAACAAGAAATTGAGGCGGGGTGGAGAGCATTAAAATAGAATATAACCGAGGAGTACATTTTTCTTCATTTTTGAAGGCTAGTCCATTATAACAGTTCTTTTTGTGGGTTTTGTTAGAAAGAATTTCTGTAGAGCAAAAGAGAAAAAAACACACACACACGGTGTAGAAGCCAGGATGCTAGATGTGATGAGAGCCTTTAATGATTTATTAATAACCACTTTCTGCAACATTTCTAACTACTGAAGAGATATCAGAACACTAAATATATTAAGATCTTCCCTTTAGAGAGAAAGAAATCTGTGGCAAATGTGTTGGAATATCATCAAATGTACAAGAAAAATGTATGTTTCCTTTTATCTAAGGTTTATTTGGTGAGCTACGTCTCCTTCCTTCTTAGGAATGAAAATTAAGGCCTAGCTCTTCTGTTTCTATAAATATGCTGTACAGAATTCCTGTTTAATGAATAAACGTGGAAGTCTTTTGAAATATGATTTCTCTATTTCAGTCACAAAAAAAAAAATGTTTGCTCCACTGCCAGCTGATGAAATCAAAAAGACAACTAAATCTACAAGTATTCTGTTACACAAAATGGGACAAATGGAACCTGCAAATGTAATGAGAACAGGAGGTCCTGCTGTTCTAGCCAATCACTTGCACGTCTCTAATGTTCAGTTCTATTGCTTCATTTTTTCCCATTGTCTCAGCTCACTCCGCCAGATCTAGCAGAGAGGGCATGCTCCAGATGCCCTTTAGTAAAACACACATCTTCTGATTGCATTCAGGGGATGTGCCTTCTCTGTGGCAGCCTTGGCAATCCTTGTGGAATACATACCTCCAGAGATGGCCTCACCCTTGTAGGATTCTAAAGATCTGTCTATTTTTATTGGACATTCAGGCCAGGAGGTATAGTGGAATGTTTGGATGGCCTTGATGATAAGAGAAAAAGATGATGCCTAGGAAACCATCAGAGAAGCCAGGTAGGAATCCACAGTGTCTATGGAGATTCTCAGTCATCCAGGTCATGGTTGTCCCAAAGATAATTTTTCAAAAAGAACTGGACTTCTTTTACTTTACTTGAAGACGTTTCACTTCTCATCCAAGAAGCTTCTTCAGTTCACTTCTCATCCAAGAGGCTTCAAAACTGAAGAAGCTTCTTGGGTGAGAAGTAAAACATCTTCAAGCAAAATAAAGTCAAGTTGCCTTATGAGAGAACCCTCAATGATTTAACAGTTAGAGAAAGAAACCTAGGAAGGACCTCCCCTAATGGATCAAGCAGTCAAAAATGGCAGTGGGGAGTTTGTACTTTCAGACTTGCAAGATTGATGTTAGCCCTCCCAGGCAAATCAGACAGAAAACCCAACTAGATAAACCATTTCTACTTTAGCCTGAAAGCCAGCTAAGTGATTTTGGCCCAGTCACTCTCTCTCAACACAATTCATCCCATAGGGTTGCCTTTGAGGGGGAAATAGGGGGAGGAAGCAGTATTGCATATGTTCGCCACTTTGAGTTATTTATTTAAAAAATAAATAAAGGTGGGATGTTTTACTACAATAAAATAAAATCATAAGACTATATGAACAGAATCACATGGACAGAGACTCTTAGTATTTCAACCAGACAGGCAGAATCATGGTAAAGTGATCCCTAATATATCCTAGTGCTATGCCATGCATGACTTTATAGTTAAAAATAGTTATAGTTATAGTTATAGTTAAAAAATCACCAGCCTGAATTGGGCCCAGAAGACCTTTGCCCTTGGGGTAGTACAATACACTTGGATTTCATGCAGCAGATGAATTCTTTGAGGGATTAAATCATTGCTTGTTTAAAGGCAAGTGGCATCACATCTCCCAGAAGGAAACAATTACCATCCCTCTGTTCAGACCCTACTCAACTGCCCAAGGAGCCAGCAAGAACCTGGACCCAGTTCACACGTTGCCAGTCTCCTACTGCATAAAAATATAGACAGTTCTTCAGGGTCCATAAGCACAATCCCTTCCTTGGAAGCATTCCAGTATTTATTTGGTTTCTATTTTAATTAAATACTTATATAATCATGATCAAATGGGGCAGAGAATCTAGGAGGTCCCAAGTTATGCTGGGACCTTATTGCTGCCTGGATCTGAGATACTTCCCTGAGGATTTGAGACAGAGCATTTCACTGCATATAGGCCGCTCGTCAACATCTGTTCTATTTTATTGTATTATTTGTATATAACAGAACATTATAATTTTCTAGTCAGCTCTCTTTTCAAGCCCAGGTAAGCACTATCCCTAGATCTTTTCGCTGATTAGGAAAGTTGGAGCCACATAATATATGGAAACTGAAGCTAATTAGTAAGGGGCAGTGCAAAAATAGTTTAATTAACCATTATCTCATGTTTTACCACTCTTTTCAGAGTAGCACTGCCCTCCTTATGATCAGGAACATAGAGCCTTTTTGCAGCCTTCCAATATGATGTGCCAGGACTTACAGATCCAAGGACTTTTCTTGCTTCTGTAACCCCATCATGCAGTAAAAGAGAAGATGTATCAAGTTCCTGGCAAAATCTAGTATCTGAATGATTATGAACATTCTACTAGAACTCTAGATATTTAGACTTTGCTCCATAGTATGCATCAGTTTGGGGCATGTGGTGGCTCAGTGGCTAAAATGCTGAATTTATCGATCAGAAGGTCGGCAGTTCAGCAGTTCGAATCTCTAGTGCTGCATAATGGAGTGAGCTCCCGTTACTTGTCCCAGCTTCTGCCAACCTAGCAGTTCAAAAGCACGTAAAAAATGCAAGTAGAGAAATAGGGACCACCTTTGGTGGGAAGGTAACAGTGTTCTGTGCACCTTTGGCATTTAGTCATGCTGGTCACATGACCACAGAGATGTTTTCAGACAGCGCTGGCTCTTTGGCTTAGAAACAGAGATGAGGACCGCCCTCTAGAGCCAGAAACGAGTAGCACGCATATTTGGGGAAACCTTTACCTTTACCTTATGTATCAGATTCATTTTTTTTCCTTTCATATTTATATTCATGCTTTGCAATACATAGTAACTTCCTAAGATTATTTCACTACATTAAGATCAGGACATGGACACCAAACATACTGCTGTTTTATGTGTGTATTTGTGTCTGTGTGTCTGTTAAAAGCCTAATCAACCATAATGATGGCCTTCCCGGTGTAATATTCCTGAGTCCCAACCTTTTGTAAAATTGATCTGTTTGAAGCATAAATTCTGGCAGGCTATGAACCCTATCAGGTGCCATGCTTAGAAAAGTACCAAGTGGCATTAGTGGAAAACTCAACACTTGAGATTTCACTTACACTTAAATTTAAATAAATTAAAAGAAGTTCATGTGGTTTCTCTAATCATATGATTAATAATTTCCCTTTTTATGTCATAAAAACTGCCCTTTGCTAGTTACTTTTGGAGGTCTCTGAGATAGCACCTAAGGCTTTCAGAGCTGCATTTGGTCCCAGGGCAGTGATGGTGACCTTTTGGACACTGAGTGCCCAAACTGCACATGTGGGTACATGCCCAAACTGAAAGATGTGTGCGTGCACAAATGCACACGTGCATAGACATGCACATGTGCATGGGCAGACATGCGTGCATGTGCAGCAGAGACCCGAAGACCAGCTGGCCGGTGGAAGGCATGGCATCCCAACACCAGCAGCGCAGCAAGTGGTAAGATCTTTTTCTTTCGTGAGCTTCTGTTTCGTCATTTGCAGGGAAACAGAAGCTCATGAAAGAAATGCCACAGAGATCTGACCAAGGGAAATGGTGCACCTGCCACCAGAGAGGGTTCTGCATGCCACCTCTGGCACATGTGCCATAGGTTGGCCATCACAGTCCTAGGGTAATGTTTCACCACTGTTTCTCATAGTGTATATTAACTATAAGGAGCAGTGGTAAAATGTAAAATTTGTTACTATTGGTTCTGTGGGCATGGCTTGGTGGGGGGGTAATGTGACTGGGTGGGTGTGGCCAACTTTTTTTTTTTTTACTTTTAAAAGCATTTTTTCTACAAACTCTTTGGCCGAAGTGGTTGTAAAAAATGCTTTAAAAAGGCTCTGACAATCCCAGCTGAGTTGCTTGATCGTCAGAGGCTTTTGTTTGCTTTTAAAAGAAAAAAAAAAGCCTCTGACAATCAGGCAACTCAGCTGGGATCTTCGGCCGAAGCGGTTGTAGAAAAAAATGCTTTTAAAACTAAAAAAAAAAAAAAAGCCTCTGATGATCACGCGTCTCAGCTGGGCATGGGGGGTGGGCAGGGATTTTTGCTACCGGTTTTCTGAACCATCCGCTGCCATCGCTACCAGATTGGGTGATCCAGTCCGAACCAGGAGCAGTTCACCCCTGATAAGGAGGACAACAATGGACTTTGAATGAATTTTCATCTGTACTTTTCAGGCTTCACATAATCATTTAAAATATTTTTCTTCTACCTTTATATCTGTCTTAACAGCACAAGTTAAACTATTCAACCATCCCAGTACAGAAAAGTTAAAAGGAGAAATA
This sequence comes from Masticophis lateralis, assembly GCA_030761175.1. Taxonomy (NCBI): domain Eukaryota; kingdom Metazoa; phylum Chordata; class Lepidosauria; order Squamata; family Colubridae; genus Masticophis; species Masticophis lateralis. Next base: position 217,735,779 of record JAUDYJ010000001.1, read on the forward strand.
AATGTTTTAAAGGAGAGGAGGGAAAAGAAGGGCATAAGCCAGTTAAAGCCTCAAAAAAAAAAAAAAAAAAAAAAGTTCAGAAAGTATTTCAGCCAAGAAGTTAAAAGCCAGCAATTCAGAAGGCTGATTGCTTGCCGGAAGAGAAAGATTTGTACATGATAGTGGAACACAATCAAAGAGGGGAAAAGTGAATTTTTTCACCAAGGGAATTCTGAAGCCTGAGGACAGTGACTGAGAAAGCCTTTTCTCAACTCCCAAACCAAACACAATTCAGATGTTTCTAGGATACAAAGCAGAAAAGATTAGGCAGGGCCTTAAACTACAGAATAACATCATAAATCATAAACTGCCTTTTTTAAAAAATTAGAATAATGACCGCTATCCAGTATTAATAATTATTGGAGGGGGAGCACCCTAGTATTTTATAAAATAGCGTATTGTGCAGGGAACTGTTTTGTCTTCAATACAATGTTACGTTGTAATATTTCCATTAATATCTATACAAACAACTATCATGCAGTAAAACCAGAGAAGAAAGGGATGATGTGGCTAAGAAGAAGAAGATATTATATACAAAGGAAGGGTATACAAAGAAGAAAGTGGAACGAAACAAAAGAATGAAATGCAGAAGGGAAAAATAGTGATGGGCAGATCTTAGAATCCTAAAGACATTATGGGCATTAATACAGGGCTGATTCCAGGCCTAGCCAATAGTTACTACGGCGGCAAATTTTAAAATCGAAAAGGCTTCCAAATATTACTTCCATAAAGTATATGAAAATTCTTCCAAAACGAGTATAAAATGTTTCCTTATTGCTTTAGACCTTTTTTTTTCCTCTTGAGTGAAAGCCTCTTATGAACTTTTTGGGACAAATTAAAGAAAATAAACTTATGGCTTGATGATTAGATAGGATAGGTTATAGAAAGAAAAGTAATACAAAGTAACTTTAGAGAGAAACATTAAAATATATTTGTATTTATAACTGTTGGGAAGAATATTGAAAGCCACTTTATACTTTTTTCTTTCTTTTCTATATTTCTTAACTTTTTCTCTTTTTGCTTTTTCTTTGATTTCTTTCTTTTTTTCCCCTTTTTCCCTGCTAATTACCTATTAGTTTGTGTTAGTTTTTTAATCTAATTGTTTACAAGTTTTAATAAAAAATATTTTTAAAAGATTTTTTTTTCTTTTTATGCTTTTTGAAAGCATTTACTCACAAAGTTGGTCAAATGGTAGTGAACAGCGTCTTGTACTAAGCAGATGTTGCAAGTCACAAGAAAAAAAGAAACTTTTATTACAGCTATGGACCTCAGGAACCTGTTGATATTACTGAAACAAGACAAAAGTCTGATAGGAAAGTATTAAGCGGGCCAGTCATGTGATTATAGGCTTATCAAAATTACACCTGGAAAAGCAGTAATGACAAAACAAGAGTTAAATATAATTTCACAGAATCGTTGCCATATGATAATAATGGGTGCTAGTGTAGTTAACATTATTTACTATGGATCACACAGTAAATGTGCGAAAAAAGAAAAAAAATACCAAAGGCTGAAAACTGTAAGAGTAAAGTTCTAAACCTTGAAGCAAATAAAATCAAGAGGGCATCTTGTTTTGAAATTCTAAAGAAAATTCTTTTTAGCCAAACTGTCAGCAGTTCCAGAATGTGATTTTGCCTAAGGTGCTACAATAGATAAAGCCAGTCCTGAGTTTTCCTTTTCAACATTCCCAATTTTCTTGTTCCAAAAATGAGCTATGCCTCACTATTCTCAATTCAACAAAATAGAAATCATGTACAGATAGTCTTCAATGTACGACCATAATTGAGCCCAAATTGATGTTGCAAAGTGAGACAGTGGTTAAATGAATTTTGCCCTATTTTATGACCTTTTGCCCTATTTTATGACCCACAGTTAAGTCACTGCAGTTGTTCAGTTAATAACATGGCTGTCAAGTGAATCTGGCTTCCCCATTGACTTTGCTTGTCAGAAGGCTGCAAAAGATAATTTCATGATCTCAGGACAATGCAACCGTCATAAACACAAGTCAATTGCCAAGCATCTGAATTTTTAGCACATGACCATGGGGCTGCCTCAGTGGTCGTCAGTGTGAAAAACAGTCATAAATCACTTTTTTCAGTGCTGGTATAACTTCAAACAGTCATTAAATGAACCATTGTAAGTTGAGGACTACTTGTATAGGAAGCAACTGTTGTGGCCCGCCGGCGGCCAATGGGGCTGGCAGCAAAGTCGGACAGTAAGGAGGTTGGGGAGGAACTTTGGCCAGTCCTGGGGGCTGGGGAAAGCTCAGACAAGGGCTTTGCGTCACAGGCAGAGAGGGAGTTAAAAAACAGCGAGGCAGAGGAACAGCTAGAGCCCATTCCCAGTGTGCGCATGCACAGAGCTGCCAGAAGACAAGAACAACTCAGGAAGCAGAGTCAACTCAGGAGTAAAGCCATACCTTGGAGGTGATTGGCCCCTCCCATAGGAAATAAAAGAGGAGCAAACAGGAAGTGGGCTTTTGCAGGAAACAATTCCTTCGTTCTGTGACTCTAAGAGACTCTGTGTCGGGTTTTGCCTTGCACTGCAGTTAGAAACAAGTTCCATGGCAGTTTGCCAAACGAGATAAGGTGTGTTGAGAAATATTCCTTTGCAAAACTGTTTGGGCAAACCTTGTTGACTATGAATGAAAGTAATTCACAGTTGTGTAAATAAAAGAGGTTTTGCCGGGACCAATTCCTAACTCTTGCTTGTTAAGGAAGCCTAGCAGGTTCAGACCGGTTCTATAGAACCAGTAGTAAAACCGGTGGCAGGTTCAGCCCACTGACCCAGATGTCATCAGAAGTGATCTGCATATGTGCAGCAGCTTCTGCACATGTGCAAAGAAGTGCGTGTGCGTGGGCACAATGCGAACTGGTAGTAAAGGTAAGTAGTACCCAACCCCGGAGCCTAGGTCAGAACAGCAACTTTGTGTGTAGAAGAGAGAAAGAGAAAGTGGAAAATATACAGAAATGGAAGAATAGAGAAGAAAGATTGGAGTGGTGGGTAGCTTGGAAGTCTTTGACCAAGAATTATAGTATGTGCTGTCCACTTGGCCACTGGGCAGAATAAATTTTTCTCAAGCACATTGATGTTCTCCTCTTTGCCTTTTATTTTGCTTTGTTTTGCATTTCTCCTGCCAGTTTTGTTCCAGACTCTCAGTATCTGTCTTTGCAGTTCTTGAGTTGTCCTCAAGAGCACCTAAGTTATTTTGGCTCAACAATAGCCTAACACCAACGTGTACTTCTGGCCAAACAACTATTGTATGTTTTCTGCAAAGGCTACAAAGTAGGGCCAAGTTTGATTCCATCAATTAAAAATAGTAATTATAAGTCTTTAGAATTGTGGCCAAGCTTGGGAAAAGAGTGCCTGTCATTCCATTTAAAGAATTAAAATGCCAAGTGTGTGAAACTTTCAAGATGAATGATAAATTTAAGGAATAAAATCGGTGGAAGACAAATATCTCCTTCATTGCATGGGAAGTAGTGGTGCCATTGGCAACTTTTGTTTTAATGTGGGAAGGGGAAAAAAATTGAAGTAATGAAAATTAAGGTGTACAGTAGGTGTATCTTAAGAAAAATATATAAAGAAGGTGTAGAAAGGTTGGATAAATTTAGAATTATTAATACTGGCTCCTGTCCTGACAGTGTTCCTTAGCAGAATGCTTTTCCTTTGAAAACAAGTGGAACAGAAAATGAATAATATAATGTATTAGCATTTCAAAATGGAATTTTTATAAAGAGGTTTTGAAAGTTAGTCCAAATGAAATATGGTGCTTTCCTAAGGACCTTGAAAGGATTCTGAGCAGTTCACAATTGGTGCAATCCTATTCATGCCTTTCTGCATAGATTAGTGAATCCCATAAACATTTTGGAATAAGCACAATTGAACTCATTGAGGATTGCTTTGTATTTAATACGTCAAAGATTATAAGATCAGCGGGCGAAAAACTTTGGATTGGTTTACCTGGAGGGCTAACATTAAACTTGCAAGTCTGAAAATACAAACTCCCCACTGCCACTTTTGTCTGCTTGATCAATTTGGGAAAGTCCTTCCTAAGTTTCTTTCTCTGACTATTGAAGGTTCTCCCAAAGGTGCTTTTTTTTCCAAAACGCAACTGTTTTTTGTTTTTTTTTTAATTTTTGCTTGAAGACTTTTTACTTCTCATCCAAGAATCTTCTTCAGTTCTGAAGCTTCTTGGATGATAAGCGAAACGTCTTCAAGCAAAACAAAGGAAGTCCAATTGCCTTTTGAAAATCTACCTTTGGGACAATATCAAGATTCAAGTGGATCTCAAAATTTGGTCAAATTTGGTGGGAAAGGTGGGAACAATGGGGAAAAAAAACCCATGATGAATTTCAATAGTGATAATTCAAGCGCCCACATTTTTTGTAGGAAGAAACTGAGTACAGTATGGAAAGGACCATACAAGACAACAGAGTATGTGAAAAGGTTGTGGGTGTCATAGTGGATCACCACTTAAACATAAGTCAAGATTGTGTTACTCCAAAAATGCAGGTCTAGGTTGTATCAACAAAAGTATAATGTTAAGTTCAAGAGACGTCATTGTTCTTCTCTATTCTGTGTTGGTCAGACTGCACCTAAAATACTGAATCCAGCACTACATTTTAAGAAGGACATTGACAAATGAAGCATGTCCAGAGGAGAACAAAGGCAATGATTAAAGACTTAGACTAGAAAACATATGCAGAACAGTTGGAAGCATTGGCTATGTTTAGCTTGGCAAAAATTGAGGGGGAGATACAATAGTTGTCTTAAAGCACCTTAAAGGATTTCATATAGAAAACACAGAAGAATTGTTTAGAGTAGGTCCAGAAGACAGGAAAGGAAACAGTGGGTTTACATTATAAGGAGGTATAATTGGGTGGATATCAGGAAAACCAGGGGTGCTATTCAGCATGTTCCAACAAGGTCTGGAGAACCAGTAGTGGAAATTTTGAGTAGTTCGGAGAACCGGCAAATACCACCTCTGGCTGGCCCCAGGGTGGAGTGAGAATGGGGATTTTGCAGTACCCTTCCCCAGGAGTGGGGAGGGAATGGGGATTTTGCAGTATCCTTCCCCTGCCACGCCCACCAAGCCACACCATGCCCACCAAGCCACGCCCACAGAACCGGTAGTAAAAAAATATGAATTCCACCACTGAGGAAAACTTAAAAGCAAGTACCCTGAAAGGACAAAGTTGCCTCTGAATATGATAGGCTCTCCAATGATGGAGATGTTAAAACAGAGGCAAAATGACTATCTATGATGAATATTGTCATGGGCGATTCCTCCACTGGGCAATGGGTAAGGATAGACTAAATGATCTCCAGGATCCCTTCCAACCCCTACATTTAAACATTGTTTTTTTGTTGTTATTTTTTTTTAATTAAGCCTCTTCCTTGCAATATCTACACTGAGATAATTTACCTCAATTAGCATAGTCTGTATAGAATTATGCAAAGATCATATTATTTGCCATTGATCATAAGAAGTCTTCTCTGGGTTCTAAGCGAAACATGCCAGATGTCTCGAAATCTGAAGATGAGCTTCAGAGATAATGAAAATGCAATTCCTTCAACCTTTTTATTTATTTTAAAAATGTATAAACTATAGTTATATTGGTATATAGTTAAATACATAATTCTGGGCAGCAAATAGCACATATAAAAATAACATTAAAAAGCTACAATCAATTAAAATATTCCAATACAGAAGGGGGGGGGGGAAGCCATTACATAAACAGGAAAATACTTGCTTAGGGCTAATATTTCATTAGAAAGTAGGTTGGAAGGTTTGCTACATTAGACTGTTTGTAATCGAAATTCAGAAATACTGAAACTTTGAGGGTTGGTGGACCCATTTATTTTTCTGAAACCCTCTTCGCCAAAGCAGGCAAGAGGAGATGTCACCAGATAAACCATACTTGTCCCTTTCTATGTTTATCTTTGTTCCTACGCTGAGCATGTGTAATATTGTTAAGCAAAGTGTTATTATTTCTAAGCAAAGCAATGCTTTATAGCTGCTGATCATTATTATTTTCCAAGAAAGCTCAGGAGCCACATGCTTGATGTTAGAGGCTAGTGACTTGCTTTACAATGTTCCAGATTCCTATGTTTTAATTAAATGTATATTTGTGGGCCATAAAAAGTCAGGTGGAGCCAGGAACTTCAGAGGCATTAACGGCAATGTATATTGGTGCCTGGGGGCCATACTAGGTATTACAATGCTAGTTTAATGACATCCTAACTAACTGATAAATGAAAGCAGGCTATAGTATTTGCAATCATGTTCAGAATATATTGTATCATGCCATGTAGTAGAAATATCTGATAATGTAAGATTTAAAAAAAAAAAACCTGAACAGCAAGACAATAGTTTTAAATTGTCCAAATGATTATATGATTACCCAGAAATAATCTTGCATGAAATCATTACTTCTGCTGTTTAAAATTCTGATGGAGTACCATAATTGCTCAACCATATGAGGGTTGGCATGTAAGGGCTGCAAAAATCTTTGTCAGCAAAGAGACACAAGAAGATGGTAACTGCTGCCATCTAATGGTCATCCCCATTTTTGCTGCCCAGACATGGCAGTCATGTTAATCAACAATCTCAACAACTAACTTTATTTGAGAATTTCTTTGAGAATTTCTAAAATTGGAAAGCAAAAAGAGGAGACAGTTCCTAGCTGACCTGAACTGAGCAGGAATAGTTTCTGGTTAGCTTTACCATGTGGTAATCGCCAAGTGGCTGTTGGTAAGACTGGAAATCAAGAAGGCATCCAGGGAAAGGGCTCTGGCAAACCACTTCTTTAATGCTGCTAAGATGCCTGCCTAGAATCATTCAACAGAAGTCAACTGAATTCAAGAGTGTCAAAAGAATAAAAAAAAGAAAAGATTTCTGTGTGTGTGAGTGAGTGAGTGAGTGAGTGAGAGAGAATGGGACAGGGAGAGAGACAGAGATGGGAAAGTGATGCAGAAATGAAAGTAATGTTCTGTATGAAAACATGAAACATGAAACATGAAAACAATTTGGGACTTTATTCATAGCAAACAATATTCTTAGAAAAGGCAGCTCAGCCCTGTTTACTGCTATTTGTAATGAATGGCAACCCAGTGACTTTCTTGTAAATAAACGGCTGAACATGCAAGGTTTGGGAAGAAGATGAATTATCAAATAGTAAAATGCAATTTTCCCAATGATCCAGGCCTTTTAACTATCTTTTTTTCCTACTCTCAATATAAATTCATACACCCCCACCCCCTACACACATATACAACACACACACACCATATATATCCCATAGGAATACATCTATGCAGTAAGCCATGTTCCATTTTAAGAAGACCATAAACCCATACAAAGGCAGACTCACACTTGGGACACCTGCCTTTTTTCTGAATGCATTTGAAATGTGGGTTGCTGTTGTTGCAAACTTATTTTTGGGAGAACCAGAGTCTTCAGGAACAGGTTTATCTTCAATAAGGGAGACCATCACCTTTCAATGAGGAGAAATACTTCTTTTTCTCTGTGGTGTCCGAAACACTACAGTCCCGGCTGTGCTGCCAAGCTAATTTTTCTTGCCTGCCTGCCTGCCTTTCAGATCCAGGTGAACTGCAGACAGCTGAGCCGACATTTTCCATACAGCTTCTATTGACCAATCTGCCTCCTTCCTTGGTCTCTCTTTGGCTCTCTCCGTCTGTGGGTTGCTTTTCTTGTCTGGGTATTTTTCCCCCCTGTTTTTGCCTCAGGAAACCCAGGGATATTCATGGGGCTGAGACCAATAACATGGAATTAAAAACTAAATTCTTTAGGCCTTATCCTAGCAACAGGGCCATCACCATCTGTTCTGAAGACCGGGAAGCCATTATCTAGTAAATTCTTTGTACATACCCCATCACCTGTGAGGAGCAAAACAGTGCCCCTTTCCCAGGTCCCTTTGTCCAGGAACAAAAGTTCTTTTCCCGCACCACAGATTTAGAAAGATGATCTATAAGGCCTATAAAGAAATTACAAGCTCGGCAATAAAGTCCTAAATCATTCTGGGCAGAGGAGAGATCTGTGCTTAAAGAGACCGACACCTGCCTATTCACAAGAGCCAACTCAAAAAACACATTTTCCTCAAAGAGAAAGGAAGCATTTTTTTGAACATTTTTAAAATTTATTTTAAATACAAGTAATGCAAACAATACAAACATAGACATACAAATCTAAATACAAAAAAGAAAAAAAATCAAATACAGTGCCTCCCCACCCCCGGAGACCATTTCCCCCCCTTATATTTCTTTTTCTATAACAGCTAAAAAATATACAATATATTCTGAATGTGCCCTTATCCCCTCCAAACAGCATATATTCTTAAGTAGATTTATTCCTTTTGCCTTCCACCAACACTGATTTTATAAAATCCCCCCATATTTAATTATAATTGTTTGTTTTAGACATCCCTTTTTAAAAATTAGTTTCTGTTGTTGTTAGTTTGTTGCCATGTTCCAAATTTCATTATACATTCATTTCTTTGAATATCCCAATTTTGTTCCCAGAACTTAGCCATCACTAATCTAGCTGCCACTATCAAATTTACAATCATTTCTTTTTTGTTTGTTTGTTTCATTTATATCCCGTTGTTCCACCAGCAACAATAATGCAATTCTCAGTGACATTTACATTCAATAGTGCTCTAATTTCTCTAAACACCATGTCCCATATTTTTGTGCACTATCACAATCCCACCACATGTGTTTATAAGTTCCAACCTCTTTCTTGCACCTCCAACATATATTTATATATTTACCATCTATTTGATTTAGTTTATGTGGTGTTAAATACCACCTCAATATCACTTTATATCCATTTTCCTTAATTCTAACTGACATATTCTTATATACTCTTCTATTCCAAATGTTTTTCAAATTGTTGTCATTTATTTCTCCTAAATCTGATTCCCAAATTAATTTTAAACCTTTTGCCTGCTCCTCTAATTGTTGCGGCCACCAGGGAGGTGACTGGAGTCTGGATCCGGGCGATTATCAACACTTCATTGAGAGATGGGGGACTTCCCTGCCTGACTCAAGGAGGCGGTGGTTCATCCCCTCCTCAAGAAGCCTGCCCTGGATCCGGCCTCCCTGAACAACTTTCATCCTATCTCCAACCTTCGCTTTATAGTGAAGGTTGTTGAGTCTGTGGTGGTATACCAGCTTCTGCAATTCCTGGAGGAGACTGATTATCTAGACCCATACCAATCAGGCTTCAGGCGCGGACACAGCATAGAAACAGCATTGGTCACCCTGGTGAATGATCTCTGGCGGGCCCGGGATGGGGGTTATTCCATCATCCTGGTGCTACTTGACCTCTCAGCGTGTTTTGATACCATCGACCATGGTATCTTATTGCATCGTCTCGGGGGGTTGGGGGTGGGGGCACTGTTTTACAATGGTTCTCCTCCTACCTCTCGGGCCGTATGTAGTTTGTTTGGGTGGGGGATCAGAGATCCTCCCCAAGGCCCCTCACTTGTGGGGTGCCGCAGGGGTCAGTTCTCTCCCCCCTGCTCTTTAACATCTACATGAAGCCACTGGGTGAAATCATTTGTGGTTTCGGGGTGCAGTATCATCAGTATGCTGATGATACCTAACTTTACATCTCCACCCTGGACCAACCCAGGGATGTCCTTTCTGTGATGTCTAAGTGCCTGGAGGTGGTACTGGTCTGGATGGATAGGAACAGGCTCAGGCTCAACCCCTCCAAGACAGAGTGCCTGTGGATACCGGCTTCCCATGATCTAGCTCCCCCATCACTATTGATGGGAGGGGAGTGTCTTGCTCCCTCGGAAAGGGTTCGTAATCTTGGCATCCTCCTTGATTCACGGCTGTCTTCAGTGGACCATCTAACAGCCGTGACAAGGGGGGCATTTGCACAAGTTCACCTGGTGCGCCAGTTACACCCTTTTCTAGACAGGGATGCCCTCTGTATGGTCACTCATGCTCTCATTATCTCTCGGTTGGATTACTGCAATGCCCTCTACATGGGACTGCCCTTGGGGTGTACCCGGAGGCTCCAACTGGTCCAGAATGCGGCTGCACGAGTAGTTATGGGTGTGTTCTGCTACTCCCATATAACACCACTATTGCGCGAGCTGCACTGGTTGCCGGTGGTCCTCCGGATCCGCTTCAAGGTGCTGGTACTCACTATAAAACCCTTCATCGCATGGGCCTGGGGTATTTGCAGGATCACCTCCTACCGGCCTCCCACCACCCAGTGTGCTCACATAGGGCTGCCCTCCTCTGGGTCCACTCGGCCAGCCAGTGTCGGCCGGTCTCCAGGATGAGGGAGTACTCTGTGGTCACACCAACCCTCTGGAATGGGTTGCTCACTGGGCTACAGATGGCCCCCGACCTCCACACCTTCCATGCCGAACTAAAGACATGGCTCTTTCAGCAACTTCCCTGATCTGCCGTGGATTTTAACTTGGGGATTTGGGGATTTTAAATTGGTTTTTAATATTATTTAATCTTATCTATTGTCGGATTGTTTTATTGTTGTGAGCCGCACCGAGTCTTACGGGAGAAGGGCGGCATATAAATCTGACAAATAAATAAATAAATAAATAAATAAATAAATAAATAAATAAATAAATAAATAAATAAATATTCTATATATTTTCCCAATTCTTCCTTTACCTATATATTCTTCATTCACCTCACATTCTTTTATAATCATTTCAAATTTTGTCAACTGTCTATCTTTCTCCTCTAATCTTTCTTCCACTTTTATCCATTTCTCTAATTGTATTAAATTCAGCCAATTTACTTTAACATCCACTAAAACATTATTTAGTTGTGTTATATTCTTTATCTTGTTCTTCCAGTCTTCCTATTTATATATCTGATTTTCTTTTAGTTTACTAATCCAATCCTTCAATTCAATTTTAGGGAATTTTTCCATTTCCACCACCGGTGATAAAGGAGAAATTCCTGACATTAACTGATATCTCCGTTTATTCTATCAATTTAGTTCTATCAATTTTTTTAAAAAGGGATTTTGAATCCTCCTAGCAATTTTTTAAATATCCTTTTTTAAACCAATGTGTTTCTATAGGATCACCTATTTCCTTAATTCTTTCAACTCTATATCCCTCCGTATTAAATCTCTAGTTACAGCTATAATATCTGGGACCACCTTTAATTGATTAGCTACCTAATAATTTTTAACATTTGAAAGACTCAGCCCACCCTTTTTTAATGGTTCATACCACAGTGCTTTTCCTATGCTTGCTCTCTTGCCTCCATTACAGTACACCTCCAACAACCTCTGTATTTGATTTAATTCTTGATCCAAAAGTTTAATTGGGATCATCCAAACAAAAAAAATAATTTTTAGTAAAACTTTCATTTTTATCCTTGCAATTCTTCCGAACCATGATAATTTTACTTTCTCATATTTATCTATTTTACCTTTTATATCTTTCTTTAGCTTTTCATAATTTATTTTCTTTAACTCTTGAATATCTTTTGGGATGTCAATACCTAAATATTGATAGAAATAGAAATAGAAATAGAAATAGAAATAGAGTAACAGAGTTGGAAGGGACCTTGGAAATCTTCTAGTTCAACACCCTGCCCAGGCAGGAAACCCTACACCACTTCAGACCAATGGTTATCCAACATCTTCTTAAAATTTTTCAGTGTTGGAGAATTCACAACTTCTGCAGGCTAGTTGTTCCACTTATTAATTGTTCTAACTGTCAGAAAGGAAGCATTTTATTAAAGAAAAAAATACCTTATATTTCTAAATTTTAAAAAAATCACACCTGATCAAAAAGTCATTTTACAGATACATTACAGGTTTTATATATACATATATATAGGCCAGTAGATATTTTTAATATTAGCCAGCCAATATTAGATCCTATGATAATTAATAGTTATATGAAACTTTTACTAAACATACCAAGGCATAATAATGATAAAAACGCTAAATCCAATCTGAACCTGGCTGTGTGCAAACATAATAAATGCAAAAAATGAAGGAGGAGGAGGAGGAGGAGGAGGAGGAGGAGGAGGAGGAGGAGGAGGAGGAGGAGGAGGAGAGAAGAAGGAGAAGGAGAAGGAGAAGGAGAAGGAGAAGGAGAAGAAGAAGAAGAAGAAGAAGAAGAAGAAGAAGAAGAAGAAGAAGAAGAAGAAGAAGAAGAAGAAGAAGAAGAAGAATTGAAAATTTTAATTGAACAATCAGTATATTTAATCATGGATAGTTCATCAATTGTATAGATGTATCTATTCTCACTCATGAATAGGAGTGTCCACGCTAAGTACCTATATAATGTTTACATTGCAATAAAGATGAGTTGACAATGACATGTTGAGCCAGTCTCCAAAACCAAATGAAGCTAGAATCCTACCCAAATTTAATATAATTAAAATAAAACGAATATGATAATATATTCTGTACAGTGATATATTTAATTATTTTGTCCTATTGTCTCATTAAAAAACTGAACTTCACATTATAATATATAATATAACATCAAGTAGGTTCCTGGGATGACCTTCTAGGGATGAGATTTAGGCATCCCTGCCCTATCTGGGAAACCATCTCTTCTCCTGAACATTATGTTTTCTTGATTTGAAATCAGGGGTGAAATTCAGCAGGTTCTGGAGAACTGGTAGCGGAAATTTTGAGTAGTTCAGAGAACTGGCAGTGGAAATTTTGAGTAGTTCAGAGAACTGGCAAATACCACCTCTGGCTGGCCCCAGAGTGAAGTGGGAATGGAGATTTTGCAATATCCTTCCCCCAGGAGTAGGGAGGGAATGGAGATTTTGCAGTATTCTTCCCCTGTCATGCCCACCAAGCCACACCATGCCCACCAAGCCACACCCACAGAACCGGTATTAAAAAAATTAGATTTCACCACTGTTTGAAATATATGTGTTATTATAAAGTGAGTAAAAGTTTGTCCAACTACAGAAAAAAAAAACACCTCCTAATCAAAACTTAGTTCACTGGAGAGATTCTGATGAGGAAAATTGAACAGGGAATGTGTATATCAGTGTTTCTCAACTTTGGCCACTTTAAGATGGGTAGACTTCAACTCCCAGAATTCCCCAGGCAACCATGCTTGCTGAGGAATTCTGGGAGTTGATGTCCAGACATCTGAAAATGGCCAAGGTGAGAAACACTGGTTCATATAATTCCCGTTTCAGGCATCTTGCCTTTATTTTGAGGATGAGTCCTTGGTGCTCTCTCAGCTTTGTTTTTTCCTTGCAGACGTTTCATTATCCAAACTAATGATAACATCATCAGTGCACCAGAGAACACTAAGGACCATCATTTCAACCCAGAGCTACAAATAATCTCCTTTATCAATGTTTATTTTATTCGATCATTTTTCTTTCTGAAAGATAATGTTACTTGGTCCACTTGCTTCATGTGTTGTCACAATTAAGAAAGTTGTAATTTCTCTTTAAAATGTTAACCCTGAACATGTCTACTATTCCTTCCATTTCAAAAGACAATGGAGCTTTGAATGAAGGGGCAGACATACAGTATTGTCTCTCTTGCATTCGCTCACAGGTGGTGGGTGCTGGGGATCCTGAAGTTGTAGGAAAGTGTTGAGCTACTGAAATATGAATTTCAGATGATATTTACATAACAAAAATAAATGCGGAAGAAAAGACTTGTTCATATCTGATCTAGACTTTTACAAAGAATTCCCTGTGTCCAGACTCTCAATCAAAAGTATTAAAACTCCAAGTCAGCAGGATTTTATTTTTTGCTTTTGTTTTCTAATAAAATATGAGAGGCCCTACCGCATCAATCCAAGGATTCCTTCAGTGTGATAACATCTCATTGTACTGTATATATGTGAAGCTATCCTTGAAGGCAACTTGGAAACTTCACTTGATATAAAATATAGCAGCTAGATTACACGCTAAAACCTAGCTCACCAGTTCCAAGGCCAGTTCAAAACATTTTGCTGCTGAAGTTAAATCAGCAAATTACACACATACACACACACTCACATGCTACTTTAAGCCTGGTAGTGCCTGTAACTAGCCAAGATATTTTGGCATGTGAGATTGAAAATCCCACAAGTCTTTACGTCATCCCTAATATTAAAAAAATACAATAGTGACATCCCTAACAAATAAATTCCAAGCCAGCATTTTTGTCTATAGTCCATTTCTGACACCATTCAAAGTCCAAAATGGACGTTGGACTTACCTGATACGTCCCTTCTCAGCACATGGAAACCTCAGTCATCTACGGGGATTCGCTCTGTCTAAGCACATGACCGAGTCTACCAATTAAAGGAGGCTCCGCCTTCAGGCAGCCCAGTTCTTCGTCGAGGGCGAAAGTGTAGACTCATACGACGTGTCTTCCTGAAACAACAAAGAGTTAGAAGCCACCCCCCAGCCCACCACCGGACCGGAAGAGGGGAGGGGCTGACTGAGGTTTCCATGTGCTGAGAAGGGACGTATCAGGTAAGTCCAACGTCCATTCTCCAGCACGGAGGGAAACCTCAGTCATCTACGGGGACATACCAAAGCGTGTAGTCACCAGGGAGGGAGAAGAGCCGGTCTGGTGCCAGTCAAGCGAGATGAACCGACTGAAGAACTCGTCTGCCGAACGCAGCGTCGGCCGAGGCGAAGGTGTCCACCTTGTAGTGCCTAACGAAAGGGCTAATGCTGGTCCATGTGGCCGCCCTGCAAACCTCCTCAATGGGTGCCTGGGTGGACCATGCCGCTGAGGTGGCGGCGCTTCTTGTCGAATGAGCGGTTATGCGGTGAGGAACCGGAGAACCCGACTGACGGTAGGCCAATGCGATCGTCGCCCTTATCCAGCGGCCCAGAGTTGAGCTAGATACCTTAGCTCCAAGAGAAGTCAGATGGAAAGCCACGAACAGAGCCTCTGTTCTACGGTGAGGGGCCGTGCGTGAGATATATATCTTCAGTGCCCTGCGCACGTCCAGAGTATGCCAGGAGCGTTCCAACTGATGTTGAGGCCGAGGGCAGAAGTTGGGCAGGATGAGTTCTTGGGCCCGATGGAAGGCAGAATTAACTTTGGTGATGAATGACGGATCAAGGCGGAGGACAACCCTGTCCTTGTGAAAGATGCAGAGGTCCGCTCTGATGGACAATGCCGAAAGTTCGGAGATTCGGCGAGCCGACGTAATTGCCACCAGGAAAGATACCTTCATGGATAGAAACCGAAGAGGCACTTGGCGGAGAGGCTCGAAGGGAGGTAACATGAGGGCGGAGAGGACTTTATTAAGGCTCCACGTAGGAAATCGATGGAGAACTGGAGGACGTAAATTGGTCGCTCCCCTGAGGAAGGTCTGTATGAGAGGATGTTTTGACAGAGAATCCGATGAGCCGCAGGCGAGAATGGAAGCAATGGCAGACACCTGGCGGCGTAAAGTGTTAGGGGAGAGACCTTTGTTGAGACCTTTGTGAAGAAACAATAGAACATGAAGGATGGAAGCGTCTGTGGGAGAAACAGGAACTGTGGCGCACCAGGACGAGAAGGCCCTCCAAGTGGCCCCATAGATCCTTGCTGTGGATGGGCGGCGGGCCGCTTGGATGGTTGGAATAAGCTGAGAAGGAACCTTGGCCTGAGTCAGGATGAACCGCTCAACCGCCATGCGGTCAAGCGAAGCCATGCGGGATCCGGATGGCGAAGCGCTCCCTGGGATAGTAGAACCTTGGATGCTGGGATCTGCCAAGGGGGAGCCATGGATAGGGACATCAAGTCCACGAACCATGGCCGCATGGGCCAGTATGGGGCTAGTAAGAGAAGTTCTGCCCGTTCCTGAAGTAGTTTCTGGACGACCCGTGGAATCACCGGGAGGGGGGGAAAGGCATACAGCAGCCCCGGAGGCCAGGGGCTGCGAAGAGCATCCGTGGCTTCCGCCTGTGGGTCCCTGAACCAGGAGAAGTAACAAGGAAGCTGGTGATTCGATCGGGAGGCGAAGAGGTCCAGAACCGGGTCCCCGAACCTGGCTGCGATGTCCCGAAAGAGCGACGGGGGAATCGCCCACTCCCCTTGGTCCACCGTCTGGCGACTGAGGAGGTCCGCCTGAGTGTTTGCCTCCCCAGAAATGTGATCTGCCCTGAGGGAGGTCAGGTGAGATTCGGCCCAAAGACCGAGGAGACGGGCTTCGTCCATGAGTGACTGCGACTTGGTGCCCCCCAACTTGTTTATATGGGCTTTGGCAGTTGTATTGTCCGTCAGGACTAAGACATCCCTGCCCTCCACCAGGTTCTGGAACTGAATCAGGGCAAGGCGTACGGCCCTGAGTTCCAACAAGTTGATGTTGAGTGTAAACTCCTCCGGAGACCAGAGCCCCTGGGCCATGTGGTGGAGGAGGTGAGCCCCCCAGCCCGAGAGGCTGGCATCCGTGGTGAGCTGGATCCGCGTTGGTTCCCTGAAGCAGGAGCCGCGAGATAAGGCTTCGGAGTTCCACCAATGAAGAGAATGGATCACTGTCGCCGGAAGATGAATGCGGCGGGTGGAGGTGTCCTGGCCGGCCCTTTGGAATGGCAGAAGCAGCCACTGAAGATATCTGCTGTGCAATCGGGACCATGGTGTGATGCCAAAGGAGGACACCATCATTCCCAAAAGATGGGAAAGAGACAGAATTGACGCTGAGCCGGAAGCCAGGCATTTACGCACCATGGAGCGGAGGTTCCTTTGACGCTCAGGAGAGAGGGAGACAGTAGAATTTACAGTGTCGATGTGGGCCCCTAAGTGAATTATGTTAGTAGAGGGAGAAAGATGACTTTTCTGCCAATTAATGTGTTCCTGCAATAAAGCCAGGACTGTTGAAAGATCCCTATGTGCCTCCTGAAGGGAGGAGGACAGTACCAAAATGTCGTCAAGGTAAAATAAAAGGCAAATAGGGCGAGCACGGATATAGCCAATGAGCACTGCCATGATTTTAGTAAACACCCGGGGTGCGGAAGAGAGGCCAAAGGGAAGGGCCCTATACTGGTAATGAGCGCCACAGAAGGCGAAGCGAAGGAATTGGCGATGGGAGGACATAATGGGAACATGGAGGTTCACCTCCGTTCGATCAATGGACGAGAGAAAGTCCGATTGTCGAATAGATTCCAGGATGGAGGAAAGGGACTGCATCTTGAACTGGCGGTATTTAATGTGCCGGTTCAATGCTTTCAAATCCAATATGGCCCTCCAACCGCCAGAGGACTTAGGGACTACAAAGAGACGTGAATAGAACCCATGTCCTTGTTGGGATGGGGAAACCGGTTCAATTGCCTGGATTTGGAGGAGGTGATCGATGGCCTCTGATATTAGGGATCTTTTAGCCCTGTCACGGGGAACCGGGCAGGGCAGGAAGTGGGAAGGAGGTGAGGAAGTAAACTCAAGAGAAAGACCAAGTGAAATTGTGTTTAAAACCCAGGGATCACTAACAGAAGCCTCCCACCGGGAAAGGAACAAGGAGAGGCGACCACCAATAGGGGAATCAGCGGGATCTATGGGAGAAACAGCCCCTCCCACCCCTAGGGGAGCAGCGAGGTGGAAATCTGGAACCTTGTCTGACCTGGGCTTCTGGCTGAGGTCTGGAGGCGTAGGATCGCTGGAAGCGAGGTTGGAACGAGGTCGAAGTGGAGGCTCGAAAGGACTGAAACCGAGACGAAGATGAGTAGCGTGAGTCGCCCCGGCGGGAAGCAGGCAGGAGAATCTTCCTCCTATCTCTGGTTTCGACCAAGAGTGGTTCTAAGGCAGAACCAAAGAGATTGCCGGCTGAATACGGGGCAGAGGCAAGCTGCCATTTACTGCGCATGTCCGCCTGCCAATTCCTAAGCCATAACAATCTGCGGGAAGCCACATTGGAACCCAAGGCCCTGGCGGAGAATCTGGTGGCGTTCAATGTAGCATCAGCCGAGTATTCAAGAGAGGCGATGATCTTATTTAAATCTTGGTGGGAGCGAGAGTCGGTGAGGGGTAGGCGAGCTTGAAGCTGCTTGAGCCACAACAGGGAGGCCCTGTTGAAAAATGAGGCCGAGGTAGATGCTTTGATAGCCCAGGCTGTGGCTAGATGTCCCTTGAGGAGAGTCTTCTCTGCCCTTTTATCCTCCGGACGGAGGGAATCCTCAGCTGGCCCCGTAGGATGAGAGGAATCCGTTAGGGCAATTATGGGTGGATCCACTTTAGGCAGCTGCAATAGATCTGCTAGGGGGGCAGCGGAGTTATAAAGCCTTTTATCCAGACCATTGGGGCTGGGACCAGCACCAGGCAGAGCCCACTGTCGTTGAAGGATGTCAGTAAACAATTTGGGAGCTGGAATGGTCTCTGGGTCCACAGTAGGCTCAGCGAACATGGCTGTAGCTGGATCAGTGGGGGTCGAGGAAGCCGCCGAAGAAGGGAGAGAACCCAATCTGGTTGTGGCAGTGGCTTTAAACAACAGCGAACGGAAGAGGTGGGGTTTGAAAAGCCCGACGAACGAAGGCTGGTCAGGGATTAGGCCCTCATCATCGGACCAGGCCTGGTTCTGGAAGTCATCCGTATCTGAGACTGAAGCTTGGTCTGCAGAGGCCTGAGTATGAGCTATGACATCATCTGCCTGTGATGGCTCCAATTCCCGGTGTTGTGGAGGGACTGGAGCAGAAGTTTGAGGCCAGGGATTCTGATGCAGAAAACTCTCCAAGCTCTGCCTGATAGCACGGGAGACCATGGCTTCCAGAGAAGCTGCCATTGGGATATTAGGTGGCAAGGGCTGTTGAGGAGGAGCCACCTGAGTGGTATGTGCAGAAAGGCTGGGATCAGGCAAGGTTTGGAACAGTCGTTGAGAATCAGGAGGGGTTGGATGCGGAGGGGCGTTAGGGACATCAGGAGAGAGGTCCCTCACCGATCTAGGGGATCTAGTACCAGATTCAGCAGGCCCAGTTGAGAGATCCACCTCGCTATGGGCCTGGGCCTGAGCCTTGCGAAAGGCCTTTTCTATTGTGTTGTGTCTTCTCTGCTCATCGCGCGAGGGCGCAGAAGGAGCAGGAGGCTTCCTGGAACGTGATCTTTTAGAAGGAGGTGGCGGAGGGCTAGAAGATCCCTCTAGGGGATCGCTGTGATGGCGGCGTCTGGAGGAGGAGGAAATGGCCGCTCCAGCGTTAGACCGCATGGCGGCCGCCATTTCGAATTTATTTAGACGCGGCCGAGCGCTCACTGAGGGGCAGAAATACCTCGAAACCGATGGAGGCCTGAAGCGCAGCGCGCTGATGGTGAGGGCGATGAGGCTGAGGTCGCTAGCCAAGTGGCACTAAGCGCGACCACGGCGATCCTCCGCTGCTGCCGATGAGCCGCTAGGCAACGGCCTTTGAAACGCGGCTGTTCCCGCGATCGGGAGAAGCTCCAGCTGACAGGCGCTAGGCCTGAGGCGAAAAGCCAGCCGAATGAGAAGGCTACAGCTGGCAGGCGCTTGGAGCCTGCGGCGAAGGCACGCCGAAAGAGCCTTTAAAAAGGCTGTTATATTTTTATTTTATTTATTTTTTTTGAAAGCGAAGAAGGATTTTAAAGTATGAGGGTCTAGCTGGAAGACACGTCTGTCAGCTAAGACCGAGTCGAAGAACTGGGCTGCCTGAAGGCGGAGCCTCCTTTAATTGGTAGACTCGGTCATGTGCTTAGACAGAGCGAATCCCCGTAGATGACTGAGGTTTCCCTCCGTGCTGGAGAATAGGTAAGGATTAGGAGTGCAAATATCCAGGCAACAAAGAAATACAGATTAGAAAAATCCACTCACATCAAGAAGTCTTCTGGATTTTTGCAGCCCAAATTAGGATTCAACAATTTGAAAGATACTCTTTTCTGATACAAACATAGCCAGGTGTTCAGAGTCTCTTTTCTCCTTTCCTTGCTATTCCAAAATGACCTTAGTTAGTGAAGTGGAAAAGAATGTCCACTGGTACATTGTCCCAGCTGTAAAAAATTCCCTCTGTAAAGGCAAATATAAACTTCTGCCATTTTCTTTCTTTACAGTACTGGTGAATTTTTAATCTAGGTCCAGATCTTTAAGTACAGACTATTTTCTTTTTGTTCTTGTTGTTGTTTTAAATACAGGGGTTCTGTTTTATTGAGGTGATTTCATTTTGTTTTATTGAGTGTCTAATGCTGCTCTTTTTAAATTATGAATGATGGTATTTATGCTTTTATCATTTTTGTAAATTGTAAAGCACTCTGGAAGTCTCCAGGATATAAATAATTTCAATCAAACAAACAGTGTCCATCACTCTGTTTACAAAAGTGGCCAGCCAGATGCTTCTGAAAGCAAGAAATTCTCTTGGCAACAGAAGTATATTTCTTCTCAACTTGAAGGAGGTTATGTTGAAGGAAACATCTCTCCCTCTCTCTTCCTCTCCCTCTCCCTCTCCCTCTCTTTCTCTCCCTCTCTCCCTCTCTCTCCTTTTGTATTCTCAACATGAAAAGAGTGGAGGAAGTTAAAAATGTAACTTCAGAATTTAGCTATACAATTTGGGATGAACACCCTTTGAATGGTGTGGGAGTAGGAATGGATTTCCAGACGAAAAAATACAGACTACAGGAACCAGGAGCACTACTCAGCTGACCCTGAAGACACAGACTAACATCCAAGTGCTTCAACGACCCTCTAAAATGGGGGTGTCAAACTCACGTTGTCATGGCAACATCATGTGATGTATCATGACTTTTTTTTTCCTTCACTGGATGTGGGCCAGTGGTGCTATTCAGCCAGTTCTATCCGGTTTGGGTGAACTCGTAGCGGCAGCAGTGGGAGACTCTGCCCACCCACCCGGACATCATCACATCCTGTTTTTGACGCTCTGTGACTGTGCATGCTCCCATTTGCGAACCAGTAGCGAAGATAAGTGAATACCACCCCTGGTGTGGGTGTGGCCAGCTCGTGATGCATCCAGCCTGTGGGCCAGGAGTTTGACACCCCTGCTCTAAAAGCATGCAGATTACGAGCTGTCTGCAAGGAATATAAATCCTTCCATTCCCCACTGTCCTGTCAGAGCTGAAGAAGCTTTTTGGTTGAGAACTGAAACGTCTTCAAAAGAAAAAACAAAAAAGTCCAGTTGCCTCCAAAAAAAAGAAACTTTCGGACAACCATGACCTGGGTGACTGAGAATCTCTACAGACTTCAAAATTTAAACTTTATTTACAGTTATTCTACCCATTCAAGGTTATAACATGAAACATCTTTATTTAGCATATTTGGCAATTCAGTCTTATGAGAAAGGCGGCAACCCTGGTATTAAATTTTGTTGGGATTTGAAGCATTCTCTCTGTCTCTGTGTTTGTGTATTTTCATCAATGGGAATCCAATCTGACCAATAATTAATCCTGCTGGGCTTAAAATATAACAGTAAGATTTATTTACAGGAAACACATTATGGGAGTGGCATAGTTTAGCACTTACCTGTTTTCCTACAACATGGATTTTTTTAAAAAAAGCTCCATGCATATAGGCTTGGGAAGAAAGATAGAAAGAAATGATAAACACTTAGGTAGAATGATCAAGTTGATAGACAAAAAGTAAATCCTTAATTCTACATTTATACTCCATTTCCCTCACATGCCCAAATCAGAGGTGGTATTCAGCAGGTTCTGAACAGTTCTGGAGAACCAGTAGAGGAAATTTTGAGTAGTTTAGAGAACCGGTAAATGCCATCTCTGACTGGCCCCTCCCCCCATCTATTCTCTGCCTCCCGAGTCCCAGCTGATCGGGAGGAAATGGGGATTTTGCAGTAACCTTCCACTAGAGTGGGGAGGGAATGGAGATTTTACAGTATTCTTCCCTTGCCATGCCCACCAAGCCACACCCACCAAGCCATGCCACACCCACCAAGACACGGCCACAGAACCAGTAGTAAAAAAAATTGCATCCCACCACTGGCTCAGATGGTCATAAGGTATGGAAGAGTCAGTGCCATCAAATCTGAACCTCCACTATAATTTGGGATATGAAAAGACTTAGAGCCACTTATTGCCAGGAGCCCTACTAGGAAGTTACAAAAAGAACTCAGTCAATAATATGACATATATTTATATCTGCATCTATATTTATCTTTATAAAACATATAAAGAATGGTTGCAGGAATTGGATATGTCTAGTTTAATGAAAAGAAGGACTAGGGGAGATATGATAGTAGTGGTTCAATATTTGAGGGGCTGCCAGAAAGAAGAGGGGGAGGGTCAATCTATTATTCACCAAAGCACCTGAAGGCAGGACAAGAAGCAATGGATGGAAATCAATCTAGAGAACCAGTATAGAACTAAGGATAAATTTCTTGACAGATAGAACAATTAACCTGTGGAATGGCTTGCCTCAAGAAGTTGTGGGTGCTCCAACACTGGAGGCTTTTAGGAAGAAGCTGAACAGTCATTTGTCTGAAATGGTATAGGGCAGTGATGGCTAACCTTTTTGCCATCGCGTGCCAGGAGAGGGGGGGCGGGGGAGGGTCGTGCGCGCACAACCCCCCCAGCTCCTGGCACATGATGGCCTGGTAGGCCCGTTTTTCTTTCTTATCTGGTTCCAGATCATCTCTATTTATCTGGGAAGGGCGAAAACAGCCTTTCTCACTCCCTTGGAGGCCCTACGGAGGTTGAAAGGGCCCATTTCCAACTCCCAGTGGGACAGGAAGTGACATTTTTTGCTGTCCCCAACCTCCAGAACCTCTCTAGGAGCCTCTCTAGGAGTTTCTAGGAGCTTCTCTAGGAGTCTCTGGAGGATGGGGACAGCAAAAAACGTCACTTCCTGTCCCACTGGGAGTCAGGAAATGGGCCATTTCAGGCCTTTGGAGGGCCTCCAAGGGAGTGGGAAAGGCTGTTTTTGCCCTTGCCAGATAAATAGAGGATCTGGAGCCAGATAAGAAAGAAAAACGGGCCTTCCCCACCCCCCACCCCCTCGCCCCCCAGAGGCAGGAAACAGCCTGTTTCCCTACTTCTGGTGGGCCCAGAAGGCCCCAAAATCAGCTGGCCAGCACACGCATGCGCCCCAGAGTTGAGCTGGCATGCCCACTAATATGGCTCCGTATGCCACCTGTGGCATACGTGCCATAGGTTCACCATCACGGGTATAGGGTCTCCTGCTTGAGTAGTGGGTTGGACTAGAAGACCTCCAAGATCCCTTCCAACTCTGTTATTCTGTTATGAGTACATGTACATAGTCTGCATTTGCCAATCAACATTCATTGGAAATTTTTACAGAAGAGTTGTGCTGATATCCTTTTGGTGGACACTTAGGACAAAATATGAAAAAAAAATGCATTTAATTGGATAAAATGACTATACAATTACCCCCAGACAGCTAGACTTCCTTCAACCAAAGCATATAAAAGAACAGCATTCAGTTTTCAAGAGCAGCAGCTTGCGTCACCATGAGTTTTCTTTTCACCTCACTTCACATGAATGAATGTTTGCTTGTCTCGCTGGATTTGTCTTTGGTTCTGCCTTTTCTGATCTCCATCTCTGGACCATCTTTTAACCAGAATAGATCTGATGATTTGTGGGAATGTGTGGGTGACAGAGGAATCAATTCAGCCCTGGCTAGCATTTCATCGCTGGACAATCAACAGTAAAATCAACCCCACAAGCTCACCACATGTGTCAAGGAGAAGGAAGTTCCTCCACCACAGCTCCACAGCTCACTTCATGTGAAGTATGTGCACATTGAAGATTTATGAGTAAAGCTGCCCAAATGAGCATAATTTCTGAAATACGTTTTGTGCCTTCCACAATGTGAATGGTGCATCTCTTGCCACCAGTAGTCAAGCACATGTTGCTTTAGATTAGAAATTGAAATGGAATAATCCAACAATGGCCAGGAAGCCTACTTCGGTTGCTACTTCTAATGATGAATACCATATGCTTGGCTCTGAAGCTGAAGCTGTCCTGCTACTGGATGGGTAAGCCTGGTGTTTTCTTTCTCGGAGAGAAAAAGAGAGATTTCTGTCCAAGTACCATTCTTTGCAAGCGAGACATCATCAATAAGTTACTTTTTTTAAATTAAATCATTCCCTGTGTGATTCGTTTTTGTTGTTGTTGAGCCTTTATAATCTTCTTATCAGACTTTGTTCAGGCATTGTTGGGTGGTGTTTTTTTTTTCCCAGTGTTTTCTCTGCTACATGAATTAGACGTTGCTTTGGTTAGTTGTTTTGGAAACTTTGCCAGGAGAGTTGCCTTAGTAAAGAGGCGAGGAAACTCTGCCAGTTTATAAAGATGCTGCCCTCTCCAGCTATTATTCCTTTCACTTGTACAATGACTCATAAGAATAGCAACCTTGGGCTCATGCAGTAGCCAATTTGGCAAGTGAAATAATGATTCCTCCCTCACCCACTGCACTCACAGAACTTTCGCTGGTAGCTTGGCATACTTTTTTATTTCCTTTTCAACCAGCCATACATGAAGTTTGATCCCTGTTCTAGGAAAGTAGAGTGGGTAGCAAGAGATTACACACACACACACACACACACAGAGGGGGTGGGATTTTGTTTGTTTTTTGTTTTGGTGGAGAGGCAAGATGAAATTACATTTCCACACCTTCATCCAACCTGATTTCCACTGTCCATCTAGTTCAGTGATGGGTTTCAAAATTTTTTACTACAGATTCTGTGGGAGTGGCTTGGTGGGCGTGACATGATGGTGGGAGGGCCAGTCAAAGGTGGTATTTACCGGTTCTCCGAACTACTCAAAATTTCCGCTACCGGTTCTCCAGAACTGGTCAGAACCTGCTGAATACCACCTCTGGTCTAGTTGCATTCTTCTTCTATATGCCGCCATACAGAGAAGAAAGAGAAATCTATGAATGTTATTGTTCTTTTTTCCAGGCACATAACTACAGTGTGCTCATTAATTCAAAGTAGGTAAGCCAGCAGGGACAACAAGGAGGGGAAAAAAAAAAACCTACAGGACTGGTGGCTTAAGAAATTGCTGAAATGTGATATCTCGATGCTAGATGGCATTCATACTAATAACATTTAGGATACATATAGCTAGTCCTTGATTTACAACTATTTGTTTACTGACCATTCGAAGTTACAATACCACTGAAAAAAGTGACTTATGAGCGCTTTTCACAGTTACGACCATTGTGGCATTCGCACGGGCACTTGATCAAAATATGAATGCTTGGCAGCTGGCCTGTATTTATGACCATTGCACTGTCCCGGGGTCATGTGATCATCTTTTGCAAACTTTGGACAAGCAAAGTCAATGGGGGAAGTTAGATTCACTTAACCGTGTTACCAATTTAACAACTGCATTGATTCACTTAACAACTGTGGCAAGAAGTGTCCTAAAATGGAGCCAAACTCACTTAACAACTGTTTTGATTAGCAATAGAAATTTTGGACTCATAGGTCAAGGACTTCCTGTACCGAGTAGCATTCATCCTGATAACATTTAGGAAATATATTTTAAGGGAACCACAGTGTTTCATGTATTTATTGGTTATAAACCTGAATAGCTCTGCAGACTAAGCACCCTAATTAACATCCAGCAGTCTGCAATTTCTCCATGTTCAAATCTCCCCAGGCTCAAGGTTGACTCGGCCTTCTATCCTTTCTAAGGTAGGTAAATTGAGGACCCAGTTTGTGGGGGCAATAAGCTGACTTTGTATAAATATACAAAAGTATGAAGGCTATTGCTTAACACATTGTAAGCCGCCCTGAGTTTTCGGAGAAGGGCGGCATATAAATCAAATAAAAAAAGGGGGGGGAGGGTTTGTTTATTTGTTTACTTATTTATATATTTCACACCTGTTTTTTTCATGGTGACTGATGTCAAAGTAGAAACTTTCCCAAATCAAATATATCATCTCAATAGACATTGCAATCTTGTAAGATAAATCAGCATTTCCAACTGGTTTTTTTTTTGTTGTTGTTGTTGTTGTTGTTGTTAAAAATGCTGAATCACGGGATAGTCTTCTGGTCTTAGGTTTAAAAAAAGGATACCTTTTGATCCTATTCCATTTAGCACATTGAAATCTCATCATTTGTAGTATAAACATTCATGAACTTGGCAGCCATCCTCAAAATAGAAAGGACCAAAAAAAAAAAAAAAATAGAAACTACTGCAGTATTTAATTACCATCTACTGAAAAATGGAGTACTGCGAAACAAACGGAGGTTTGAAGAGAAGTCGTTTTGCGGTAGACAAAGCTTTTTTAGTGCTTTGAGACGTGCAAAATAGTTCAAGTTCACAGCTTTCCAAACACCCTCTCCCAACCTCCCTGCATGTCTGTGGCATCAGATGAAGCCATTCCACCTTTGACATAAATATTCTTACACTGAAATGGGCAATTTTAACTGAAAAATGGAAGCATGAGTTGCCTGTTTTGAGAATGGAACAGGGAGGAACAAAATTCCCCCAATTTTAGGGGAAATTGGGACAAACATTTTAGGATCAGGACTTTTTAGCCTTCAGATAATTTGAAATTTTCTGCTAGAAATATGCTTCTGTCAGTAGAGATTTTTATGTATTTGTTTGTTTGTTTGCCATCCATTCAAAGACTCTGGCCAGCTTATAGCATGAAACATTAAAAAGAAGAAAATATATTAAAATCATTCAGAATTACAAACCATTAAAACCAGATGGGAAAGGTGGGAGCCAGACACACAAGGGATGGGGAGATGGGATGGGATTGAGTTTTAATTACTCAACCACCTCCACTATGAAGCTCCCCCATTGGATCCCCAGGCCATCTGGCAGAGCCAGGTCTTGAGGTTCTTTCAAAATGACAGGAGGATGGGAGCCAATCTCACCTCAGGAGATAGGATGTTCCAAAGGCCAGGAGCCACAGCAGAGAAGGCTCTTTTCCTGGAGGCCACCAGCCAAAATTATTTGGCTGACAGGATCTGCAGTATGCTCCCTCTGCCAGCACAGGTGGTGCGGTCCAATCCTATTGTGGTGAGACCATTCCTCAAATAATGCCTACAACTGATACATGGTAGTTCTTTCTGCTCCCATTTTGTTGCAAAACTATTTTTGAGCCATCTCTAAATGATTTTTAAAAATCTAATGGAGTGGGAGAAGCTAATACAAAATTGAATTACACTCTAAGGACATATAAATAATGATTTGATATTTGCTTTCTGTATTTATCTATGTATCTGAGTTTGATGTAATGTTTAAGGCAAGATGGCTAGAAACTAGGAGCAGGGGTAAAATTCAACAGGTTCTGACAGGTTCTGGAGAACCGGTAGTGGAATTTTTGATTAGTATGGAGAACCGGCAAATACCACCCCTGGCTGGCCCCAGAGTAGGGTGGGAATGGAGATTCTGCAATATCCTTCCCCCAGGAGTGGGGAGGGAATGGGGATTTTGCAGTATCCTTCCCCTGCCACGCCTACCAAACCACGGCCACCAAGCCATAACCATCAAGCCACGGCCACCAAGCCACACCTACAGAACTGGTAGTAAAAAAAATTGAATTTCACCACTTACTAGGAGACTATGAGTTCAAGTTCCACCTTAGTTACAAAGCCTGCTGGATGACCTTGGGCCAGTCTGTCTCTGTTTTTTAATTCTAAGAAGGAGGCAAGGGTAAACCACCTCTGAACCTTGCCAAGAAAACTACAAAGACATGTTCAGGCAGTCACCAGGAATCAAAATTAATTCAAAGACACCAAAAAATAAATAAGTAAGAAATATATCTACTCATAAGAACACAAACAACTAAGACTCAAATTATATCGCCCTCAGATGTCATTATACATTGGCTGCTGGATTGCAGCACACAAACCATAGATGAGTAAATAAAATATTAGAATGATTCCTTGCATTAAATTGAAACAAAGCATCTTCGCTTTGTAAAATAAAAACCTCTGGCATTTATATGTGCAGTAAGTAGTTGTAATACGGGGGGGGGGGGGGGGAGGGGCAATTTGCACATGTAATTCCTTAGTTATTTTGAAATGGTATAGTTCAGTATCACATGGCATATGACACAAGGCTAATTTTGCAGGTTTAATGGTGTTTCAATAATGGTTTTTCCCCGCAATCTTAAAACTGCTGGAAGTATTTAATAATGAATGTTGAAACTATAAAAACAATACTAAATTTATAGGGCTATAGGATTCATTTCTGCAACAGGGATGACTATCATATCTCTCAAATATAACTGGAAATTTTGAAACAAAGAAGTAACCAAGCAAAAATCATAATCATAAGTTTATTTGTCAAGCATATATAAGATTACAGGTAAAAGTATAAACATAATTTGAATACATGAAAAGAGTAAGTAAAAAGCAATATTAGGACAGGGATGGTAGGCATGCTGGTGCACTTATGCACGCCCCTTACAGACCTCTTAGGAATGGGGTGAGGTCAACAGTAGGCAGTTTAAGGTTAAAGTTTTGAGGGTTTGGGGAAGAAATTACAGAGTCAGGTAGTGCATTCCAGGCATTGACCACTCTGTTACTGAAGTCATATTTTCTGCAATCGAGTTTGGAACGGTTTACCTTGAGTTTGTATCTATTATTTGCTTGTGTATTGTTGTGGTTGAAGCTGAAGTAGTCATTGACAGGAAGGACATTGTGACAGATAATTTTATGTATTATGCTTAGGTCAGACTGAAGTCAGCGTAGTTTTAAATTGTCTAAGCCCAAAATTTGGAGTCTGGTGGCATAAGGTATTTTATTGCGGTTAGAGGAATGGAGGACTCTTCTCGTGAAATATCTCTGGACTCTCTCAATTGTATTAATGTCCGATATGCAGGGCAGGTTCCAGACAGATGAACTGTATGGTGTTTCTTGTGTGAGATGGAAGGCATAGAATAGAGAGAAACCCAGAGAGCTATATGAAGCCAGCCAATGGTATTTTAATTAACAAATCCTGGCATTTTTTGTGAACAGAAGTGAAATCAGAACTCAATTAGAAAGGCGCAAAGTTTCAACGTGCACTCAATAAAGAGATTATAAGGGTCTTAAGTTATTGATCTGTAGGTCCTAATTAATTACTGTTATGGATAATTAAAGATAGAGGCAGTATGTTCAGCCTGGCTTGGTCAAAAGCATAAGCCACTCTTACTTTTGTTTTTAACAAATGAAAGCTACATATCATGATGTCCAACTATTTCTCAAATAGTTGTGTTTATAGAAGATGACTCCAATCCATATTATTTATTAAGTGCACTTAGGACTGTAGCCAATGTGTTTTAAGAATCTTCATCAACAAGTGAGGGAAATAGCCAAGCCAAAGCATGCAGAGACGTTATTCAAATAAATATTTATGTTTAGAAGCCAAATAAAAACTGCACACAAAGTTCAAAGGGGAAGCTTTCTTATTCTCCACGTACAGTTTCGTGTACCTTTTTTCATATATATATTTAAGATTGAATACATATTTTTTCTTCCATGTTCAGAAAGTTTTTAATGCAGATTATTTGCGGTCATCTCAATTTTTAAAAGCAAAACAATATCATTTAGTATACAAGAAAAGAAAAAGAATATAAAAGAGAAACAGAAAAAAAACACCCAAAACATAAACATAACTTGCTATAATACTTATAAGAAACATCTGCTCAGTTTTTAAACATAGCGTTAGACCTTGACCACAATGTCACTATCAGACATAACCGAAAATTGCAGCATATATTTTGTGAGAATATGATTAAGAAATAGTAGAGGGCAGCCGGGTAAATGCCTTTGTTTGTTTATTTCTTTGCAAAGCAAACATTTTATATAAGGACCTTTGTGGTAGGGATGGTGTTTTGTTCCAACATGAAGCTAGAATTTGCTTTGTTTACCTCTTATTTGCAAAAAGGCTGAGTTTAAGTTGGAAGACCTTGCCCAGTGAAAGATATAAGTGTTCTCTGTTGGACAAAAGTGAGCAAATTCAGCAGCAGTTATTCAGCAAAAGTTAATTGTGCATGAGCCCCACCAACATAAGTAGAACAAGATGAAATGGAATCAGTTGCTGAACTTCTTCAATCATAAAGCAAAGATGAAACAAAGGAGCAGCCACAATCAATAGACTTGTTTGTTTCCCCTGCACTCTTATTATATATACAAATTTAAAATCTGGTAATTTCTTTTGCACCTCTTAAATAATTATTACAATATTATTACGATGCCACCTTTATTAACACTCTCCATGTGGTAGTTTATGAATCAGGAGGATATTATAATTGCGGTTTCAAGCCTCCTTGTATGCTGTCTTGAGTCACATTGTGATTGAGCTGTCTTGCAAATCAAATAAATAAACATGTGCTTGTATAAAAAAAAATGACGATTGAAAGAAAAAAGGGTTACGTTTATTAGTTTCTCCTATTTTTCGGTTTTAGGCACAGTTGTGCTGATGCTTCAGTAGTATATAATTTCAGTGGTCTTATTCTTTAATATTTTACACCAAATGTCATGCACACAATTATTGTATAGTCAACGATAGTTAAGAATAAGGATTCTATTTGGCGTAGGCTTCTTTGTATAAGAATTTTTGCATTTTACCATTTGAAAAATAATGCTGAGTCATCTTTTGTATCATAGCAATTATAAAATATGCATTGTTACTATAATTATTGATCTGGGGGATTGTGTAATGTTTTCAAGGAAATGATTAAGTCGGATTTTTTTTTTAAAAAAAAACTTTGCTCTGAATCAGTTTGCCACCTTAGGTGAAAAAGTACCACACAGGTGATAATGAGGAGGAGGAGGATGTTCTTGTATAAAATTGAGTTTCCTGTTTCATCACTTTGCTAATAAGAGTGTGCCATAATAACTATAATTAGAGAGCTGCCTGCCTTACATCACTCTACACCAGATCTATCTGATTGCAGTTCATATAGCAGAATTACTCATTGGAAATAAGGATCAGGAGAAAGGACCCTTTCCCATCAGAAGGCAGAAGAACAACTTCCACAATTATGTCATATACTGCTCACCCAGTTGGGGCTTACCACTGAAAAACATGACTCGCGGGCAAGTTTCACGAGGTTGTAGACAGGTTTACTTCTCATTTCTCGGTGAAGTCACATATGAACGTTAAGAGTAACACAAAGTCGGCGTTGGGAATGGCTGCTCCCAGTGCCCTTTTAATCATAATCAAATTAAGCCAGGAGCGTCCATAGCCAATCGGCGTTCTGGACTCAGCCCCCTCACCTTTGCAGTGGCTAGGAATGCCTCGCGCTCCTCTCCTTCCCCTGTCCCAGTCGCGGAGTGACCGACCACCTGCAATCCCGGACCTAACACCCCCACCACCAATGTGTGAAACTGCAGCCAGCATAAACAACACCCCCCCCAATCGCTACAGTGCAGTCGGTGGAGTGTCATCACTCAGTAAGGTTCCCCCCCCCCATCCTCGATGGATCCGCAGTAGCTCCCCTCCCCAGTCTATGTCGAGTCAACTTGATACTCAACAAATTACTTCTATGTCTTCCTGTCAGTTGTAGACATTGAAATGGGACATTCCAAGATTATGCAGAAATAACTCATTCTGGTGGGCTCTACTAAGTCTACAACTTCTTCTTACCTCCAGGCAGTCTCAAGAGTGAATCTGATGCTTATACTAGGTCAACTTCTGGCTAGCATAAATATTTTCCTTCTTTTTGAAAATTGTAGGAACAAAGAAAATTGGTGGGAAGGAAATAGTATCTCTCTCTCTCTCTCTCTACTCAAAGTACCAAAGTACCTCGTTGACATAAGCAGCGTGTGGCAAAAGATGTCTCAGTTCACTTCTTCCCATGTCATTCTATTGTATTTCGGATTGTTCTGCTGTTGGACAGATTTCTACGTACAATACATTGTACAACTTCATTAAAGCATCTCATTTGGGAGCTGTATGTATGTATGTAATTGCTTGTGGACATACTGTATGACATAAATACTGTTATGATTCTTTATAATAAAGTGGGCAAAGAGACAGACAGAGAGAAAGAGACAGAGAGAGGGAGAGGGAGAGGGAGAGGGAGAGGGAAGGAGGGAAGAGCTGAGCCCAAAACAGGAAGCATTCTCTCTTCTGGAGTAGTACTTTAGTTCACTAATCAAATAGGCCACTGGATTTTGTTTCATTTTTTCTAATAGAAGAAGTCACCATGCAACACTGCAAAATTAGCTTCCCATTTTTAAAATGCTGAAACAATAGTAATGATGATATAAAAACCATCAAATGTGTTTTTAATTTTATGATGAACAAAGTATCTTAAAAAAGAAGCAATGAGAGTAGGGATAACATATGAAATTAAGTAAAGATGGTCTCTTGGTTTAATAAATAATGACTAGTTTTTTTACCCCATTGTAGATTCTCATTCACTTTAAATTCCCTCTATGGACAATATTCTAGAGAACAATGAACTTTTTCATTGCTTTAAAAATGTGCTCTTAATGTACTCACTGGGGTTTTCCCAGCCCACAGAGCTTTGGTACAAAGAGTAATTATGATCCAATATGAAATGAGCTATCAATAGAAGACATTTTTAGATACCACTTAATCATGCAGCATTTACCAACTCTGTCTGTCAAGGCTGATAAAGGGAACAAAATGTTATAGCAAAGCATGTTAACTCGAGGCAGGAACAACATGTCACATCTTGGAGAGGCATATTTACTAGAGGTTTAAGATGTATGTTGGTTGCTTAGCTATCCCTACTACAACTTTCATATGGAACTGAGTTTCTTTGACAATGTGTAAAGTTTATTTCACTTCATATACAATATGGAGGTACCTAACTCTGTTCCATAGATGCTGTTTTGTGGTACAATCATATGCTTATCTATTCAGATATAGGCTTCACTGCATTTACTTAGCCCCAGAAAATTGGGTTTAAGGTAGCCTTGTTGATGTGGAGCCATTAAGGGCCAGGGGTTTACAAATTTCAGGAAAACCATATAATCATGTGGCCAAAAATCAAATCAGGGAAGATTCAACAACAATGTTGGATTTGTAAACTTTTGGATTTGTAAAATCCATCTGACTTAAATTTCTTTGCGAGACTTACACCCCAAGAGAAAATGAGCAATTATACTTCAAATATGTTGTGTAAACATGTTTTGTGTACATGCTTTTAGAAGGAAGCTCAGAGGTTGCCTAGTTAAAATATAGCAGAGGCACTAATCTCCCCATAGCTCTGCTCCATTATTCAGCTGTGGACAAGCATTTGCAAAGAAATTAGAATGCTGGTAGTGCCAGGTATCCCTTGAAGAAGTTTTATATTGTCTTGGTATGTAAAAGAAGTTTCCCCTGATGAAGAAGGGGAGCCCAATTATTGCTGCTTTTGATACTAAGTGAACTCAGGGACTAACACCTTTTGGATAGTGTCATAATGCTGGCACTAATTAATTCACCTCTCACTTCCCCTTAAAAGTGAGGAAATTAATTTTGAAAACTAAAATTAATTTGGCACTGATAAATATAGAAGTTCTGTGAGTTACCTGGCAATCATTTAGAGGTCTCTTCTTAGGCGCAGCCATGCTTTACTAATGGTGCAATCTCTACTGACTCTCAAAACATGATCATTTACCAAATAATTTGTTATCTTTCTAAGGCAGCAAAAAGCCTTTCAGGCACTTGGTTTGCATTGCCTAATGTATCTTGATGGAGTAAGATGAAGATTATATGAAGAAGCACACCATAGGACTCTTTCATCCTAAAAATTAAATATCTGCAGGAGAAAAACTCATGAATGGACAATTTAGACCTCCATTTTGCAAGTAGTCCAAGTACGAATAGTTACGGTAAAATTGGAACAGCTTATATTGGTATCACAGACACCCAGTGAAATTGGAATTGGGTGCGTGGAAACCAATAAAGGTGAAGCCTCTTTTACGAAACAAGTAAAATTTGCCTCATGGAACATTTTGGGAATACAGGGTTATGACCACAATTGAGCCCAAAATTTCTGTTGCTAAGTAAAACAGTTGTTAAGTGAATTTTGCCCCATTTTACGATCTTACTTGCCACAGCTGTTATGTCAGTAACACGGTTATTAAGCTTCCCCATTGACTTTGCTTGCCAGAAGGTTGCAAGAGGTGATCACATGACCCGCGGGACACGGCAACCGTCATAAATACATACCAGTTGCCAAAGTGTCTGGATTTTGATTACGTGCCCATGGAAATGCTGCAACAGTCATAACTGTAAAAAACGGTCATAAGTCACTTTTTTCAATGTGTACTTTTTAGCTGTTGCCATAAATGCAGTGAGTATGTGTTATTGTGTGGAACAATCCAATATGAACAGACTTTATGAACAAGGTGATGTGTTTATATAATCACTTTATTATATAGCCAGGACAAGCTTGTAATTCAGTTCCAAAGCATGGGTTGCACGTTTTATAAAGACGTTGCAAAAATGGAATAGATTGGCATGTAGACCATACTACAAAACTCTTTATACTGCAAAACTGGGGTGATATATTTATGTCCCACTTTTTGCACTGGGTATGGCTAAGAGTGTAACAAGGGTAAAGTAAAGATTGTACAGGGATCAGCTGAAAAACGTTTTATAGCTGAACACTTCTTAGTTTATTTCCTGCCTTAGTCAGTGAACTAGGATGATTGTTCTAAAGGTATTTTAAACACTTTCCAGGAAAAATCCACACATTATTCCTGGGCACAGCACGGAAACGGCATTGGTCGCGTTGGTGGATGATCTCTGGAGGGCACGGGATAGGGGCTGTTCCTCTATCCTGGTCCTATTAGATCTCTCAGCGGCTTTTGATACCATCGACCATGGTATCATGTTGCGCCGGTTGGAGGGGTTGGGGGTGGGGGGCACCGTTCTACGGTGGTTCTCCTCCTATCTCTCTGACCGGTCGCAATCTGTGTTGACAGGGGGGCAGCGGTCGACTCCGAGGCGCCTTGTTTGTGGGGTGCCGCAGGGGTCGGTCCTCTTGCCCCTTCTGTTCAACATTTATGTAAAGCCGCTGGGTGAGATCATCCGTGGCTTTGGGGTGGAATTCCATCAGTACACTGACGACACCCAGCTGTACATCTCCACCCCAGGCCACCCCAACGATGCCGTTGAAGTGATGTCCCGGTGTCTGGAAGCTGTGCGGGTCTGGATGGGGAGAAACAGGCTCCGACTAAACCCCTCCAAGACTGAGTGGCTGTGGCTGCCGGCGTCCCGATATAGCCAGCTGACGCCATCGCTGACTATTGGGGGCGAGACATTGGCCCCCACGGAGAGGGCTCGCAACTTGGGCGTCCTCCTGGACGCACGGCTGTCTTTAGAAGAACACATGACGGCCGTGGCCAGGGGGGCTTTTTATCAGGTTCGCCTGATACGCCAGTTGCGTCCCTTTCTAGATCGGGACTCCCTACGCACAGTCACCCATGCTCTCGTGACTTCCCGCCTGGACTACTGCAATGCTCTCTACATGGGGCTCCCCTTGGGGTGCACCCGGAGGCTCCAACTGGTCCAGAATGCGGCCGCGCGGGGAATTATGGGAGCGAGGTGGCGCTCCCACATGACACCTCTCCTGCGCGAGCTGCACTGGCTCCCGGTGGTCTTCCGGGTGCGCTTCAAGGTGTTGGTGACCACCTTTAAAGCTCTCCATGGCTTAGGACCTGGGTACTTGCGGGACCGCCTTCTGCCGCCAATAGCCTCCCACCGGCCAGTATGCTCGCACAGAGAGGGCCTCCTCCGGGTGCCGTCGGCCAGACAGTGTCGGCTGGCAACCCCCAGGGGGAGAGCCTCCTCTGTGGCAGCGCCCGCCCTCTGGAATGACCTACCCCCGGAGATACGCAGGATTCCAGATCTCCGGACCTTTCGTCGGGCCCTTAAAACCCATTTGTTCCATCTAGCTGGGCTAGCTTGATTCCATCCTCCGTTTTTAAATTTGACATTGATTTTAAATTGGGTTGTTTTAATTCTCGGCCGAATAATATTTAATAATTTTTAATTGTTTTTAACTTTTGTATACCATGTTTTATTCTGGCTGTTCACCGCCCTGAGTCCGCAAGGAGAAGGGCGGTTTATAAATTGAAATAATAAATAAATAAATAAATTAATTAATTAAAAATATGCTTTTTTCAGTAAGACAAAGCTCCTGTGAGTAGTTTCTGTCTTTATGCCTATGCTCTAAGCTTCTATACCACGTAGAACACTGGTGTGCAAAAATATACTTCTGACCTTCCGTTCGTCAGTCAGCATTTTATCAAAAATAAAACTGCCCTATAAGCAGTTGAGCTGACATTTTAAAACCAGAATCTTTAGGATGGAAGATATAGCTTTGCTACTATCATGGCTTCCTTGATGAAAGAGAACCATGTGACTATGATAGTTGATGGCCCATCCAAAAGCTGATTTTACTTGAAATCTAATTAAAGAGACAGCTATATAGCAGCTGTATTCAGACAGAATGTAAGAACAGTGTAAGAAACACATTCAGTTTGTTTACAATATCTTAACTGAAAGACAACCCGAACAACTGTGGAAAAGGGGAAAGGGTGTATAAAAAACAACACAGGAAAACACAAATCCCCCAATTTTGAAAGTGGGGGAAAAAAGTCTTCTGAACAAGTTATCGTGATAGGAAGAGAAAAATGGAGAAGAGGGGGAAAGAAATAAGAATGTTTTATGAGTGAATGCAGCTTTCCAAACAAGCTCAGACCACAAAGGATGGGAAAGAAATTTTCGTCAAAAGTATCAGCAAATAGAGGAAAATACCATGAATATGAAAATGAGATATGTATTTTAAAGTCAGAGAAATCACAAAATGTTTAAAGCTAGTATAGGAATAGTCACAAATAAACATGAGAGAGATCTAATAGAAATAGCACTTACAGCTTTAAGTGCTTTACAGCCCCCTCTAAGCAGTTTACAGAGTCAACCTATTGCCCCCAACAATCTGGATCCTCATTTTACTGACCTCAGAAGGATGGAAGGCTGAGTAAACCTTGAGCGGGTCAGGATTGAACTGCTAGCAGTCAGCAGAATTAGCCTGCAATACTGTATTCTAACCATTGCGCCACCAGCACTAATTTGCCTAATAAAGGCAAATAAGCTTTAAAGAAGATGGAGAAGCATGTTTATCTGTGGGATGGAAAGCAGTTGGGGATATATGAGGAAATGTGCATTGTAATGTCACACCACAAACTTGATGACTTACATCCATCGTCAGGAAAAAGAACCAAAAGCCAGAGTGTGCATTGCTATATTGTGATACACTCATATTTTCATCATTGCCGTAACATATTCCTAAGTTCTGAAGCTTTTTATGGACAAAATTACAAAACTTTTGCTGAGGGAAAATATATCCAGGAACTGACTCCATTAGAAAAGGGGGGCAAGTTGTTACAACAAGCATTAGGCCAATTTTAAAACATTAAAGCAGCAGACACAGAGGAAATACCCAATGAACTGTTTAAGCTTCAGGAAAAGAAGCAGTTAAAATGCTAATCTTGCTATGACAACAAACATGGAACAAGTCCTTGTGGCCTAAAGGCTGAAAAGGATCAGTAGACATACCTATGCTGAGGAAGGAAAATGTAAGGGAATATGCAGATTTAAAAGCATGACACTAGTTCCTTGTGCAAGCAATTTTTACTTAAAACCTTACAAAGGAAAATAGAACCATGTATGGAAACAGAAATGCCAAATGAACAAGGAACAAATGCAAGGACATAATAGATTGATGGACCTGGGTGGGTTTCAAAGGGAGATGGAGCTGTTCCTGCTGGTATGGCTGCGCAGTCAATTTGAACCCTTGGTCACCATTTTGAATAAGGAAGGGAGTGGCTAAAATGTTGGATCAGATCATGCCAGTGGTGGAATTCAAATTATTTTACTACTGGTTCCATGCCCACCAAGCCACGTGCACGTGGCTTAGTGGGCATGGTATGGCTTGGTGGGCGTGGCGTGGTGGGCATGGCAGGGGAAGGATACTGCAAAATCTCCATCCCCACCCCACTCCAGGGGAAGGATACTGCAAAATCCCCATTCCCTCCCCACTCCAGAGGAAGGATACTGCAAAATCCCCATTCCTTCCCCACTCCTGGGGGAAGATATTGCAAAATCTCCATTCCCACCCCACTCTGTGGCCAGTGAGAGATGGTATTTGCCAGTTCTCCGAACTACTCAAAATTTCTGCTACCGGTTCTCCAGAACCTGTCATAACCTGCTGAATATCACCCGTGGATCATGCCCATGTGATGTCTCCCTTTCAGTGATCCCATCAGTCCTCATGGTTCTCGGAGGAGCTGAGGGAGATGTTAGTGCTCAGCAAACTACAAACTTGACTGAACATGAGTTGTAGCTGCTATTAAGGTCTGTTTTGTGGTGATCAGGATGACAATGTCCTGAAATCCATACTGCATCCCCATATAACTTCCCCTGAGCCCTGTTTCAGGTGACACAAGCCCTTTTAGTAGAAAGAGACTGGAGAACCTTTTGTGGGAATATGCAGCGGAATTTATTCAGCATCTGACAGACAAAGCAACTGCAATGGTGAAAGCAATTATGTAAGCTTCTAAAAAGCACATGGCTCATCTTTTCCTTAGCAGCTGCATTGGTTGGAAGTTCAAATATAAAGTGTTGTTTTTTTAAAAAAAATAAATATTCAGGGTGTGTGTAGGATCAGATTATCTGAGGGGCTGTTTCTTCCAAATTACTCATACCCATTCAACTAAATAGCAATAGCACTTAGACTTATATACTGCTTTACAGCCCTCTCTAAGCAGTTTACACAGTCAGCCATATTTCCCCCAACAATCTGGGTCCTCATTTTACCCACCTCGGAAGGCTGAGTCAACCTTGAGCATGGTGAGATTCAATCTGCCAAACTGCTGGCAGCCGGTGATCAGTAGAAGTAGCCTGCAGTACTGCACTCTAACCACTGCACCACCGTGGCTCATGCAAAGGCAAAGAAGGCCTGTTTTGAGTTCTGTTGAACTGGTTCTTAAACTTGGCAGGTCCCAGGAGGCAGGCCTTTTCTGCCATGGTGCTCATCATATGGAACCTTCTCCCTTCCCCCACAAGGATAGTGCCATCTCTGTTAATGTTCCTTCTCCCTCCCTTCCCCCCCCCCCCAAGGTTAGCACCATCTCTGTTAATGTTCCTCAAGAATTGGCTATGTCATCAGTGACATTCTAAAATAGCTCCACCTTTGTGGTTTATGTTTATTCTTTCCTATGCTGGGTGGCTTGTATATTTTGAATCAATGAATATTGATTTTTTTGTATATATTTACTGTTTTTCTTAAGTGTTGTACACTACTACTCAGAGTCACTTCTAGTGAAATGGATGGCCATATAAATTTGATAAAGGATGAAGAAATAAAAATAAGTCAGCCAGTATTTTTCCAATGATAATGCTCATCTGTAAAGGCTGGACATTGAAAAGGAATGAAAAATAATAAAACCGATGCCTTTAAATTATAGATCTGTGAATATTTTAATTATTAAGAGTTTCTAACAGTATCACCAAATGCAAAAGAATAAATCAATCAATCTTGGGCTAAATAAAAAAAAACCTGACTGCTCCCTTGAAGCAATGATCAGTAAGCAGAAAAATCACATACTATGAACATCTAATGTGAATGGATGATGGACTACAGAAATAAAAATGACAGACAAGGTTGAAGGAGAATCAATAAAGTTGGTGCTATGGACACGATCAGAGATTTCAGGCCTCTTCTTGGAAGAATTATGAGTTATTACTGGAGACAGGCCAAGACGATGATCATTTGCTTGTGGAGTTACCACAAGTTACATCCAACTCTATGGCATCAAAGTAGTTCAGAACAGGAGCATGCCATAAACTAGTTAAGGCATAGTAATATTATTTATTTTACTTATTTATTTAAAACATTTATACTGCTGCCCATCTCGTAACAAATTCTGAGCTACTCCAAAAATTAAAACAAAATTTAAAAAATTATTAAAACTATAAAAAAAAAAAATGAAACACATAATAACTTGGCGTCAAATCTGGCTGCCAAAATGTAGTCACCTCATATTATTGCAGCACTTGGGGGAGAACCCAGATCTTCAATGCTTTAAGAAAGTAGGAGGGTAAAGGCCTGTCAAACTTCAGGGGGCAGAATGTTCCATAGGGTAGAAGCTACCACAGAGAAAGCATGGTTCCTAGATGTTCATAAGATGGCAATATTTAAGGTAGGGACTATGAGCATGCCCACAATATCTAGCTTAATGCACTAGCACTTAGACCTATGTACTGTTTCACAGTACTTTACAGCACTCTCTAAGCAATTTATAGTCAGAATATTGCCCCCAAACAATTTGGATCCTCATTTTACTGACCTCAGAAGGATGAAATACTGGGTCAACCTTGAGCTGGTCAGAATCAAACTCCTGGAATGAGCAGTGACTTAGCCTGCAGTATTGAATTCTAACCAATGCGCCACCATGGCACCTTAGTAGGATGGGTAGTTGTTCTCAGGGAAAAGCACTTCTGCAAATAATCTGCCCCGTGTGATATAGGGCTTTAAAAGGAATGACCAGCACCTTAAATTGCACCTGGAAAGAGACTGGAAGCCACTGTAGCTTGTACAATAGAGGTGGGCAAACCTAGGGGTACCCATCACTGTACGTGCTGCTCAGTGGTGGGTTGCTCCCAGTTTGGTCCAGTTCTTGTGAACCAGTAGTAATGGCGATGGGAGGCTCCACCCACCCACCCAGACGTTATCATGGACAATCTGTGCATGTGCAGAAGCAGGCGTGAGCGAAGTGAGCATGCATGCACACTCCTATTGTGAGCCAATAGTAAAGGTAAGTGGAACCCACCCCTGGTGCTGCTGTATTCTGGACCAATTGCAGTTTCTGGGTAGTTTTCAAGGGGAGTCCCAGGTAGAGCACAATGCAGTAATATAAATTGGGAGGGGGTGTGACCAGTATTGGGCTTTAAAAATTTTAGCAAGGGGTTCTCTGCCCAGTTGCTGGGTGGGCATGGCCATGGTGGGCATGGCCTAGTCGGTGTCCTGCACCATGGCAGGGATGGTGTTTTTGCCCTCCCTGGGCTCCGGAGGCCCTCTGGAGACTGGAAACAGGCCTGTTTCTGGTCTTCCCAAACTTCTGGTAGGCATATTTTTCACCTTCCCCGAGCCTCCGTGCATGCCCTGCACTTACCTGCATCCAAAACGAGACATGTGGGGACTCCTGGGAGGGTAGGGTGGGGTGGGTGGGGCCAGCCAGGAGTGGGATTTGGGGGTTCTCCGAACTGCACAGAATCTTAGTTAGAGGTACTCCCGAACCCCTGCAGACTTCCAGCAGCCCACCCCTGGGTGTCACCAAGGCATGACTGACCATAAACAAAGCCTCCCAGTCCAGGAAGGGATGAAATTGGTGCACTAGATGAATCTGAGCAAAGGTCCCTCTAGCCAAGGATGCTACCTTCTCTTTGAGCAGGGTCCATGAGTCCAGGAGACTCCTAAATTGTGCCCAGCTCAGTCCAGAAGAAGTGCTACTCCATCCAGAGTCAAAGATGAAATATCATCTGGACCTAGAGGACCAAAAGCCAGAAACACTCTGTCTTGCAAGGATTCAATTGAAGGGGGTTTCTCCCTACACATACCAGTGGTGAAATGGAAAATTTGTTACTATTGGTTCTGTGGGCATGGCTTGAGGGGGAATAATGTGACTGGGTGGGCATGGCCAATTTTTTTTTTTTTTTACTTTTAAAGGCATTTTTTCTACAACCTTAAGAGGTTGCAGGAAAAAAAATGCTTTTAAAAGCCTTGATCAGGCAACTCAGCTGGGATCGCCAGAGGCTTTTAAAGCATTTTTTTTCTCCTGCAACCTTTTTGACTGAAGAGGTTGCAGAAAAAGAAAAATGCTTTTAGAAGCCTCTGATGATCCCAGCTGAGCCGTGTGATCATCAGAGGCTTTTTTTAAATTTTTAAAATAAATGTTTGGCCAAAGAAGTTGTAGAAAAAATACTTTTAAAAGTAAAAAAAAAAAAATCTCTGATGATCGCACGGCTCAGCTGGGCATGGGGGCAGGGATTTTTGCCAGCGGTTCTCTGAATCACCCGCTGCCATCACTTCCAAACTGGGAGCCTTTCACCCCTGATCCAGACCCTTGCTGCCTCCAGGCACTTATAACCCGGACACATGACAACCATATTCGATAAACACTACAGCACACTATATACTATAGGTTCAGCACATTTCTTGTTTTCTGAAATAACAAAGCTTTTCATCATGCATTTGGTGCTACCCAAAATTATCTCTCAGTTATGGTATAAAACTTGTCTCACATTGCTTGCAGCTGATAAAATTAGCTATCTATAATTTGTTAACTAATCCCAACTATTATGATGGAAGGAAAAGCAATCTTGTTACCAATTAAAGTTTTGATTATTGGTCATTCCATTTCATAAAAGTCGCAGTACTTTGAATTAATTTTAATTTAGCCAGTTTGAAACTGAAAAAAAAAAAAATCCGTCTATATCTTCAAGCTATTATGATGTCATTTACCACTGGAATTAATAGGAAATGGTCCTTACCATAGCAAGAGGAAGAACACAATATCCAATGAAATAAAGTTCAAAAAAAAAAAAAAAAGAAGTCAGACAATGGACTAATTTCCTAGATTGGTTTTAACAAAGCTATTTGTCAGCTTGAAATTGAGAAAAGATGCCAGGTTTTTATTGTGTTTGTGTTGACTAAAGTGCATATGAAAGTGATGGTGTCAGTTCCGATAAAAAAAATGAAACCAGATGTTGAAGGTCAAATCATAGTAAACATAATGTCTATAAATCCCAAATAAATTTCTGTATTTCAATTCATTAGTCAAAGGATCTATGGTACAAGTTGAATTACATAAGTGACAATAATTCCACAGAAAGTTACATTAAAAACAACCAAATTAGTTAATTAACGCTGTGATTCATATTTATTTGCTTCCTTTAGTTATTCTATATGAAGATATCTGTGAAGCCACATCCTCCAATCCCTCTGAGGCAAAAATTACTACATATTTCCAAAGAAATTAACTCTTTTGAAAGATAACTCAATAACTTCATTTATTTTTAGAAGATTTATCCAAAAAATAAATGGTTATCAGATCTTGGTAGAAAAAATCCACACAACTGATAAATGGTAAAAAAAAAAAAAAAAAAGTTAGTTTTATGTACTTTGTTGCCAACACTTATGATAGCAGCCTAATTCAGAAAAATAACTTTTTGATTTCACACATGGCATTTTTCTTGGTAGGTTTTATTTTTTTATTTCTATCTTGCCTTTCTGTCCATGGAGCTTTTGTGCTGATAACAGAGCCAACTTTGCTGGCTTTTTCTAATCCTTTTACAGTAAGGGTTGGAAGGATTAGATTTGTTTTTCCTACTCTTAGGTAAGATAATAGAAATCAGCATCAAATCTGGAATTCTCAGTACAAATTAGGTAATAGAGGCATTTTATAGTAGCATATAAATTGGAGAAAGCATCCTGTTTCAAGCTGCTAATATGAACCCGGTCTTGCAAAGAAGCCAGTTGCCAGTTGGTTAAAAACCCTCTTTAGGAAACTGATATACATATTCTATCTTCAGCACACACACACA
Organism: Masticophis lateralis; assembly: GCA_030761175.1. Taxonomy (NCBI): domain Eukaryota; kingdom Metazoa; phylum Chordata; class Lepidosauria; order Squamata; family Colubridae; genus Masticophis; species Masticophis lateralis. The sequence continues at coordinate 217,779,259 of JAUDYJ010000001.1, forward strand.
TATATACATATGCTCTTTTCTGTCAGATAAATTCTGCCACACAATGCACAGAAAAGGAATTAGAAATTGTAAAAACCAAAGGAACTAAGACAGGAGATGTTTTTTGTGACTGTTATCCTTCTTCTCCTTCTCCTTCTTTGTGACCTTCTGCCAAGAGTTTATAGGGATATAAATTTGATGAATAAAATAAAAGCAAGGAGAAGGGGGAAAAATCTAAAAAAACAAAACAAAACCTAACCCTTTAGATCTTTGCATACTTTTTTTTTTCTTTCAAAAATATTCAGGGCTAATTTTAAACAGAAGGGTAAAGAGTACCTTTGGAGATCTTCTATATTTTGAGGCCATGCACAGCAACATGATATATATCACTGAGGTATCTCTAGGCAAATAACCTATTTTCAAAAAGAGGGAGGGTGTTGCAGGAGTTAAGGGGGTCATGATAAATCCAAAGTAGCCTGAGATTTTATGTTCTGGTCAGTTGGCATTTTTTATTTGTGCCTAGGTGCTACTGTATTAGAAATGAAAAGTGCAGATAAACCTTTCCAATAGTTTGGGATGCTACTGCTGTTATTCACAAAATGTACTTGTGTTTTTTTTTCTTTCATTTTCTTTGAGAGACTGATTGCTTTTCATAGATATGAATTGCAACCACTTTTAACTAAGACTGTCAGCGTCCTCCAAATTGAAGCAACTTGACCCACCACCAAGCAAAACAAAAACAAAAAACGGGCTAAGAGTAAATGCAATCAGTATATAACAGCATTATAACATTTTGGCATTTCTGTGAGATGGAAAGTAAGAATGATAATTCTGTTTGGATTTTCTTTGGGGCCGAATGTTAGATTTTTACTTCAAAGGAACCTCAACTGGTTCCTCAGTTCTCTGTCCCACCTCTAAATATCTGCAGAGAAACGGAGGGATTGTCATAAGACCATTTCCACAAGCACCAGGGAAGCAAAACGGAAAGATCTTCAGCCACAGCTCAGAACTCTATTTTAGCAAGCCTTGCTTTTACAAAGTTTTTTTTTTTTTTAATGCTGCAAGAAATCACTCAGCTGTCTTGCGTGTTAAGGGGAAGTACAACTTTCCTTCTTATGGTTTAACATTAAAAAAAAAACTTGAAAAAAATATCTCAAAAAAGTGCTGGACCTGAAAACTGCCTGCCAAAGTGGGCAGTGAAATGAAGAAGGCTTTTTAGGATTCACACCTCCCTAAGGCAGCATTTCCTAGGTTGTTAATACTCTGTTTCCTGTCAGTAGATTCTATAGCGATTGTTTTTGCCCCATATGTGGGAGATGAAAAATTCAGGGTTGATATAAATGCTATGTGATGTTCGTTCACCATAACGAGTCAGCCACCATACTGAATTCTGGATATTGGCTGAATGAGATACATGTTTATCCTTCCTTCTTGATCTTTTGAGCACTACAGCAGGCTAAATGTTTCAGATTTCAGCACATTTCAGATTCACATATTGCTCCCTGAAGTATCGTACAATTACTCCCCAAGTGCAAGAGTAAGTGCTTGTATGCGCACACATGCCCGCTCTCCTTCTCCCTTTTGCTGACAAAACAGCATGACTGACACTTTTTGCAAAGAACTGGAACTCCATTAAAACAGAACTGCTTTTCCTTCTTCTTAACAGAAAAATCATTTGGCTGTTCAATGTGGGATATTTTCTCCTTTCAACCTTAAAACAAAGGTATCCATGTGACAACATGTTGCTCGGAGGGGAAATTTTATACAGTTAAAATTGCAGTTTTATTCAGGGATCAGAATACCATAACTCTGGATACACTAGGTTGGCTTTGTTATCATAGGACCTAAACCCAGTAGCAATGCTCTTTTAATTTCATGCTAATTGGAAAAATGGAGAGAACATGTGATACTGATGTGACTAGTGGGTTTGTGTATCTTCCTTGGGAGAAATTAGTTATTGTTGTTGAATAATAGCAGTCATAAAATAAATCAAAACATCTGAGAAAAGATTGTGAGATTCACAGCAACTGTGTTTATATTTTCCCTAGCTGCAGAATATCCAGTAAGGCATAGTGGGATTATCTCTAAATGAGTGAGCACGGACATGACACAAGGTTGATATTGTTATTGGTCATTGAGATTCTGTATATTTAAGGCTTCTACCCCTGCTAGAACTTAAAGGTTGTTGGAAAATGCCAAAGAATTATAAAATCACCAAGAAAATAATTTGCAAATGGAAGAAAGTGCTTTAGTTAGAGGTAAGGGTCAACTTCTTAAGTGAGATTACAACAAACTAGTGGTGTACCCCAGACTCAGAGTCATGCTGTAGCAGTAACTTACAAGCTAGGGAATATAAGTAGAAGAAAATGTTTATGAGAAATATAACCCTGATACAGGGGTGAAATGCTACCGGTTTGGACCAGTTCAGCTGAACCAGTAGCAATGGCGGCGAGTGGTTCAGAGAACCCGTAGCGACGATAGCATGAGGCTCTTACCACCCACCTGGTCATCATTACTTCCTGGTTTTAACCAGGAAGTAACCTGGGTTACTTCCTGGGAAGTAAAAGGGTTTGTGCATGTGCAGAGGGTCCATGCGCACACATGATGCATGCACACAGCATGTACACTTCCGAACCGGTAAGGAAGGTAAGTAGATTTCACCCCTGCTCTGATATATAAATAATTGGAACAATGGCCAAAAAATGGATATATGGATCAGTTTTGCTAATAGTCCTGTGGAATTAGTCCCTTAAGTGGATCTTAGTTTAGCAATTTAGACCAAGACATTAGTGAAATCATTTGTCTGGGGATTAGCTAAAAACCAGCAGTGGAAAGAAAGACGAAGCTATTTCACAAGTGCCCCAATGGTTGACATGAAGGATTATTATTATTTATTTATTTATTGTAAGCTTCACACAAATGGCTGAATGATCCTTTGATATGTGTTTGCATGTTCTTTGGCACAAATATTGGGGTGGGGGAATGAAGTCACAATGCAACTGTATATAGGTAGGAATTGGGAACTGGACATGGCTACTCTAGTGAAGAGAAGGACCAGACATGATAGCAATGTTCCAATATTTGAGGGGCTGCCACAGAGAGGAAGGGGTCAAGCTATTTTCCAAAGCATCCAAAAACCAGACAAAGAATAATGGATGGAAATTGATCAAGGAGAGATTCAACCTAAAAATAAGGAGAAATTTTCTGACAGTGAGAACAATCAGCCAATGTAACGTTTCATCACTGGAGACTTTCAAGAAGAGATTGAACTGCCATTTGTCAGAAATGGTGTAAGGTCTCCTGCTTGGTGTGTGTGTGTGTGTGTGTGGACTAGATGACCTACAAGGTCCACTCCAACTCTGTTAATCTGAATTGCATCATGAGGTCACAATGAGTATTTTGCCATACAATCCCTGAGGTCAAGTATGGACATCTTTGTTACCTTGGAGACATTCTTGGCTGGAGAAGAGAAAAGAGGAGAGAAGGAACATGATGGCAAAATCAATTAATACATAGATTGGTTTTGTTGCTTTTACAATTTTATGAGGGTTTTTTCCCACTCCTTGTATTATTATTATTCTTGTTTATTGAATTTATTAAAAAGTTTTAATTGATGTGTTTATTTTTAAAAAATCAGGGTAATTTAAAAATAACACAGATAAATAACTGAAAAGTGAAGAAAAAAATGACAAGAGAAACAGACCGACAAAGAACAGAACCGAGGCAAAGAATACCTGTCAGGTAAACCTAATTGTAATCTGATCCAGAATAAATATCCCCACATATCTGGAAAAATCAAACTAATGGTGTTTATCATGGTTTTATTTCTCCATTTAACTTCCTTTTTTTATATAATACAATCTGAAAGTGTGGACTGTATAATTAATTATTTTTTTCAAACCACTCTGAGACAATGTATAAAAATGCTTTGAATTTAGTAATACCAGCATGAACAGCAATAGTCCTATTCATTCAGAACAAAGTTTAGTTTATCCAACGTTTTATGACCTATTGATTTTTTATTAATTTCTTAATGAACAGAGTACTACGTTTCACAGTTTGATTATTTCTGTTTTAGTAGATACCCATTTATTTCTATTTGTTCATTTATTAGTTCATCTAATTATGTATTCTTAGATCTGCAGGTTCCTGAAAGTATTATTTGGGGTGATATAAAAAATCAAAATTCAGGAAACACTACAAATGCTAGCGATCAATAAAACATGTTGGCTAGACAGAGAACTCTGCTCTATACTGCTATCTCATGGCCTAAATAACAGAGTTGGAACTCCTATTTCGGAGAAACTACCATATTTATTTATTTATTTATTTATTTATTATTTGTTTGTTTGTTTGTTTGTTTTTTATTTATTTATTTATTATATTATTATTATATATTATTATTTATTATATGTCTATACCGCCTTTCTCCCGCAGGACTCAAGGCGGTATACAGTCAAGAAAAAATAAAAGATACATAAACATCATAAAATTGATAATTAAAATTATAACATAGTTTAGCCCAAATTAAATAAAACCCAGAATTAGATAATATTTTAATTATTCCCAGTTAACATATTTAGCCCCACCTGATTGAACATCAGGGTCTTGAGGGCACAGCGGAAAGCACAGAGATTAGGGATGTTTTGTATATCAGGGAGCAGTTCATTCCAAAGGGTTGGAGTTCTTACAGAGAAGGCCCTCCCCCTGGGAGTCGCCAGTCGGCACAATTTGACTGACGGTACCCTGAGTAGTCCCTCCCTGTGAGAACAAACTGGTTGATGGGAGGCTATTGGTGGCAAAAGACGGTCTCATAAGTACCCAGGTCCTAAGCCATGGAGCGCTTTAAAGGTGATAACTAACACCTTGAATCACACCCGGAAGACCACCAGTGCAGCTCGCGTCAAAGAGAAGCCACAGCCACTCAGTCTTGGAGGGGTTGAGTCTGAGTTTGTTTCTCCCCATCCAGATCCGTGCGGCCTCCAGGCAACGGGACATCACAGTAAGGGCATCGTTGGGGTGGTCTGGGGTGGAGATGTATAGCTGAGTGTCATCAGCATATTGATGAACATTCACCCCAAAACCATGGATGATCTTGCCTAGCGGTTTTACATAAATGTTGAACAGAAGGGGTGAGAGGACTGACCCTTGCGGCACCCCACAAATAAGGTGCCTCGAGGTTGACCTCTGCCCCCCTGCCAACACAAACTACGAACGGTCAGAGAGAAAGGAGGAGAACCACCGAAGCATCGTGCCCCCTATTCCTAACCTCTCCAGCTGGTGCAGTAGGATACCATGGTCGATGGTATCAAAAGCCGCTGAGAGATCTAATAGGACCAGGATAGAAGAGCAACCTCTGTCCCGGGCCCTCCAGAGATCATCAACCAACGCAACCAATGCCGTTTCCATGCTGTATCATGATCTGAAGCCTGACTGGAATGGATCCAGATAGACATCTTCATCCAGGTATCGGGGTAATTGTCACCACCACATTCTCAACAACCTTCGGAACGAAGTGAAGATTGGAGACTGGACAATAGTTTGATAATAAAGTTGGGTCCAGGGAAGGTTTCTTGAGGAGGGGCTTCACAACTGCCTCTTTCAAGATGGCGGGAAAGAAACCCTCACTCAGAGAAGCATTTATAATCCCCTGGAGCCAGCCTTATGTAACCTCCCGGGAGGCCAGTACCAACTAGGAGGGATACAGGTCCAATAAACATGTGGCAGCGTTAAGCTTTCCCAGAATCCTGTCCACGACCTCAGGAGCTACAGAGTCAAACTCTTCCCAGATAACATTCTCAAGATCTACCCCCTTCTCCTCCCCTGGATCTACCCAATTTACCCCATATAAACCATGTATTTAGCTGTGCCTACAAGCAAGCAAGAAACCACTACTCCAGATTTATTTTGGTTTACTCACATTGATGCAGCCTGAATATCCAAACAGATGCCTTTGTTTTTGCAATCATTCGACACATCTTGTAAACACAGGCAAAAATATCGTAGGTACAAAGTTGAGTGTCCTTACGATTAATGTTTCTATAACATAAGCGGATATGTTCTGCTGTTATTAATTTAGTTTAGATGCACAAGAAATCAGGAAAGAGCTAGTGTACCAATTACATGGATATAGTTAAAGAATACAGCCTTATCTTCTTCCTTGTCTCATCAGCCCCCACTTTCACAATGTGGAAAAAGATTTAATTCTGTTTGGGATAGAGATTGTCTGTATGTGTTTCTTTATTACTTAACACACAGAATCCAGATTCCAAATGGGGTCTCTAAGGATTCACAACACACACAAAAATAATAATAGGAGAACAAGATCCTGTATAGTCCAGTGATTCAGACAGACAGAAAAGAGCTTTAGGGCACCTCTGCCCTTCATTTACTTTTTCTATCAGCTTTTCAGCTCAAAGAGGGACACGAAAAATAGTATCTGTTTAGTTTGCTTTATAGTTTGAAGTCATATTTTTATATTATTATCTCCTCTTTCTACTCTAACTTAGGACCAAGCAAAAATCTGTTTGATGAAAAGGGTAATGAAAGAGAAAGTGTTTTAACATCTCCCTTTCCCCACTAGATGTGAATATACCTAACATGACTTCACACAAATCATCAGATAGTGTTCCCTCTAAGCAGCAGCCATTTATATGTACAACCTCTGTTGCGTTTCAAGAGGTTTTTTTTTTTCACCTATATTGGAGAAACAAGAAAAGCATGTAGGACCGAAATAAAAATAATGCAAATACAGATAATACATAAAAGCGAACCAGCTGAAAAAGGCTGTGAAGCTATTTAAAAAAATAATCATTCTTGTTTTCATATAGTTTCAGCATGGTGACCTATTTCTCAGTCTCTAACTCCTCCAACTTTCTTGGCTCCACCTAAAAAAAACCGCTTTCCACAACTTGAAAGCTTCCAGATATGTTGAACTACACGATTTATCTTCAACCAGCATGAATATCCTAACTGGCAATGATGGATGTTATGGTCCAGTACATCGCGAAGGCACTCATTGAGAGAATGTTGGGTTAGAGGATATTTTAAAAATTAAATATGATGTGGATGCTTGTATCCACCAAAATACCCAGATATTACTAAGTGTCTTAGTGTGACGAAATAGCCTCATCTTGTTTTTGTACGGGCTTGTTATCTGAGTTGAAGTGTCTGATGAATTAACTGTTCTACACATCAACATTCCTATCTTCGTTTTAAAATCCTAAGTGATCATTAATGTTCTGAAATGGATAGCCTTCGTCCCAAAGAGAGGAAAAATACATGCCATCAACAACAACATTCTAATAACCCATCTCCTTGAATTATGCACTTTAAATAGTGCAATGCAGCAATAGCTCCAATCCAAATTATTTCATGTGCGCATAACGAGAGGCGAACTCCTTATTAGCTTAAGTTATCCTTGTTAGAAATAAAAGAGTTCACATTTTTAGATCCAGAGACTCTGATATAATAACTGTTTTTGTCATTTGCACAGCAATTTTACTCCTGAATGCCTTGTTCTAGGCAAAATTAATAATAAAAAAAAAAATGCATATGCTTCAGGTGCCGTTGTGCAGCTTCACCCTTTTCCACTTCGTTCAGCCTGGAGCGGCGAGTGCTCCTTTTCTTATTATCAGTTAATAATTCTCTCTCATTGAGGCAAATTAGGAACTTGACTGTGTTAGAGAGTCCAGAAAGCTGCTAGAGGCAAAAAGAGAAGACGGGGGATAAATGGCAGAAATTCCACTCTGAGCATGAAGCACAACATTGTGTCTACCACAAAAGCTGCTCTGTATTTTTGATCCTTTCTAATTTAATTAGCCCAAGAGGTGGCACATTAATTTGCCAAGAATTCTTCTGATGCGAAAGCTGCCTTCCCCTAGAGAAGTGATGGGGGGGGGGGGGGAAATAACCTGCATGCTACATTGGCCCAGCCATAATGAAAAGAGGTTATTTTGATGTTACAAACAGCATTGCCCAGTCACCACAGACCTTTCAACCTTTTTACCTCTGGTTAGGTCAGCTATAACCCAATGCAGCACAAAGCATGAATTAACCACTTTTATTCCAGCAATCTCTAAAAGCCTAAATCATTACTATCCGAAGACGGGTCAAAGTTACCAAGGAAGTTGCCTCAATGGCAAATTCTGTATTTCACATTCCAAATAAACCCATGGCATCTTCTGTGCTTGAAAATTTAATAATTTTGTTTACCTAGGAAATTTGGAGTCTTGGATTTCCTTAGTAGGTCTTTGGCCTCTACACAACATACTTTTCTCCCCCTAAATTGACTTCACATGAAACCTCTTCATCAAGAACAAAGGATCAGATTGAAAGTTCTGTGATCAGATCTAGCATCCTCAAGCTTTATTGCATGTGATTCTGATGTTCTCAGGGAGAGTAATACATCATTTTTGTTTACCCAGGATATATTTTGAACTTTTCTGGAAATAAAATCTTTGGTATTACTGTCACAAGGGATTTTTTTAAAAAAAACATTTGCAGGACTCAAATCAGCAGTATCTAAGATACCAGAAATAAGAGGAGATTTTGATCTGTTTAACTGAGTTAAAGGAGGAATTTTCCTTGGGGAAACACGTTGAAGTTTCATTTAGGTGGAAATCAAATCTAAATTTAGATTTCTACTGCTTCTTTATTTTCCTGAAGAGTATACTAACTTCCATCCAACCATCCTTCTCTAAAATAGCTACAGGTTGATTATGATTTCAATATTTGCCGTTTCTCACAATATTTGTATCTGGCTCCAGATTTGATGCCTGGGAACCTCCAAGGCTTTCCTACCAGGGAACTAAAGTGCTATCCATCCAACCTTGAATCAGCAGAATATTACCTACAGAACTGTCTTCATCCTGTTACATCAGCCGATCCCACTCAGTCAGGCCAAGAAGGTATGTTTTTAAATATGGCAAATGATAAACAAACAAACAAACAAAGTGTTGTCCTGAGCTTTGCTGTCTCTGCAGCTAATCTTTATCCTATCTGTGTTGCATGTCTTCTGATGCATGACTGAATGATGTTGTCCCGATTATACATCTGCAATGAGTGACAGGTAAAACAATTAGTTTACTTGTCTAGCTTTGTTATTCTGCCTCTTCATACCACCAGCTAGTACGGAAAACATCTGCCAGCCACGGCACTCCACCAGTAATTTGATAGGCATGATTGCAGGTTTCAATCTTCTACCTGTAGGTTCTTTTCTATACTCTTTTCCTATGTCCCATTCTTTCCTAACCTGAGCTCTTTTTTGATCAGATTGAAATTATGAATCCTCTCCTTTACATTGGCGACAAATACCAATTATCAGATTCTTCCATGTCTTGTTTAGGGATCAACCGAGACGCCGATTCCAACTTTATTTATTCTTCCTTTACTGTAATCCAGTCAAAGCTACAGAGTTAAAACTTTTATAACATAGGTCAGGCAATCTAGTAGTATTTTATAGCTCTGATAGATCACTGGCACTAAACTTTTTTATCTAGATCTGTAGGGAGACACAAGCAACATAATGACGAATTTGGGCTGGCCAAGAATTAGAGGGGAATGACGGCATCTGCCTGTAATGTCCAACAAGCATTCTCTCATCCCACCCTCTTAACAGTGGGGGAAAAAAAATGAAATTATTTTAGACATAACGAATGTCTAAGCCCTGCAAATTTTACACAGTTTGCAGTTCTTGTTGGATGTTGTCCACCTAACTGGAAAAATCACTATTCTGCATTCATGTTTAAAGGGGTGGAGCTTTCAACTTATGACTGGCACTTTGACTTTTTTGACTCCCTTTTCTCCTTTTCCCTTTACACCCAGGACGATGCTGTTCGGTTAGGGTATTTTTTTCCCAGCCATGATGGAACTCACTACTGATACGGTGCCAGTCATTTTTTCTCAGCTCAGATGTTGTTGTATGGTTACAATGAGGGGTATCGCCATGTGTGTGCATCAGTGATAGCACACATACATTGCCACAGGATTCACTCCCCAATATTATTAGATATAACTTATAAATAACTTTGTCTGAAATAATGAGGATTGACAATCGATCTAGACATCCTGTACTAAGTGAACCAATGGTCTGAACTAGTGTAAAACAGTTTCGCAATTACTAGGTTCAAGACACGGATGTAAACTACAATATAGTTCGTTTTATTTTCATTTAGCATGATGTGGGGTCTCAGCCATTGCCATTTATAAATAATGGATTATAATTTAGTGCTACTACAAAAGTAGCCAATTATGGTTTATTAAACAAAGCATGATTAACAACATTAGACTTAGAACATTCATAACTGATAGCTTTCATTTGGTTTTTTCCAGTCTTTCAAAATACTAAAACAAGAGAAAGAGAGAGAGAGATTGTTATAGCACTTTATGGCTTTTTAATGATCAAGCAATACATTATAATTATAAACAAACTGTTAAGTAAAGTGTACAAAGAAAGCTACCTTTTGTCTTTATGAAACTTATAGATCTTCATATTGTCTCCTGCCCTCTGACACAAAGCTAAGATTATAGTTGATGAAAAAATACTTAAGAATCATAATATTGTGCACATTGTTACGTTGAAAGATAGAAATCCTGTCCATCCAAACTGGTTTACCTCATCATGTGGGGGAGTCTACAATTTCCTGTAATTTAATATCTTTAATATTCATAGCCTCAGTAGGAAGGATTTAACATATGCAATTATTTTCATCATGAAACTTCATACTATTTCAGAATATCAATTTGCTATTTGTTGCTATTAATGCCGAGGTTCAATCCTGAGCAAGAGATTTTCTCTTCTGGATAGCATCTACCTGATGTCTGTCAATCATTTTACATGTAGTAGAATATGACTATTTTATCACAGATTGCGCTGTTCAGATCTTCCTGAAGTAGCTGTCAGTGATATGAAAGAATACTGGAATAATTCTTGACATGATGATACTTGTGCTTTAAAAAAAGAAGTGGTTTTTATCAAGTTAGATCACCGGACCAGCTTAAAACATTTCCATGTGGCAAGATTTCCACCAGTACCCTCACAAGTATTTTGAAATCACTCTTTCAATTGCTTTCTATTAACCTTGGAATCTTGAGAACAGGCAAAGAACCTCATGAGCCAATCAATTGATAAAATTGATAAAAATGACGTTCAGTTAGTGTCTACCCTCTGAACTTGAGTAGATCTGAAGTAACACTCCATAAAAGAAGAGGAAAAAAAGAAAGTAAATTGAGCCTTTTCCTCTATGCCAATCTTTTCAGTACAAATTATAGATATTTGTTTTGGAGAGAGAGAGAGAGAGAGAGAGAGAGAGAGAGAGAGAGAGAGAGAGAGAGAGAGAGAATATATATATATATATATATATATATATATATATATATATATATATATATATATATATATATATATATACTGTGTGTGTGTGTGTATGTGTACATATATATATATATAGCCATAACAGGCCTTATGCTGCCTAGTGAGAGACTTATATAGATCTATTTCTGGCTCGTTAGCCATCATCAGTAGGCCACACCCACATCCCATGTATCCTCCCTTCATGCTTTTGCTTTTTCATTGCTCCTAGAAGCACGAAGCCGAAAACACCAGCCTGAAGATGACGAATGAGACTTCATCAAAACGTCACCAAGACACTTCCAATTTTATGTGGGAAAAAATCTGAATAATCAAAGACCTACATACCAACACATGCGAAAACCTCAGAAAACATATACATACATACATACATACATACATACATACATACATATATGTAGGTCTTTGGTTATTCGGGTCTTTTCCGGCGTAAAATTGGAAGTGTCTTGGCGACGTTTCGATGAAGTCTCATTCGTCATCTTCAGGCTGGTGTTCTCGGCTTCGTGCTTCCAGGAGCAATGTGAGATCGCAGATGTCTCTTCCTTTTAACTGCTGGTGGGGGTGTGAGCTGATTGGGTGGGAGCTTGGCTGTGTTCTGATTGGGTGGAGGTGTGTTCTGATTGGTTAGGGGCTTGGCTGTGCTCTGATTGGATGGGGGGGTTGGTTGTGCTCTGATTGGATGGGGGGGTGTTCTGTTTGGGTGGGGGCTTGGTTGTGCTCGGCTTAGTCTGAGTTGCAGGGGGATTTGAGCTGGTGAGCTGCGTTGTTGTTGTTTGGCTTCGTGTTTGTGGCCATGAGAGCTCTTCCAATTTTACGCGGGAGAAGACCCGAATAACCAAAGACCTACATACAAACACCCGCGAAAACCTCGGAAACATGTGTGTGTGTGTGTGTGTGTGTGTGTGTGTTTATTATATAACACACCCCCAACCAATCAGAGCACAACCAACCCCGCATCCAATCAGAGCACAGCCAAGCCCCTAACCAATCAGAACACACCTCCACCCAATCAGAACACAGCCAAGCTCCCACCCAATCAGCTCCCACCCCCACTAGCAGTTAAAAGGAAGAGACATCTGCAATCTCACATTGCTCCTGGAAGCACGAAGCTGAGAACACCAGCCTGAAGATGACGAATGAGACTTTGTTGAAACGTCGCCAAGACACTTCCAATTTTACGCGGGAGAAGACCCGAATAACCAAAGACTTACACACACACACATATGACATCACACTATATTGATGATGTTTAACAGTAAAATAATCATAACTGTTTTCAATACATAAAAGAATAAAATACTCATTACAAGTGCTCTGGAGGTTTTCTTTTTAACGAAAGAGAGAGGGAGAAAGCTATAAAAATTACACTAAACTGCTGAGAAAAGGGCAGAAGGTTTGTATGCTTTAAGAAAAGTTAGTGCTCTCCCAAGAATACCACAAGGAGCTTTTTTTAGAAAGGAATCCATAAAACAGGAAATTTACCGTAAAATTGAAACTGTATCTCACATGGGATCTAGTGGATGTTTCAGAATGATGGTACGTGCCTGATTCAGGGAAGGAGTAACAGAAAATGTTAGTTGTGGGTGAACAGCATCAAAATGCATACTTCCTAGTATGGTTAATATTTGCATTGCTTCAAAATCCTTCTGAAGTCAATAGGAGGTTAAAACAGACGTTCTGGGAGGACTTTAAAAAAATGTGCATATGTAGTTTTATAGAGGCATTGCGTTGCCTTACATCAAGGCTAAATTCTACTTTGGGAGAATAAAGAGGAATATAAAATAACATCCATATCGTTTGTCTCAAATTTACCATTACAGTATTTGTTTTGGAAATTTCTGCCCATCTCCCTGGAATCAAAATAGAAGTAATAATAGAAAGGTTTCATAATGAAATCACTGTAATCTCAAAATGCTTGATAAGCAATTTTTGTTGTTGTTTCTCTGAAACTTTTTGATATAGTTTCACTTCTCACTACACACACACACACACACACACACATTTCACTGCATTCTTATTATAATGCCTTTTACTGTGGATCAGTAGCCTTCTGTGGATGGTGCTAGGAATGGTTGCTGGAACATGAAGAAGAGGCAAGCCAAGAACATGCTGGCTTGGTAACATCAAATCTGATACAAAGTTGAACATCCAACAATTGAAAGAAGCTGTACTTGACAAGGTAGCATGGAGAGCTATCTTGTCGCCATTAGACATGACCAAATGTTTAAAACAACAGTCCTCTGTTGGTAAAAACCTTAGAAAATACCATTATCTCTATCCCCTACAATGTAATGCATCTGAATTGGCAAAGCATAATGCCTGATAAGCTTAACACTGAATGAGTTTTCACTGTTTGATCTGAAAGTGGATCTAGGAGTGGATTTTTAAGGGTGGATGAGATCTCTGACATTACAGAGCCACAACACAATTTCCTTAACAACGTCTTCATATGTTTAGCTGTGCACTGACTTAACTTAGAGCATCGTTGTAAAGATCCAATTAATATATGTGAAGAATTTAAAATTGAGACAAAATGCAACCTAGTGGTTAAAATGTACTAAGACTGGCTTTCAAAACCATCCTCAAGCTTGGAATTCTGCAGGATGACTTTAGTCACTCTCCCTCAGCCAAACCTACCACACTGGTTATGGGAATAAATTAAAAGGATTCTAAAATAATCTTTCCAGTATTCCTGACAGAAATGCAGGATGTTAATCTAAGAAATAAAATAAAATAAAAGCATTTAGCCCTTCAGTCATATTACTATTGTTATTACTCTCTTTTGTTGTTGTTGTTAGTTGCGAAGTCATGTCTGACCTATCGCAACCCCATGGACAACTTTCCTCCAGGCCTTCCTGTTTTCTACCATCCCCCAGAGACCATTTAAGCTCACACCACTGCTTCAGTGACTCCATCCAGCCATCTCATTCTCTGCCCTCCCCTTCTTCTTTTGCCCTCAATCGTTCCCAGCACTAGGCTCTTCTCCAATGAGTCCTTCCTTCTCATTAAGTGGCCAAAGTAATTACTCTATTTAGAAGGTGCAATACTTGTGAAATACAAAAGATGAATAATAAAATATTACAAAAGTAAGAAATTATGCTAAATAATAACTATAGTTCATGGCAGAATAGTAATAGAAAATGTGGTATCTTCATAGTTTGCATTGCTTTGAACGTACAAAGAAAGCATAATTTAGTCAAAATTAAACACTCGTAAGTATTGCCATTTTCAATACCAGTAGAGAAATTTAGGCTGGAATCAACCAGCCCCATACTAGGGAGAAAGACCCATTGAACTTAACTTTCTGAGTTGATGTATATAGGATTACCCTATTCAGAGACATACATAGGGACTGCACCCTTAAATACCATGTACTACTTCTCTAAATAGAATTTAAAAGATTTTAATGTGATCTCCTCTAAAGTCTGCATATCTGTGTATATTTACTCGGGTTTAATCCTTTTGACATTTGTTTAACTTATTTCTGAGAAAGCAAGCAATGTGCTCAGTTGTTAAGCTTAAAACTTGAAGTATGAAATCATAATTTAACTAATTTCCTGTAACTATTCAAGAGAAAACTTCTATGTTTTGTTTCATTTTATTTCTCCTTTTTTTTTTTTTTTTTTTTTGCCGTATCTCATGCTATCAAGAAAACTGATTCATGATATCTGGAACCTTTCATGAAAGGAGGTGAAAAGATCTGTTGGGCCTTCAAAAATCATGTATTCCCTTCCTGTTGTCATGGTAATTGAGTAAGCAGACTTCTTTGAAGAGTTTTTTTCTGACACTTTTCCCATTTCTCCAGCCAAATAAAATGGCATTAACCAATTTTTGCCAGAAGAAATTCTTGCTCATACGTTTCACACACCCAAAAAAAGGCTGCTTACAAGTTTGTCATTAGATTCTACATCAGAAATACAACAATGTGGACTCTGTTTCTGTTATGCTACACAGTGCAACATTATCATAGCTTTAAGGGCCATTTTAGCAATCAAGAGCAGATGCTTCTGCTTTCTCCACTTGGACATCAGGCATACAGTAAAGTGGATAATAAATTGTGGGCCCCAAACATATGAGAAAATTACTGTGCTTTCAGGAAGTCTCAATCCATTGTTAGCCTATTTCTTGTCCTCTGCACTCCTGAGGGAAAGTTGACCTTATCTTCATTTTCCCACTGACCGTCTTTTTTGGTGCACTGTGGAATTCCAGGAAGAACATCCTGCAATAAGAGAACAATATTTGGCATTTGTTGAGCTGACTAAGTAAATGAGCTCAACTTTAAGCAATACACTTATGCGAAAAGGAGAGGCCAGACCAGACAAATCCTTGAAGATTAAAAACCAAACAAAACAACAGGCAGGAAACAGGCACAGGGTTGAAAGCTCTCCCAAAGGTATACAGTCTTCATGACAAATGGACAGAAAATCTTGAGCATAAATTGCCAAACACTGCAACTGCTAGAAGTTGTAGATGTACTGTACTCTTTTTATTTATTTAATAGTTATTTATTTATTTATTTAGTCACATTTCTATGCTGCTTAACTCCCAAGGGACTCTTGGGACTGATGGAGCAGCAACTCAGCTATATTCCTTGTGGTAATAATAAAATAGGTTTACGTGTAGGTGTTTAAACATATATTTCCAAGATAGCTTTCTCCAACGCTGGTACCTTCCTGATAAGCTGGGGCTACTATGAGCCAGCTGAAATGGCACCATTTTAACTGTGTTGCTTAAATCCAGTTTCCATTCAGTTTGTTAAATGAAACCTTTTAAAGGAAATCTTTCAAAGGAGAGTTTCTGAGAAACATTTATGGCTTGGCTGTGGTTCTTACTTGTCCCCCATTGTATAATTCAGTGGTCTGCAGCTTCCATAGGTCCCAAAGGAAAACATTAATAGGGAATGCCTTTTGTGAACTTTTTCAGTAACAGTAATCCACACCTTTGAGAACCTGCTGAGAATTTTCTTTTTTCCTTGGAGAAATTCAGAAAAATGGATTTTTCAAATTACAAACTGAGTGGAGAATTTAATCTGTCCTATTGATATGAGAAGGTTTCTTTAAAGGTTGACAACATTCTTATTACAGACTGTAGAATATATACCAGTGGTGGGTTGCCCCCGGTTTGGACAGTAAAACTGACAGGAGGCTCCGCCCACCGACCCTGATGTCATCAGGAAGCTTCTGCACATGCACGTGTGAGGCCCCGTTGTATTTACCTTTACCGTTGTAAAGGTAAGTACAACCCACCCTGATATACAACAGAAAGATTTTAAATTTCCAAGGTTTGCTTTGCAGAGTGTGGTACTGATTTATGTAATCATTTCAAAGCCAAAAGGCCAGATATATTATATAAATATTAATGTCATACAGTTAGTTGCAGCTAGTAACTTGGACTGGGAATGAGAGGTTCAAAATAATTATTTTAGCAGAGATTGAAATATGTAACATAGGTAACACTTTGCTAAGATAGCCAGGTTTGCTGTTTTGAATACAGAAAACAGATCTCAGCGGGAGGTATGAGCCATAATGCTGAAGAAGCAACATCTAATGTCAGAATGACCAGAATTAATTAAAATGATAATGTGGTTCTCATGACTCATGCTAGAAAGATTTGTGTGTGTGTGTGTGCGCGCGCGCGTCTGGGGTGTGTATTTACAAGAATTCTGAATGAGAGAAGAAATGAAGGCAGTTTCCCCGCACCGCCCCTGCTCTCTGCTTTCTACGTATCCATCTTTTTGGTGATCATATTGATGTATTTATTCTACTTGTGTTCCTTTGTCATTGTTTATTTTGTTCTTCTATTATTTAACTCTGTTCTGTTTGCTTTCCTTCCCTTTTTTTTCCTTTTTATTGTTGTAAGCCTCCTTGAGTAGGCCCATGGTGGGATAGGATGCAAGTAAAGTTAACTAATAAATAAAATCATATACGTGCACAGAATGGGCTTCCCAGAGCATCCTCATCCTCATTTGGATTTCGTTATGTTTACAGTGGATTTAAAATAGCTCCCTGTGCATTTTCACAGTCAGAATTTTAGGACAGTTGGAAGGAGCATGATGCATCATCCATTTGTTCCTTCTGAGTATGGGTAGCAAAATCACTCCTTCTTTATAGCAATAGCAAAGCACTTAGACTTATATACCGCTTCACAGTGCTTTACAGCCCTCTCTAAGCAGTTTACAGAATCAGCATATTGCCCCCAACAATCTGGGTCCTCATTTTACCCACCTCAGAAGGATGGAAGGCTGAGTCAACTTTGAGCCTGGTCAGATTTGAGCTGCCAAATTGCAGGCAGCTGGCAGTCAGTACTGCACTCTAACCACTGTGCCACTGCGTCTTATAAAAACATTGAGAGGAGTTATAGTTTGAAAATACCTTATCTAGACTTCAGTAAGGGTTTCTTTCACAACCCTGAAGTTTATATTGACTCAAGGTTCAGAGGATAGTGTGTTAACACAGCCATGGGAAAGAGCCCCAATGTGAACCAGCTTTTCAGACTCCCAAATATAAGCATTGTAAGGCGCTCATTTAAAGTGTGAAGTCCTACACTTAGAAACCTAGTACTGCACAACATTTTCCCCATCTGAGGGCCTGACTTAGCAGGGTTGCTGGATGGTTTGATTAAAGGCAGTGATGCCAACCCACCCATACAGAACAGCCAACAAACTAAAAGCAGGAGAAGAAGAGAACCTATATATGTATGCTTATGCCCTGGGACCAGGAGCAGGACACAATTTACAATCTGTTCTCTTTGGTGCTACTGCAGATAAGGATGATTGCCTCCTTGCCTAGGGAAATCTTTTGTGCCCAAGAAAAACTTGATCCATGAGGAGGCTTGTTTTTATCACAGACAGAAGCGGGGGAATTTGCTGACTCTGTAAGGAAGCAGATGACGGTGAGTCAACAGCAATGAAATTGTCAGGGACAGACTGATTGTGGGCATTTTGGATGAGGCTTTATCCCATAAAGTTACAAATGAAAATTGATTTCACTTTAGAAGGGGCTATAGATTTGGTAACAGCTGAAGTGCGCTAGATGTAGCCACTGTAAGAAAGGTCTTAGGTGCCGAGCTCTGCTGAAATGGTGAATGTAGAGAATGGAGAAATTGTTTACAATGCAGTTTTGTCCCAAAGATGCTTTGTTTTTATTTTTTTTTTATTTTTTTTTTCAAGAGACAACTGGACTTTCTGGTTTTTCTTTGAAGATGTTTTGTTTCATGATCATCCCAAAAGCATCTTCAGCTCTGTGCAGTTCTGTGTTCTACTCCAGAAATGAAGTTGCATAACCAATGATACCAATAAATTTTTCTTTTCCAGGGAGAATTTATTTTAGAAATCAGTGAGCATGCAATATGCTTTAAAAATGTTACAAGCACTGTGCAACCCTGATTTTGTAATTACTTCACAAAAACTTACAAAACTTCACTCATATATATGTATTATATACTTTTTACTTGTTATCTTATATATGCTTGACAAATAAAATAAATCAAATAAAAAATAAATACGAAAATAAGACCCTGTCTTATATTTTTTTGAACCTTAAAATAAGTGCTTGGCCTTATTTTCAGGGTGGTCTTATTATTTTGGGGCACATGGAGGAAACCAAAGGAAATGGTGGGGGCCAGGTGTGCATGCATTTAAATATTTTTGGGGAGGGCTCATTTTCATGGGGGGGGCGCGTTATTTTAGTGCATGCGCTTAAAAGCCCAATTGGGTTTATTATCAGGAGATGTCTTATTTTAGGGGAAACAGGGTATATAAAAGACCACCAAAATCCTTGTAGCCTTCAAGTCATTGTTGACTTCCTGCTACTGGAATGGAAGAATTGCCCACTGAATCTAACATGGAAATAGACATCTTCATGCGGACAAAGTACTGTTCAGTGTGCAGTCTATATCAGAATAATTCAGTTCCATGCTACCAAATTCTTTCTGTTTTTTTGCTACCACAAACTCAGTTCTCCACTACAACATATGTCATTTCTATGATGTATGACATTATTCTATTAGTAATTATGAGTAGTTCAGCACTTTTCACTGCTTGATGCCATCAGTGGATTTTGGAAGATCTAATTTGATCCATCAAACCTAGTATATTACACATTGGTGAATGATTCTCAAAGTATAGGAATCTTTCCAGGTATGTAAAGGCCACAAGCCTGTAATAAAGTGCAAAGGAACCAATAAAATGGCAGAGAATTATCCTCTAGATTATAAAATGCTACAGTAAATCTCATCTAGGCAAAACACTTGAATTAAGAGATTCATTATCCTAACCTCCACCAAGAACCTGGAAGCATTCAATTTAGATTTTAAGAGAAACAAAAACTCTTTATACAAAGTGTTATCCTCTGCCTCAGCTTCTATTTGCGATCAGCTTCTTCACTATGTACTCCAAGTTATTGCTTGTGATTCAGAGCTAAAGCAATAAATTAACCTTATTCAATAGCTGTCTATCGAACATGCATTACTGAATGGCTCACCATTAAATCCAAACCACACATCCAGTCCTTTTAAACATGGTAATCGGAAGTGGTATTTAGCTGATTTGGGCCGGTTCACCCAAACCAGTAGCGGAGATCACAGGTGGGCCTGCCCACTCGCCCCAGCTCCAAGTAGTGCTATTTAGGCATGTTTTCGAGGCCGGGCGCATGTGCAGAAGGCACGTAAGTAAGCAAAGTGCATGCACAGCACATGCATGTGGCATGAACCAGAAGTAAAGGTAAGTGAAACCCACCCCGGTGGTAATTAATGCTGTTCCAGAACTAAGGTGAGGTAGGAAGAAACTCTCTTACCATATTGTACAGACCTTAGCTGATTTTATATGTGTCATCCACAAGGTAGATATGACCTGCCAAATAAAGGAGATAATTTACTAGGAAGCTTCTACCCACTCTGTGATTTGGGGGCCACAGAAAGTGTTGAACTCATGCAATCCTACGTCCACCTTGCTTACATCCACTGTTTTCCCCTAATGATCTTTGGCCACCCAAGTAGGCTTGGGCTAACCAAAAACAGAACTGCTCCAGTGCCCTCAAAGTTTATTCCAAGCCAGAGATATGGACGGAGAAGAGACAGCAAGACATAGCAGTTTTCTTTGTGGTGCAGAGAGAAGAACTGAAGCCATTTTTAATTTTATTTTTACTGAGCAGGGTATATGTATCCTTCCAAACTATTTCCTTCCTTTTGTGGGTAAGAGAAAACAGATTGTTTGGTTTAGAAGAAAAATAATTGCCGCTTCTTTTGTTTGTTTGTTTTTTCAGATTGGAGATAATTAAAAGGTAAGGTGAACATAGCATTTGATTCAGGGGTGAAATCCAGCAGGTTCTGAAAGGTTCTGGAGAATCGGTAGCAGAAATTTTGAGTAGTTTGGAGAACCAGCAAATACCACCTCTGGCTGACCCCAGAATGTGGTGGGAATGGAGATTTTGCAGTATCCTTCCCCTGCCACACCCACCAAGCCATGCCCACCAAGCCACACTATGCCCACCAAGCCATACCCACAGAACTGGTAGTTTTAAAAAAAATGGATTTCACCACTGATTTGATCTAGTAGTTATGACCCTAGACTAAAAAGTGGGAGATTGTGAGTTCTAGTCCTGCCTTAGATATGAAAGCCAACTAGGTGACTTGGACCAGTCACTCTCTCTCTCAAACCAACTCACCTCACAGGTTGTGGTTGTTGTAACAAAAATAGGAGGAGGAAGGAGTATTATTTGGTATATTAACCACTTTGAGTTATTCATAAAAATAATAAAGGTGGGGTATAAATAAATAAAATTGTTCTGGAATAATGCGAAGTACTGACCAAAAGGAGCTCAACTGTCAGTTTATAATAGGAGATTCAGACAAAGGGAATTTCTTTAGAGGAAATTCACATAAAAACATTTGCTTGGATCGAAAGGTTTTGAAGATGGCTAAATCCACTGGTTGAAGCGTCTGTCAAAATTGTTTCCTCTTCATTCCATAATACCGAGCAGATGTTTTTTCCTGCCAGCTAGTGACATTCAGGCAGAGGAGAAACAAAGATAGGGAAACCACCAGTCAGTTGATTTTCCTTGGTTGTCCCTCAATGAAGGTAGCTCTGCAACTTGAAGGACAGGAAGAAAATGCTTCAATGCATCCATAAACCTGCCAATAAACAAACATTCGGTGACTGACCAAATAGGTCATTTCCCTCTTCAGATTTTACTCTTTACCTTCAAACATAAAGCCTGTAACATCTATAGTCTGAGTGATCTGGAAGCTTCATGTTATAGAGATAAACGCAGAGAGACAAAAGTAGGAACTGTTTATTGGGCCAGAAATAACTTTTGTTAGGTGAGTGATTGGTCCCTAAATTAGAAAATGGAAAGTTATGATATTTGGGGTGTATATGTTGGATTTAGAGTTCCTAATCCAAAAGAGTAGAAATCTCTATATATAAAAGCGAAAACCACTCACGCATTAATCACGAAATCTCCAGAACCATAAAGCTTACAAACTTGAAATTTACCATTCTTGGCTTCTAGGTGCTAACTAAGAAAGGATTTTTTGAAATGACCATCAGAGTATTTAGTATTTCCTATATTATTATAAAACACTCTGATGCTAATTAGTTAGACCTTCTATTCTCCCTCCCAACTTGAAAATAACTCTGGATAGAATGGGATAGCATAGGACAGGCTTCTGTGGGGTAAGCCTCATGGAGAGAAGGGGCTAGAAAGCCTGAGGGAGAAGGGGATAGGATAGGAGACATTTCTGTGGGACAAGGCTGAGGGAGAGAAGGGGAGAGGAGAGGATCTATGGGGCCAGCCTGAGGGAGAGAAGTGGGTAGGATAAAAGAGGCTTCTGTGGAGCCGGACTGAGGGAGAGAAGGGGAGATCGTAACTACTCATTAATTTTCAAACTCTAAGTGTCGATTTATCAAGCCCGATCACATAGTTTTGTAGCAGAGCATGGGTATTCAGCTAGTATGTAAATAAAATAATAAAATTAAATAAAATTAAAAAAAGAAAAGAACATACATTCCTAGCAGCAATAGAAATTTTCAGTTCTAGAGTGCTTAGGCTATAATATTTGGTGGCCAATATTATAAATATTCTGATTGTTCACATTTGGAAACCATCCAGTCCAAATCCTCACAGGTTTTCTTGTGGGTGTCCCACATTACTCTAAATGTGCTTCTACACCCAGAATGTTGAGGTTCCTCGAAAGCAGCTCAAGTAACAATCAATCACCTGAAATACTGGCTATGACAGGCCTTTTTGGATGAATCATTGTCAGGCACAAATAACCTGGAGCATTTCTTGAGTTCAAAGCACAAAAGAGTTTATTATTGTTACCTCTAATGCAAACATCTAGTCAACTAATAATCCAAGCCAAATTGTCATTCAATAAGGGTCCATGGAATTAATGGGCGGCTGGATTTAGGTCAATGCCGTGACTCTAAACTGATGACACATTTAACTCTACCTTCCAGCTCTTCTTCTACGATCATTGTCCTCGCTGATTTTGGGAAATAAGTTTACTTTCATTTGGAAGATGACCATTTTCCTTCTGTGACTCTTCTGTTGCACAGTTATAATCAGAATTACATCATTTGACCAGATTAAAATCACTCTTAAGCTTCAAACTAAGAATGAATATTAAGAACCACAATGAGCACAATAAAAAATCAAGTACAATTGAAAGCTATGATAAATTCAGCTCATATTACTAAAAATCTGTTCTATGTTAAGTATCCTATAAAATTAAAATGTAAATTTTAAGCATAGAGAAATCCAAATTTTGAATGTGATACAAATTCATGTATTAAATTATGCTCCAGGAATAGTTCCCCCTATTCCTGAACTGAATATGTGATATGTATTTTTAAGGTACAACAGTATTCTAGACAATGAAGCATACACCCATAACTTAGTGAGCCATTCTTCCAATTAGAGGATAAAAGAACCTTCTAGGGAAAAAAAGCATATAATATTCTTGCATCCATTAGCATATATAAATCTATTTCAGTATACATTGAGGTGATATAGGGTTTAGCAAACTTTAATAAGAATATCACAGTTTCAGATGGAAATTCAGCCTTTTGTTCTAGTGTAAATCGTTTTTCAGCATTGTTGAACATTACTGTGAATCTTCACAATATATGACCGACAGGCTACGAGCAGTTGTCCAGGCAGCTTGTACAGCCTGCCAGTATTTCTAAAAAATGAAATGACACTGCCCCCATGAAAGATCTGCTATCACCACCTAAAGGACAAGCCACCAAGTGCCTTCCACACCTCATTGATGCCACCAGCTCCAACATTGCTGCTGCTCTGCTAGATAATTGGTGCTGAAGGTATTCCTTTCCATCCTGTGATCATTTTTAATTTATTGATGGGGTCCTTTCCCCTTTACCAGTTCTGCAGGCCTGATTACAGCATTGCCACCACATGTGAAGAAAGAACCCAACCTGCTTTTTACATTTCCAGTTATTTTTAGAAAATGAATTGTTCATATTCAGTGATCACAACTGGAGCAATGTACTAATCATGATACAGTTTATGCTATTTTTTTTATTAGTATAATATTCAACGTAAATTTAACATTCTTTTTCCACTGAAATTCACATTGTTACACCTCTATTACTGCATTAGATTCTACACACATTTAATCATGCAGTCTTTTACTTGTTCAGATTCTGAGACATGCTTCACCAGCAATGTATACAAGTAGTCCTCAACGTATGACCACAACGGAGTCCAGAATTTGTATTGTCAAGTGAGACAGTTATTAGGTGAATTTTTCCTCATTTTATGACTGTTCTTGGCACAGTTGTTAAGTGAATCACTGCAGTTGTTATTAACACAGTTGTTAAGTGAATCTGGCTTCCCCATTGACCTTGCTTGTCAGAAGGTTGAAAAATGTGATCACATAACCCTGGGACACTATACCCTGTCATAAATATGAGTCAGTTGCCAAGCATTTGAATTTTGATCACATGACATTGGGGATGCTGTCAAAACTGTGAAAAATGGTCACAAGTCACTTTTTTCAATGTTGTAACTTTAAACGAGTAGTAAATGAACTGTTGTAAATCAAGGACTACCTGTAGATGAAGCCCAGCAAGCGTTCTGATTTTCACATTGCAAGCTTTTCAGATTCAGTCAAGTCTTTCAATATTTTCCTCTGTTTCTGCATATCTTTTAGTATTGTGCTAATTTGAAGGTACAGAAACTGATCTGTTACACTGGACCATCGTTAAGTAAAAGTCTCAAAAGATTTTGTCTTATTAATAATTCAGTCTTGGAGTCTGAACAAACTGTTAACTCTCCACAGAGTTAATTTCTTAGTGCTTTCCTCCTTATAGAATAAACATTTAGTAACAAAGCAAAAGGAGAGAAATATGGGCTTGCTGCCCTGTTTGTAATATTACTTGGAATAAACAAAACCACACACAAGCAACAGAGATTGCTTGAGCTGAATAAACAGAATGAATAAACAGATCTAAATTCCATCCCACTGTCTGAAGGAGCTCTTCCATAGTTCTCCCATACTTCCCAATTACCTCTATAGAATTATTTCTACTATATATGGAAGAACATTCACATTAGCAAGGGTTAAATGCAACCTTTCTCAGTCTTGTTACCCTGGAGAAACCCTTTCATATTTCAGGGAACCCCTGTATAAATGAAACACACACTCAATCACACACACATATACACTGAGAAAACCTCATAATAAAATTCATTTCTACTCTATACAATCCACATTGTATAATGTTTACAATAGCAAATCTGAGGTGCAGTACATTAAAAAATTCCCACCAGTGAGGGCACTAGGATTACACAGTGTGTGAAGTTCAAACAACGGTGTTTGTTTTTTAATCTCTATCTTTTGCAGAACTTCTAATGATCTCTCTGTGGAATCCTGGTTGAGAAAGACTGCTTGAATGCCTTACTTTCATAGCTAATAGAATGAAAATATAACATCCCTTATTCAGAATATTATGCTATGCTATGTTATGCTACGCTATGTAGAGAGTTGTTAGAATATTATCATTACTGTCCTTCTCTAACCTACTTTTTCTTTGTACTTTTCAAAATCATATCTGGCTCCAAATTTTAAAAATGCAGTTTTTATTCTATGCATTTCTTCCTTTTCCTTCTCTTTTACCATGTTATATTCACAACAACTTTGTAAAGTGCTTAACCAACAGGTATTCTAGATGATAGAAGATATCTCAGCAAATATGCATTTATGTATTATTGAAAGATGTTCAGAGTCATTGAAATCAACAACACAGAAATCCAGGTACACTATAAATCATATCCTCAATTGCTTATTTTTAAGCAAGCTATTCCACCTTCTTTTTGAAATAATTCTGATTACTTTCTTGTATCAATTAATTGTATAGGCATTATGCCTAACTTTTCAAGATGATTTAGAATTTAATCAGCTGTCAAATATACCACACAATTCCATTTCTTATAGAATGAAATGAGTTCATTTGTTTTACACTTCTTATAGCAGATGGATTCTATACTTTTATTTCTTTTAGGAGTTCCCCCAAACACATAATTATAAAAGTAATTCCTTTCATCTGGACATTATCAAAAGATTCCACATAATTTCCCCCCCCCCCAATCGTGTAAGTAACTGAAAAACAACCTTAACCTTAAAGCAATCCATAGTATTTTAAATACATATTATTCACATTATCGTTGGCTTATGGTATCAACCATCTCCCCCAACTAGACATCATCCCAAAGTATCAGGACTTTAATTTTCAGAATTCTTAGTCAGCCAGGCATTTCACAGAATTCTTAAGGATGTTGAGTATCCAGTGAGACATTAGTTGGTGTTGGATAAAATACAGGAAAGAATAGAAATTAGGGCCTTTTACTACTTATAGAAGCCTATAGAAATCTTAAATCCTAAATACCTGGCAGGATACTGTTCCTTAGAGTATCATGACTGTGGTGGAGGGGATGTCAGATACTGTGGTATTCATATATAAAGGACAAAGCTTTATGGTGAATGAAGGAAAAGGCTATTTATCCAGATGGGTGACAAAAAAAAAATCCTTGACATTTATAGTATCTACATATATCTTCCGAGCCCCCTTCCCCAACTGTAAATCTAATTCCATGACAGCTGCTAAACTAATTTTCTAATTAATTCATAGTATGCCATACAAAATTCATTTAATTTCAAACTCATTATTGCCTAATCAGTCAATAGGGGGCAATCCTAGTCATATTTACTTACATAAGAATTCTTCTGGCCTCATCTCAAATAGTATAGATAGATGGGGAAAAGAGACATCTGATTATCTGCCAATCAGTTCCAATCAAATGATTTGTTACAATGCTATTCTCACTTTTGTTTGAGTAAGACAGATATTCATCAATTCCTGAGAAAATTTGAAGAGGTGGAATGAGCAACATTTGCTTCCTGCAATGCACAAATGGATATATTTCTTATATCACAATAGCCAAATGTCCAGGCTGTTTATCTTCTGTTATTCTCTTGCTGAGTTATGTTCTATAGCGCTTTCTTAAACAGTGTCCAATGAGCCAATATTTGGTGAAGTTCTCTAGCACAACACTGTAACTTCACGTATATCCCCTATCAATTACAGATTTTGTAAGGAAGAGGTAAATAAACACCCATTGGGGACCTATGCCCCACTTTTAATTCTCTCGTGCAGTTGTCCCAGCACCAACAGTTGTTGTTGATGATACACTTAAGAGTTAGGTAGGCAGTAGTCTTCTGCACAATGAATTTGCTTTGCTTCCTTACATTTCCAATGCACTGATTTAAGGGTGGCATCCTTTCTTGCATGAAGCACAATTTGTATCCTGAAGTGTTGATCCTAGTCCACCAGAAAGTTTAATGGATTTTTTTTTCATCACCTTCTCTCCAAAATGTTCATTTCCTAAGTCCATGATGGGCTATGATGCTGAATGGAAACGGGAAAAGAGAGTTGATTGGTCACTCATCGGCCCAGTTCTCCCAGTGCATAAATCATAGTGAGACTTTTGTTACTTTAGATTATGTCTTAGCATAGATCCAACTATATACTGTTCAGGCTTACATGAAAGAACTGCACACTAAAATGCTCTCAACTTAAACCTAATTTTAACAAGCGAGACAATCTTAGGGAGCTTTTGTCAATTTATATAACATAGGACAGGGCTGTCAAACTCCCATCACATGCTGGCCACACCCACGCCCAGTTTAGTGAAGGGGAGAAAAATCCTGATACGTCAAGTGATGCCGCCGTGACAACATGAGTTTAACATCCCTGGCATAGGAGAATGACCTGCTTTATTCTGGCCAATAACTGTCATTGTAAACTTCAATAGACCATAAGGATAGGACATAATTTTGCAGCCAGATAGGACTGTTCTAACTTTTGCAACATGTTTAAAATATAAATTATTCCGTCAAAATTCCTCAACTCTCTCCTAAAGTTTAGAATGCATTTGTACTTGCCACAAATCCTAAAAGATAAACTATGTGCAAATGACAGCTGATCTTGTTTTTTTTTTCCCCAGAAACCTGCCACTGTCGCACACAAAAGCCACGCAACACCCAGGCTTAATGATATGTCTTACAACTGTTTTTTTTTTCCTTCCAGCATATTTTTACATTGCATGCATTTTCACTTCTAGCAAAAGCCATGAATCCAGTATTTAACAAGATAGGAAATTACTAATTCAGCCAAATGTGCTAAACCAGGTAATGCAATTGCTTTCCCTTTAATCTCTAAATGGGACTTTGGAACAGTTAAGTGACCACAGTGACTTGGGTGTTATGTAATCTCAACGCACAAAAGGTACTTTTTATGTAACATTCATAAGATAGAAATCAACGGCAGTGGAAAATTTCAAGCTGACAGTCTATCTATAGCTTATTGCACAGCTCTTCTTCCTGCAGAACATATGGTATTAGCTACAGAAGAGGAATCTGCAAAGATTTCATGCTAGACGTTCAAAACAGTGTTTGGTTTTTATTTGGTTGTTGGGTTGCTTCCCCCCCCCCCTTTCCAACTTTGAGTACTGTGATTTTTATGAAAGTTTAGTTATAGGTGATACAACAAAGGAAGTCAAATGAAATTAATCAGTTTGTATCACACACACACACACACACACACACACACTATATATATATATATATATATATATATATATATATATATATATATATATATATATATATATATATATATATATATATATATATTTTCTCTGAAATATACGCTCCTAGGATGGAAACGTACAATTGTGAAAAGACTTCAATGTTTCTGAAGGAGCTGTAAAGGAGAACAGAGCTTGAATATTTTGTTCCTGATTTTTTTTTTAAATTTATTTTTAAAATTAATTTATTTTAATACCTTCTGTTTGTTGGAAGCATAAATTGCAAGCAAAAAGTTTCAGAAAAACAAAAAAAAATTAAAACATTCTGCAGAACATTTGTTATGTGTGTGAAAATAATACTTTGTAGCAGTTTTGCATACACTTCAGTTTATTACAATAAGCATTTCCATTTTAAAGCTAAAATAAGGGCAAGGATCATTCAAATATTTAGACAGAGCCAGTTTGGTCTAGTGGTTAAGAAACCAGGAGACTGTGAGTGCTAGTCCTCCTTAGAAATGAAAGCTGGCTGGGTCAGCCATTCTGTCTCAGTCCAACTCACCTCCCAGAGCTGTTATTCATGGAAAATTGGAAGAGGAAAGTATATTAGGTATGTTCACTGCCTCAAGTTATTTATAAAAATAATAAAGGCGGAATATAAATAAATAAAAATGCTCTTTTTGTCATGATCTTCTTCGAAAGGCAATAAACAACTACCAACTCAGACTAAGAAATAAACAACAGGCTAATCAAGGAACCACTAAGACCATTTCCATCAACACTGACAGGGCAAGCCACTAGTATATAAAATGGAACAAACCCCATTCCCTTTTAGCACTGATAATGTTACCTAGCTGGGTAATAAAACAACCAATTTTAGAGAGTAGTAAGGACCCCATAGATAATCTGAATTTCAGTCCAATGTTCTATGTACAGCGCTGTCTTCTTAATTGGGTAAATAGCAATAATATTACATTGACCATCTATGCGTTTATATATGGTAAATATTTGTCTCTACATAAACGTTTCACATTCTAGAAATTCACAATAAGTTAACATATTCCCATAAATGGTCAACTTCGGAGAATTTCATATCTGAGATGCCACAAATATTATTATATGTTTTCTTAGGGAAGTTTCAGTTAAAAAAATTAAAACAAGAAGTAATATAAAAAACTAAATAATCGTATTACTTGGGAGCAAGAAGCTACATCCACTGTTAGGAAAATGTAGAATTTTATCACTGTATTTAAAATCCATAATAGGAGTTAAAGGAGACTGGTTTGAATTGAATCATTCAAATCGTTTTGTTGCGTTTTTTTAGGAAAACTCATGGCAAGGCCAAACTTAGTCATGTGTACTTCTATATTCTATATTACTTCTTGCATTATACTCTATGTCGCCTTATTATGAAGGACTTAAAAAACTGAATTTGATCATGACAGCAGAGTTGGAATCCTTTAGTAATCAGCAAAGCACAAATAACCTCAAACTCTGAAACAAGGACAAATCACTTCCTCTTAAGCTTCTCCCTCCAGTTCTCAATCATGTATACCAGGTAGCCTCTTTTTTCCAGAATGAAAGTAATTGGATCACTGAGACTTTATTATAGATCAATCCGACATTTAATAGCAACCACCCAAGACATGATATATCCTGTTAATGTGAATTCACACGAGACTCAGATAATTAATGCATGCTGCCTCATTTCAACAGCTTATTAAAAACCAACAAATTGTTCCTAGTGTATGGAAATATGAAGAAAATATTGCAAATAATTGAACTAGCCCACTATATGTACCAAATAATATAAGTATTTATGCATGGTATTAAGATATAGTAATTGAAGGATCACCATCTTATGTGTTCTACTCAACAAGATGATCATCAGATGCAGATATTTCCATACAGGTGAGAGTGCAGCTCGTAGCATTCAAAAATTCATCTTCTCAAGATTAACCTTTCTATGGAACCTTTATATATAAAGAATAATGTTTTATTTTATTTTTGGTTTTTAAATGATTTCTATTATACAAAAACCACAAAGAATGTGTGTATCTGTGGTGGGTTACAAAATTTTTTACTACCGGTTCTGTGAGCATGGCTTGGTGGACGTGGCAGGGAAAGGTTACTGCAAAATCCCCATTTCTTCCTGATCAGCTGGGACTTGGGAGGCAGAGAATAGATGGAGGTGGGGCCAGTCAGAATTTTTACTACCGGTTCTCCGAACTACTCAAAATTTCTGCTACCGGTTCTCCAGAACTGGTCAGAACCTGCTGAAACCCACCTCTGGTGTGTATATGTGTGAGAGAGAGTGACAAAGGGAGAGATAATACAATAGTCACGGACTGTTGTTGTTTTTTGTCACAATTATTAAACCACTTTGAAAAATTGCTTCCCAAACACCAGGGCAGGAATACCTGTATAATACTTAAAAGCAGCATTGCTCAAACAACATTCAACGGATGGCATATTTACATAGAGACCTAATGCATGGTAATGCATGTAATATAATTCAGTCAAAAGATGAATGAATTAAGCTGTTTCCTTGGTTCTAGGCCGCCCCGATGAGGGTGTTATTATCACACAAATTGGAATGAGTTGAATGTCTCCTTTTAAATGTATTAGGAAAACAATACAGCCAGCTCGCCCTAATGTGACCTCCCTCTTCCATAACATTTAACACAGTCAAATTAAAAGTGCAAATCTGTTACCACTGCCTATAAAAATAATGTACCTCGTATTATTTTAAGACTCTATTTATTTTTTCAAAGAATGGAACAGGAATTACTGTAAAAAATCTATTCCCTTTCAATGGCGAAAAAAAAAGTAATTTACGGTCTTTGAACACAAATAGATGCCATATTGTTATGTGTAAGGTTTGTTGACTTTTAATAAACAGTCTAATTAAGAATTCATTGTTGTAATACGTCAGCATCACTTCATTGCAGACAGATGCCATTTTCTACTGTCTCTACTGTAACTTCAAGCCTCTTTAGCTATATTCCATTTGCATCTAGTGTGAATTTTTTGGGTTGTCCCCCCACCCCCAGTAAACATGGACAATCCAGAAAATTGCTTCTGTGCAAAAAAAAAAATTATTTAGTCAACATGAAAATACTATTTCGAACCAGAGTGGTAGTCGGTGTCTCTATGGCGAGTCACAGGCCATAGAAGGACTGATCTCTGTCTATTCCTAATGCCACCAAATGCTGGTATTTTACTTTTTTCTTCATAAGAGGGTGTGAAGGATCAAACCATTTTTTGATGAGATGTCAGTTAAAAGGATGCTAGTTAGTTCATAAAGGTGGCAAAATAACCTACCCTGAAACCTGGCATATCAGTATGCTTTAATAGCAAGTAGACAGTGGTTTGGGACAATGGACTGTTTCTGGAAGCTTTTCCAGTTAATGACATATGTGCCCTTTATTACAAGAATATCCTAATACTGTAGGTAAGCCCCTAAGACCTCTATATTATAGAAAGACCATGATGGTTTCTTTTAAGTCTAACCAAGATGGCTAATAGCCTCCCACCGGCCAGTTCGCTCCCACAGAGAGGGACTCCCCAGGGTGCCGTCAGCCAGACAATGTCGGCTGGCGACACCCAGGGGGAGAGCCTTCTCTGTGGCAGCACCAGCCCTCTGGAACGATTTGCCCCCGGAGATCCGTACGATACCTGATCTCCGGGCTTTCCGCCGTGCCCGAAAAACTTTTTTATTTTGTCAAGCTGGGCTGGCGTACCCCCCCCCCTCTTTTTTTAAGTTTAAAGTTTTATGGGTTTTAAATTTTAATTGCCTATTGGGTTTTTTAAATTTATTGGGCCAAAATTATTTAATTCTTTTATTAATGTTTTAAATTTTGTATTGGAGTGCTTTTTATTCTTGGCTGTACACCGCCCTGAGTCCACTAGGAGAAGGGTGGTATATAAATTTTAATAATAATAATAATAATAATAATAATAATAATAATAATAATAATAATAATAATAATAATAATTTTATGAGTTGGCAACTGTAGTCTATACATTTCTGAAACTCCAGGTTGCCTACTTCTCTTAATGTACAAAAGATAGTTTTCCTTACTTCCACAGGTTCTTCGCTTTCTCATGTACTTCATTCTAGTATATGGTATATTAGGTTCAGAAATATTGTCAGCTTTCTTTTTTTAACAAAACAAGGTATTCTATTTATATTTGGAAAAAAATGGCAATAAAAAGAGGAGGAGGGGGAGGAGGTTAGATGATGGTGTTGAAAATAAATTGAAGACCACATTGCTAAGAGTATTAAAGTCAAATTTAATTAAGAGCCAGTTTGGTCTAGTTGTTAAGACACCAGGCTAGAAAGTGGGAGACTGTGAGTTCTAATCCTACCTTAGCCATGAAAGCCAGCTGATTGTTTCTCAGCCCAGCCCATCTGATAGGTTAGGTGTTGTGGGAAAACGAGAATGAAGATGTGTTGGATAAGTTTTCCCCCTTCAGTTATTTGTAAGAATAATAAAAGCAACTGGGGAACCTTGACCTCCAGTTGTTCAGCTTGGAGGCTAAAGACGCAGCATGGCCTTTTCCAATTCGAAGAGACACTTGTTCGGCAGGCGGAGGCAAAGAGGCAGTCCCGGAACCAGCAAAATCTGGGAGGTGGGCAGGGGACAGAATGTATCTGCCCTCAGTGTGGAAGGGATTGCCACTTTCAAATTGGCCTTTTTAGTCACACTAGATGCTGTTTTAGGACCTCTTTCCAGAGCACAATACCATAGTTTCTTGAGACTGAAGGATGCCAATGAATGAATAAAAGCAGGATGGATGGATGAATGGATGGATGGATGGATTTGTTTGGTTTTTGTCTGTTTGTTTGTTTATTAAATCTATTTGCTGCCCATCTTGTATCCAATGACTGGTTGATTTATAAAAACACTGAAAAACATTTTTAAAAAAGCACAGCAAATAAAAACGTTAACAGATCAAATCAAGGAGAGGATACAAATAAATAAAATGTATAGAATTGAGAAGCTGAACTACGAAGGTTGCTGGACAAATGGACAAAGTAATATTTAAATTGAGAAAACACCAGAGAATGAATTCGTAGAAAATATAGATTACTGGCTTGTATCTGTCTTTATTGGAGAAGATATAGATGTGGGTAGCTACAGAAGGGGACAAGTAGAGAAAAATGACAAAATTTGGATTATGATGCAAGTTCCCTTCAATCATTATGTGTGATGTCATGAGAGCAGAGCTTGTATCATGATGATGACACAATCTACATTTAAAAACAGCCTCCAATGGCTGTTTCTAAATCTTTTTAAATTTCCTAAATCTTTTTCAGGAAAGGAATTTGGAGAATTAGAGCGGCACAGTTTCAGCCTTGAGTCAGATATAACATTTTTAAAAAATCACTGGGTCTGAATAATATGTAGAGAATTCTTCAAGTTCTCCAATGCAACAATGCTATTTTTTAAAATTAAAATATGTAACCTAACTCTATCCTATCATAAAAGTAACCTGGGTATGAGAATTCCCATTACAATCCAGTATTTCAAATCATTATTAAAGGGTTGGAAGACAGGCTGCAGGAACTTTTCTTCAAAGAATGATGATCACATTTGTGGCATTTTAATTAAAAAAAAAACAAGTAAGAGGCATATAGTAAAGATTTTTTAACATTATCCATTCCATTGGAGAACAGGAAAGGGGAAAATGAGAGAAATTTTCTTCCTCATAAACACTATAACCTGACCAAATGAAGCTGAATGCATAATGACTGAAGACCGATTTTAAAAAATTACATATTTTTTTTTAACATATTCATAGTGGCATAACAGGAATCTTGCTTCAGTGTTTTATGGGAAGCTATTCGTTAGTTATTAGTTAGAACAATTAATCAGTGGAACAACTTCCCTCCAGAAGTTGTGAATGCTCCAACACTGGAAGTTTTAAAGAAGATATTGGATGACCATTTGTCTGAAGTGGTGTAGGGTTTCCTGCCTGGGTAGGGGATTGGACTAGAAGACCACCAAGGCCTCTTCAACTCTGATTCTATTCTATTCTATTCTATTCTATTCTATTCTATTCTATTCTATTCTATTCTATTCTATTCTATTCTATTCTATTCCTCTTAGAAGCAAGAGGGAATATTCTCACAGGCAGCTTATAGAATCTTCACTTATGGCTTAAATGGCTGGGTGGCTTGAGAGTTCAGAAGGAATGGAATTTCAAGAAAATCGGATGAGCTACTGGAACAACCTAACCTAATCTCTACCCAAAAGAGCCTCATCGGTTTCAACATGTCTGAAAGGTTTGGGGGGCAAAAGGGAGGCTGATATTGGCTAATCTAAAAACAAGCCAGTTTAATGGGTACACAAATGGGATTACTTGGGTATTTAGATTGATTAAGCACTTCCAGAGGTTTTCAGAAGAAAACCACCTTTAAAACAAAAATCAATGCCGGCAGATGGACACTTGGCACATACAAATTGGGCAATTACATGCCTTGATACCCATTTGCACATGCTACTGCCTAATTTCTAACCTTGCAGAAGGAAATTGCTGGATCTGATGAGAGGATGGGATGCAATGAATGAGCTGGATGTCAGGCTTTACCTTTTCCCACATTAAATATAAACATATATCCATCATGTTGCACATATTTAAGGCTTCACATGGAGATAGTTGCCCTCTGAACATGGCCACATGGTAGCTATTACCAATATCAAATTCAAAATACGAAATTGTCCTATTAGAACAAATCTATGTCTAACAAATTGCTTTTAAAATAATGGAAGATGTTTGGCTGTTCAAGAAAAGTCCACTCTTAGGAAAAATATGGCACTGTTTCTATGATCTTTTCAAACAATAACATATTGCACATTTCTGCTGTCCAAGACTGAGATGAATCCCACCTGTAAAACATATAATGCTCCAATAATGCTGAATCCCTTTGCATTGCCAAAGTCCTATCACATTCAAATTGAAACACAAAAGGCTCCAATAATCTTAAATCACTGCATACTACACATGCTCTGAACCACAAATGCCTCCAAATTCAAGGACGTATACAAATTTGAAGAGCTTCAATTATTTTAAATCGCCATGTACAACATTAGGGATTGATTTCGAATTGTTGCCATGCCTTACTTTAAAAAAAAAAAAGCATTTCAGGTTGGAAGGGATGGAAAATTGGACTTTATGTTTACAAAGCAAGCTACCTCCAAAGGGATAAATAGGGCTTGCTTTTAAACATGAAATATGAAATAAACATCAAGCTGAAACACCTTATCATGTACAGGTTGCCTAAGGGAGATTAGTCTGAACATTCTGCTGATTAATTGGCAAAGATTTAAAGAGAACTGTGTCTCTTTTGGCAGTGTTTTGTTACAAACCTAGGGAGGGGAAGGATGGGACTATATGAAAGAAAACATTGATGTATTTGCTCTGTTGGAATAAATGCATTACAGGTGACTGCTATAGTACAATAAAATTAATTGGTTAATTGATTGAAGAAAAGATATAGACCAGTGATGACTAACCTTTTTGCCGTCGAGTGCCAAAAGTGGGGGTCACGTGGGGGATCATGTGTGTGTGTGCCCACACTCATAATTCAATGCCCCCCACATCCCACACCTCACGCATGCATCCGTGACCCCCGTGCAACCCCCACACGATGGCAAAAAGGTTACTGGTGGGCCTGGTAGGCCTGTTTTTTGCTTTCCCCAGGCTCCAGAGGCTTTCTTGGAGCCTGGGGAGGGCAAAAACAGCCTTCCTCACCCCCTAGGAGGCCCTCCAGAGGCTAGAAATGGCCCATTTCCCAACTTCCAGTGGGCCCATAAGGCCCAAAAATCAGCTGGCCAGTGCACACATGCGCGCTGGAGCTGAGCTAGGGTAACGGTTGCATGCCCACAGATATGGCTCTGTGTGCCACCTGTGGCATGCGTGTCATAGGTTTGCCATCACGGATATAGACTATTAGCAAAGAAAAAGTCCTTTTGTTTGCTTAACCTTAACATCTAATGAATATCAGTTTGTTCAGAAATAAATCCTACTGGCAGAGCCTACACATCAAGCTGGGACAGTTTTGGTTTTGGCTTTCTGTATGATGGAAATCGCTTGCCTCTTTTGGTATCTCACAAGCACACCTGCACGGCTGGTAAAAGGTAGTTTTGTTGAAACTGACTCTATTAATCATCTCTTTTTTCAATGATTACTTAACTCTTCTTTTTTTAGGGGGGGAAGAATCATTAACCAGACAAGGGACATCGCCAAGGAAGTTTACAACAATGTCACTGTCTGTGGTTTACTCATGTCTGGACCCACAGAAAGAAGCTAACTTTGCATTTAACTTCTGTCCTGCCTTGGGCTTTTCAGACTGAGCCTGGCCTGTCTAGCCAACAAGCAGGACAGTCTTCATGATTCTGCTTCGCTGAAAACAGACTGTCCCAAAGTTAGTAGGAAATGCATTGGGGCAGGGGGAGGGTGTTGGGGAGGGTTAGAGTGGAGAGCC
The DNA here is from genome assembly GCA_030761175.1 of Masticophis lateralis. Classification (NCBI taxonomy): domain Eukaryota; kingdom Metazoa; phylum Chordata; class Lepidosauria; order Squamata; family Colubridae; genus Masticophis; species Masticophis lateralis. Next base: position 217,816,208 of record JAUDYJ010000001.1, read on the forward strand.
TGAAGGCACTGGAATAATTAAGCAAATGCAGTGACAGCTGTGGCAGATCCTGGGCAGGACTGGCTCCACTGAGCTGAATTAATGGCATCAACAACCCAGCATCTCCATTAACATTTGATCATTAATTATTACCCTCTGACAGCAAGATTTGAAACCTTCTCATGAGTGTTCTGTTATTAATCTAGTTTACCTGCCCTCAACAACAACAGACCCCTCCTCTCCCAGCAAATCTCCCACCTCAACATAATGCAACACTTTTTTGTGATTGTTCTCACACTCCCCACCGCTTCCAAAGTGTCTTCATAAATAATCTGTCTATCTACTCTATCTATCTATCTATCTATCTATCTATCTATCTATCTATCTATCTATCTATCCACTGCCCTGATTTTAAATTAATCTGGCTCAATATTTCAACATCCACAAAATTCCCCTCCCTTGACTGAATGTATAATTGTCCTTATATTTATTAGCTGATTTTGCTTTTAAAGTTACAGAAAGGAGAGGCATATGCTTCCATATTACACATCATAATTAAAAAAAAAGGAAAGGAAAGGGGGGAAGTATTGAAATGATGTTTGGTTGCTAAGTAAAAATGGGAATGAAAAATGGAAATGAAATTTTACACACACACACACAACTAAGACAAAATGCAAAGAGTCCACTAGTAAAAAAAAAAAAAAAAAAGAACCATATTCTCTCCTGTGGTAAGCAGAGAGGATAGTTAGAACTTGATAAGTACAGAAACCTGAAACACTTCCTCAGCAAATCTGCAACATCTGTTCTGGTTCTTCACCCTCACCCTAATCTGAATTAAGTCCTAGACAGTTCAGTGACTGAATGACCTGACAAAATGGGAAATTGCCAATGTCTCCTATTTGGAAAGAGCACCGTGAAAAGTATAATTCACAAATTTAGATAAACATTGGGGTTGCGTAGAGTACTAGCGTCAAAGGAGAAATGGTGCTTCAGACCAGGTGCTAATCCAAACGTAAGGTTTGACTATCACTCCTGAAAGCAGACATGTTTCTCCCAGAACTGCATGGCTTGCTCCACACATATATTTGGTTCAAGGCAGTGTTGCTCAATCTCATTGGCTTTAAGATGCATGGATTTCAATTACCAGAATTCCCCAACCAGTGCATTCCAAAGCACCTTTTCCCCTTCAAATCTGAAGTGCTTCCTAACCCTAATAAACTTCGGATTCAATTTCACTTTCAAACTGTACTCCACAGAAATACAAGTTAAAGACTAATTAGAAGTAGGCATTCTTATCTTTCTAAATATAAATTCTTGATTACCATTTCAGTTAGTGGAAAAGTTCCAACTAAACTTCGGGCAAAATATCTCGAAAGCAAAAAGCTATGATAAAATCAAGGGCTTCTGTTAGAGTTTGTTAATAGATACTTAGATGATGGATGAATGCATAGGTGGAGGTAGTGTGATGTTCTAAAATTAAAATCTATATAAATTTCTAGATTAGAATCATGCAAAATAATTGAAAATCTAATAAGTGCTATGTGCTAAATTTACAAAAAAAGCCATTCTGGCATTCTGTTACACAAAAAAATCAAGACCTTTGCAACATGATTTGTTGGAGCAGTTTTTAGCTCTGTTTTTTGGGTGGAGAACCTGCAGCCCTCCAGTTGTTGCTCAACTCCATCTCTCAGCAGCTACATGTCTAATATTGAAAGATGTTCCACATTGTTCAGCAACTCCTGAAGGACCACAGGTTCCTCAAATTCGTTCTAGGACCATTTCATATATATTACACTTTTTCAACAGTAGTGAAAAAAATGCCGTGCTTCTCGATACCTCACTTTCACCAACTTAGATTGAATGCAAGCTCTGCTGTGAACCTAAGACAGGGATTCTCATTTCAGCAGAGAAACTCGTTTGCTCTTCTTTTGGTAATGACTATGAATGGGAGGACCTAAACAGTAAAGTCCATTGGCTCTACCTCTTTGCAGGTAGACACTGCACAAAGTTTAAACTTGTAAGGCTAGCCTGCATCTCAAGTCTCTGAAGAGTACACACTTCAGGGATCATTTGGTCCCTCTTGTGATCAGTTAATAGTCACACATGTTACAATCACCCCTGAAAATAACTACCTGGATAAAAGCCAATGTGGTTTAGTTTTCCACAGAGTTTTTGGATTAAAACCTCCATTGGCTCCACTGGATGAACCTGATGGAAGTTGTTAGAAAAGGATATTCATGTTTTTCTAAAGCCACAATAAATATATCTTACCTGTTCTTAATTTTATATTTCAATAAAGGATAATGCTGTTCTCTCATCGTTATGTGGAATGCAAAGCTGTGATTAATTCCAGTGATCAGACTTGCCTGGAAGTGACACTGGACTGAATACCTATTTTTTAAAATATAAAGTTTTTTTCATTTTTTTAATTTAACATGTAGAAGGCCATGGTGGTCACTCGCATGTGAAGGATATGCACTCTTCATATGATTAAAGGAACAGACTTTCTTATTCTTAGACCTGGGAATGAAAACAAGATTCGGCACCGAGCTACAGACTGAAACATAAATGCACCAATAAAAATGTACCTAATATAACCAAACTAAAACTCTGTACAGGCAGCTCTCCTCACACTCACAAAGCAGGCAAACCACTCAAGTGCATAAGCATTCCAACCTGTGTCAGTGTTTTGTTATCAACGTTCTGGCAAACCTCAACAAGTTTCTTCTGACCAAATGTGTCCACAGGTTGAAGAATTTGGACCAAGGATTTCTACCAAGGGCAAAATTGGAAGCAGCCTAGCTAACTTTTGTAACTGTGCCTGATCCTGGGTAATCCATCATTCAGCAGTGGGAATTAGCTCAAAATGGAGAATATTCAGCCTGCTTTGCATGTGATAATTATAAAGAACAATAGGAACCATGAAGTTAGCTAAATGCATACTTTAGATGCAAAAAGTCCAAGGTTCAGTTCTGAGCATTTCCAAGATCTGCTGGCCAAAGTATGCTGGAAAGCCATTATCAGTTAGCCTACAGTGATAATTATGTATTAGATGGATCTACAGGGAGCTTGCAAACTTCCTCTTTCATTTTCCTAAGCCACACCTGCTGTGTTTCTGTCCTTCTGGCTGCAGAGGAAGGCACAAATCAAGGTGAGATGAACAGGTGACAAAATTCATCTTGCAATCCTGGGATGATAACGATGGTTATAGTTAGACAATATGAGCATTCCAAAGCAAATTGTAGAACTTAGGAAAGGCAAGCTTTCATAAATCCTTTATTTTAATGCCCTCTCCTGAGTTCTTGCTTCTTTTAGAGGGCGCACCCATTAATAGAAGCTCGGGCTGCCTCTAGCTTAAACTGCCCAAAGTGACTAGTTAATATCAAGTAAATGAGAAGCAATCATTCAAAGCTCATCCCAGGGCTTGTATGTCACCGTACATAAAATCTGTTACCTTCTATAGCTCATCAAGCCTTTTTTTTCCCCTCCTCCTTTCTTCATTTATTATTTAATAAACTGTTTATAGCATCCCTAATTACAAACATTTGTTATAGAGACCCAAGCAGAAATGTGTGAGAATATGCTCGATTGTTTCCTACCTAAAGTTTTAATGAGATGATAATACCTCCGGCCCATATGCTTTGAAAACGTTATCCTCAATTATGTAATGGGGGGGAACGATTGGTGGGAAAGGAGGGGCTGCTGCTATCTGTTAACAGCCCAAACAGCTGTGGTTTGCTTCTTTTTTCTGTGCTGTGCAGGAGAAAGAAACAAGTTCAGCTTCCTTATTTTTTTGTTGTTGCAAAACCTTTGGGCTTGAACAGGTGTGTGCAATCACGAACCACAGTGATGAACGCAAACTGCTGCCTTTCTAAAAATTCCACTGGCCAGTGACACACGCTGGGGGTGAGGTTGCACAACCTTGTTTTCCACTCTGTGTGTGTCTGTGCGCGCGCGTGCATATACCGTATATATTCTGATGATTCATTCTACTTGTGGAGGTGAATTTCAATTAGCACTAATACCCTTCTTGGATGACACTTGAGAAGTTCCGCATTTGACTTGTCTCTCTGTTTCTTGAATCCAAATTTCTTAAAAGAGCGTGGGCAGAAAGCCCAGGTAAGGCAGAGTCCACATCTTTCCAGCCAACAACAGCAGTGCAAAGCAGCCCAGATATGTGAAACCTGATCTGGCCTTATATGGTTTGCAACCTGCCCCCTCAAAGGCAGCCGAACAGCCTTCTTGGCCTTCCATTCTGCTCACAAGCCTTTAACAACAGAGGGGGGAGGTGTTGATAAAATTCTTAAATGAAGTTTTTCTTTAATGTATTCCTCACTTTACATTGTTCATTGTTCCTTCCAAAAGCTTCAAACAGTATAGAAGCTCTGTCTCCATAACTTATGTTATTACAAACCTATAGGATAGTTTAAACTGTAAACTACCCGGTGGATGGATGGTGATGGGTACATAAAATGGCCTGAATCACAGACTCATCCACCCCATTTTAATGTCAAAACCAATCTCTCTGATTAGTTTATGATTCTTGGCACTTTATGAACCCAGAACATTTTGTTGACTCACTAAATCATGGTCCAACCCAAGAGTAAATATTGCAAACATTGCCTGCAATTGCAGGATAGGACAGAGTAGAAAGTGGATGTTGATCTTGGTTGATCTCTAAAGGGGCAGAATGATCAGACTTGGTAATCTAGCTGGGACAATTGCAAGAAATATCAGGGCTGTAGAAATCAAAAAGGATTCCAAAAATGTGACAATGGCAAACTAGGTCCATGCTGGTGCCAGGAAAACTACATAGACATATCCATGATGTCAACAGAAGAGTTCAGCCAATATGGCATGTTTTGGGGTTATCTACAATTACTATAATCTGTTTGTGTCTGCTCTCCAGGCTCTTATGAAAATACACAACTTCTGTGCTTCTTGAAAAAGAGAACTCCAATCTGTTTCTGCTATTGAATAGTCAAATCTGAAAATAGGATGAGATACCATCTTAATAGCCACGCAAAAGGTAGAAACACCAATAAAAATACTGAGGTAAATCATGGTGAGATCTAATATAAGTCAATATCTACCCTGTCCTTAGGTATTCTTTAGCTGATTTGGGTCTCTCCACCTTGTTTCCATTTCCTCTGATGGAAAAGCAAGAGGTCATGGCAGCAAAACCATAATTTTTCCCTTTCATATGCACTTTTTATTCCATAGGAACCAATGGAGCTTTCATGTTATAAATAGCTGAAAGAGTATATTTGTAACCTGTATGTAAAATACCTTTTATTCTCCTTGCTTCCCAAAGTGATTTGCTTTGTGTCAAATCTGAATCTGAGAAAATACTTAAATATAAGCAAAAGTTAATACCTACCAACTGTGCCTCCCCAAAAATAAGACCCTGTCTTATATTTTTTGAACCCCGAAATAAGCGCTTGGCCTTATTATCGGGGAGGTCTTATTATTTTGATGTACATGGAGGAAACCAGAGGAAATGGTGGGGATCAGCTGCTCATGCATTTAAATAGTTTTGGGGAGGGCTTATTTTTTTGGGGGGGCTTATTGTAGTGCATGCACTCAAAAGCCCGATTGGGCTTATTATCAGGGGATGTCTTATTTTAGGGGAAACAGGGTACCTACCTTCCTCAGCCTGGTTCTTGCTGGATGCAATCACAGCTCTCTAAATTCTAATCCTGGGTGGCCTTGCCTTTCATCTCCAGTGACTTGGAAACTTTTGAAATCTTGCCTGAGCATTTAGAATATGCCCCCAAATATGTCTGAGTGAACCTAGGTAAGGGAGAGAGAAAAAGAATGGGAGAGGAGAGGAGAGGAGAGGAGAGGAGAGGAGAGGAGAGGAGAGGAGAGGAGAGGAGAGGAGAAAGATTAGTCATTCTGATTGGAAATTTTTGTAATCCAACATGACTTTAGGAGATGAGGACAGGTGCCTAGCTTTGTAAAAGGTCCTGATAATCAGTGAGATCAATTCCAAAATAGTGTACCTATATTCATAGGTAGTAGTGGGTTTCACTTACCTTTGCTACCGGTTCGCAAATGTGAGTGTGCGCACATGCGCAGAGCATCCATAATGACGTCCAGGTGAGTGGGTGGAGCCACCTGCCACCACCGCTACTGCTTCTCCTGAACCAAATAGAACCAGTAGAAACCCACTACTGCTATGAATGTGATTTTAAGAACGATTGCACAAACAATTGTATATGGTATAAGTATGTATAAATACAGTAACAATGACAGCCTCTCTACATTTATTTAAAGTCCCAGTACAAAAACTATATTACATTCAGTTTGGGCTGGGTGGTATCTCTCATTCTGTATCTTTACCATACACCCAACATTCAGGCATGGCACTCTGATGGACATCCAAAGGCTCACTTAGCATCTCTGTGCGAATTCCCCAGGTTTTTTTGTTTTTTGTTTTTTGTTCAACCAAAGCCTATTCATGCTTGTGGTTTCTTCACTTCTGACTTTCAAGAAATAGGAAACACACAAGATATTCAGATGCTGCAAAATTCAGCCACATGAAGGAAGCTGCTTTCAACTAGGATCCTTTATATTTACCAGAGTAGGCACTCTGGTAAAAGATTTGGTGGGTAATCCAAAAGATTTTCTTGGGACCATAAGGAGCTCCAATTGAAGTAAGCTCCAACTGGAAGATGTTGACAAGGTTGCTGTCTTTCATATAATTCTGAACCTGCTTTCCCCAAGTCTAACCCTAACCCTGTAATTTCTGCATTACAGGACAGCGTTGGTTGGGGCAACATCTAATTCCCTCTACTTCTGGTGATTCCTGTGCTTATAAAATCACATTAAGAGATTGCAATGTTTAATCCTAGTGTCTTCTGACCCATATTCAAAAAAAAAAAAAAAGTATTTATCACGTTTATATGACTGCCCATATACCAGAAGGAACTTTGGACAGCAAAAAATTAACTTTGCTTGTAATGGTCAAGAAACTGGAGATCTGTGAAATTATGCACAATTTTTATGATGGGTTCTTAATCTGAAATGCAGCATCTTTTCTTCCTTAATTTACATGTCAAACATGGATTTCAATATTACTTCAGCAGCTATTTGGTTCTTTCCCTCTAACAAGAAAGAGCAATCTATTTGAACTTTCTGAAATGATTCTTAAACTGATTCCTTTATATCCTTTCTTGTCGGTCTAGTGTTATTTGGAAATAGGAATCCCGGATTTGCTTTGAAAGTGTGGGGGTCATCAGAAGGACCCCCAAATTAAATCAAAAATCAAAAAGTGGTTCCAGATTTACAAAACCAACAAAAATCACATATGTAACTTTCTTTCATATAGTGGAGAACCAGAAATCTTTGTCCAGGGCTGACTCTTTCCTCCCTCTTAGCCTTATTTCCTTCCACTTATGACTGTATGACTGTAATTTTGTTGCTTGTTTCATTTGTACCCGATGACTATCGTTAAGTGTTGTACCTTATGATTCTTGATGAACGTATCTTTTCTTTTATGTACACTGAGAGCATATGCATCAAGACAAATTCCTTGTGCGTCCAATCACATTTGGCCAATAAAAAATTCTATTCTATTCTATTCTATTTTCCCCATCTCTGTTTCTCCACACAATAGTGCTGAGCTCAGTTCCATTGTTATCACCAACAGAGTCTTGTTTTCAAAAGGTAGAAGGTTCCTCTTCTTTGTGGCAGCCTCTCAAATACTGGAATACTGCTATAATGTCACCCCAGTCCTTCTTTTCTCTAGACTAGACATACCCAAATCCTTCAACCATTCTTCATATGTTTTAGTCTCCAGGCCCTTAATGACCTGAGTTGCTTTTCTCTTTACTTTTTCCAAAATCTCAGTTTTGAAATCAGTTCCCAGATGCAGAGAACCCAGCTGTCTGAAGGATTTTAGACACATCTTTGACTTATCTTTAAAACAGTTACCTTTTTTTTTTCCTGTTTAGGGTACTTTATATTAATTATTAGTCAGTTTGGGAGGAATACTGAAAGGTCTGATACAAAGAACGAGGAACTAAAAGCCCAATTAGTGCATGAAGCTTACATTCTGATTTTAAAAAGGAGTAAGTTTTCTAAGGAGGAGAAGTTAAGGGGTTTACTGAAAAGACAGTAAAACTGCAACAGGCCAAGAATATAGAATGATTATTTTATTTGCTCATGATGTCTAGATTTCTTAAATAAACAATATCCTATGAAGAAAGAAACCTGAGTACTTTGATAAGAGAAGCTTTAAGAACTAATAGTTTGTTCATTCCTCCCTGCCTCCCACCCCCACCCCCAGGATTTCATTTTATATCTTTAACGACGTTCGTCTCTCTTGCAAATCATGTGGCCAGCTCACCTCTCACCAACAGTTTCCTATCAAGAATCTATGTGGAAACAACTGGGAGGAGTGGGGAGAAAAAATCCGTTCAAGACAAGCTGGATGGCAAAGTTCAGTATGTCCAAGAAGAAGGAACAGAAACTCTGGTGTTTCTAAACTTTTCTCTTGAAATCTTATGACCTTGGGTTTTGCAAGCATTTCAGGAAAATTACGTGTTGATTGGGTGCAGAACAGGAGAACCTGGCTGTGATTCACTGTCTTACAGTCTGTGGAGTTAACTCCTGAATCATTGCAGGGAAGGAACTTTTTCTGTCTGGTAGGAGCTGGCTGTCAGCAAAGAGATCAGGAGACCGATTTCTGCAGAAAATCAGCATAAATCCCAAGGGGGATCCTGGACAGATTATGGAGGCTGCAAGCCACATTGGGGTGGAGTGAGATTGTAACTTTTTTTTCCTTGAAATGCTCGTAAAGGCGTTCTCTAACATAGACAGGGAGTTCGAAGAGCAGATTTAGTCCACAAATGCTTTATACAGATTGGCCTCGACTTACGGCCACAATTGAGCCCCAAATTTCTGTTGCAAAGCGAAACATTTGTTAAGTGAGTTCTGCCCCATTTTATAACCTGGCTTGCCACAGTTGTTAAGTGAATCAGCGTGGTCCTTAAGTTAGTCAAAGTGAATCTGGCTTTCCGGTTGACTTTGCTTATCAGAAAGTTGCAAAAGGGGATAACGTGACATGACGTGACCCCAGGACATTGCAACCATCATAAATACATGCCACTTGAAAGCATTTGAATTTTGATCACATGATCATAGGAATGCTGCAATCGTCGTAAGCATGAAAAACAGTCATATGGGGTTTTTTTCAGTGTTGTAACTTCAAGCAGTCACTAAACAAAAGTGTGTAAGAACTACCTCTATATACAGCCCTTGAGTCGCAATGAGTACAAGCTTCCATAAGGTGGGATGTACACAAAAACCATCCCTGTGGTTTTATGCAGTAGTGAGTTGCCCCCGGTTCAGACCGGTTCTATGGAACTGGTAGTAAAACCAGCAGGAGGCTCCACCCACCAACCCCAACGTCATCAGGAAGCTTCTGGGCATGCACAGAAGCACGCGTGTGGCCCCATTACAAACCGATAGTAAAGGTAAGTAGAACCCACCCCTGGTTTTATGTGTGCCTCAGTCACTTTCTTTCATCCCACTTTTCTTTCACTCTCATATACAAACGCCTACATATCCATGTGCAAGAAAAATAACTGCTTATTCCCTTTATAGTAAGGTTGCATATGAAGAAGTGACACTTGGACTATGTTTTGTAGTGTTTTTTTTTAAAAAAAAATGGAGGTCTATGGGCCAAATTTTCCTTCTTGAGTGAGATCCACATTGCTTGCGCTATTTCCAGGTCAGCTAACAGCCAGCAACACTCAGGGCACTATTACCTCAGCTGATGTGGAAATAAAACAGATCAGCCAGAATTCTTCAAGAAGACTAGTGTGTGATATGCTGCATTGCAGATTAGGCCACGTTGTGTAATGCAGGTCAGCTGGACCCAGGTCACACAATGAAAGCACCCTAAAGGCATATTCCGCAGTGAAATCACCACAGCCTATTAAGCAAATGTTACCCAGAGAATGTGGGGGAAATAGCTCTATTCTTGCTCACCAATGGTCCTGACTGGAGTAATCCAAATGAGGTGAGAGGCTCAGCCAAGTGATCTATAGTATATATATATATACTATATACTATATATATTTCAGTCTCAGGTCACGTTTCCTATATATATAGGAAACGTGACCTGGGACTGAAATACTGGCATTTCCAGGTAAGACTGGGAAAAGCAGCTCTGGAGATCTGCTATTAGTCAGCACAGACAATGCTGAGCTCAATAGTCTGACTCAGTGGAAGTGAGCTTCTTGAAAATGTCTTAAAAATACTCCCATCCTACCTTTTAGTCTGAAACAAATTAGCTTTCTAAGGCAGCCCAACAAATATTATCTTTCCCTCGGCGGCTTTACTTAGGGTTGACTGAGTACAAAGTGGGGAGCAAGGGAGGGCATGAATAGTCTCTTTTTAAAAAAATAGAAATTACGTGGATAGATGCAATATGTCGCTCAAAAGAAATGGTGATTTTTTAAAAATATAACATCCAAAGTCCCATAAAACTACATTAATAGCATCTGCTAAGTCTTTCCAGTGCTATTTCTCTGTTTGCTCAATTTCTCCTCTATCTGTACAGAAGCTGCAGAACCTCCTGAGAGGTTTTTAAGGGCTGGTTGGAGCAATAGGTGCTCCCTTCCATGGTATCAAGTTTGTTCCTTTCCTCTCACCACCTGAAATGCAGGTCTGCAAGCTGGGAAATAACAACAACAAAAAAAAAAACAAAACCCAAAAACAGGAAGTTGTGATTGGCAACACTGGGCACCACAAAAGGTTCATTTGCCCTGGGAGTTGAGAGCCAGCAACGTGAGGTAGATCGTTCCTGAATTGTCCTGTGGTTATCCAACAGACGTGGAGTAGGTAGAAGTGACAAGTGCTACTCGATCAGTTGCACTGCTGAAGAAAACCCCAAACCTACCTTGCTTCATGCATCTCTTCTTTAGCCGTCACAAGAAGCAGAAGTTTAAAAAAAAGTTATTTCTTATTTTCAGGTTTGCTAAATTAACATAGTGATTAACATCAGGAATCCATTTTGACAATGACTATGATAATGACCTATCACTATTGTTGTATGTACACTAAGGGGACAAATTCCTTGTGTGTCTAATCACATTTGGCCAATAAAGAATTCTAGCATAATTTCAGTAGGTCTAAAAAGTGGATATGGATTGAAGTCATTGTAAGATTTACTTAAACCAATTCAATTTGCCAATAGAAGAAAATATTTGTAGCTCACAGTTGAAGTGTGGGGTCCTTGGTGCTTACTGAACTTAGTTGTTTTCTCACAAATATTTCATTATCTAACAGTACTAGCCTACTCAGATAGTGAAAGATCTGCAAGAAAATAACCAAGCTCAGAGACCCCCATGGACCCACTGATTCAATTTACTCAAGGACAATTTGTACAAGTAGCAGTTTTCAGCAGGCTGATGGGGAGAAAGACCTACTAGACAAGGGGTCTCCAAACCTAGCAATTTTAAAACTTGTGGACTTCAACTCCAAGAATTTCCCAACGAGACATGCTGGCTGGGGAATTCTGGGAGTTGAAGTCCACAAGCCTTAATGTTTGTGGACCCCTGTACCATTGTAACCATTGTAACCATTGCCTGCAGTGGACATTGTTGTTTCTTATCAACAGGTTTAGTGGGTTTTTGAAGTAGTACTATCAAAATTGAAAAATGGGTTTCACTAGAAAATACCAACAGACAAAACGTGTATTTTTCTGTAAACTACAGTTGTAGTCATACTGAGGTATATGGGAAAGATCTCTGTGTATAGGCATTCATTCAGCTGCCACACAGCCGTTACCTAAATAGGTGTATACATTTTACATAAAGTAAGCCATCATTCTCTTGTCAATCTCATTTTGGTTGGTAGGTAGAGCTGTGTTTTTTTGGCTTCGTCGCAGGGAAGCTCTCAGATGTACTCTACCTTCTTTATGACAATTCTGTTCATCAAGTTTGTTCATTGTCCCTGGTGCCCTTTGAGCATAAGGATACCAGAGGAATTAGTTGAGCATAGCACCATTTTCTGCCATAGACATGGCACAGGAACATTTCAATAGCGCTGGTTACAGGCGACTGCTGTTCCACAATCTAAACTAGACTAAGTGATAAAAAACAGAAGGAATACTAGGTGCAATACTCAGGAAAGACTGAAGTCTGGAGACTCTAGAACCAGCTCAAATCTGTAAGCAATTTGTGCTTAAGCAGAGCTGGCCCGGCACTGAGTCACATGAGGCAAATACCTCAGGCCCTCAATGTTGAGGTGCAGCAACAGAGAACAGAAGCATTCCCTGGACAGTTTCTCCTAAACCTCTTCAGCTGAAACACAGAGATGTTCACATTATGTGGCTCATTTTGATCTACCTCATCTGCCCTCTTGTCCTTAATTGGTTGGAGGATATGATTCTGTCACAAGTGTAATGATGTGGTTCAGATGTCAGTCAAATACCTTCATGTGGCAAACAAGGAAGGCTTCCTCATAGGTTTTAGTTGCTAATTCAAGATCAACCTTAGATTTAACCTTCCTTCTTTCCTTTCCTTTCCTTTCCTTTCCTTTCCTTTCCTTTCCTTTCCTTTCCTTTCCTTTCCTTTCCTTTCCTTTCCTTTCCTTTCCTTTCCTTTCCTTTCCTTTCCTTTCCTTCCCTTCCCTTCCCTTCCCTTCCCTTCCCTTCCCTTCCCTTCCCTTCCCTTTCTTCTTTCTTTTCTTTCCTTTCTTATCCTCATCTGACACCATGGCTTATTTTCCATCTCAGAATCCAAGAGGCAAAAGAAAAATTAAAAATGGGGGGTGGGAAGCAGTATTTGTATAAGTAAATCAATAGGCTGAGATTGGGCTTTGTCTTACCTGAAAGCCATTTCTGATTGAGGTGGGTCCGGTGGTCAGGATGACGGGAGGTGCTCCACCGATGACATGGATCGGGTCTAATAGCTGAAAAGCTCCTCCCTTTCCTGTTGCTTTCCAGCTTTTGAAGAGATTCAATTTGAGATAGACCCACATGGTGAGCTGCAACAAAGGATAAAGAGAGAGACCCCAGGACCACGCCGAACGGACCCGGCATCGTATGGGTGGGGCTGACCACCGGACCCACCTCAATCAGAAATGGCTTTCAGGTAAGACAAAGCCCATTCTAATTGATCGTGGGTCCGGTGGTCAGGATGACGGGACATACCAAAGCCCTGGACTATCGGGTGGGAGAATGTCGGGCCCAAAGGAGTGGACCGCTGGAGGACCTGTTGAAGAACCCGACGGCCAAAGGCCGCATCCGAAGATGCGAAGCGATCCAGCCGATAGTGGCGGATAAACGGCGTCGGGGAAGACCAGGTAGCCGCCCGGCAAATTTCCTCTAAGGGGGCCTGGGTGGCCCAGGCCGCCGAGGTGGCTGCGCTGCGGGTGGAATGGGCAGTAATACGAGGAGGAATGGGAAGGGCCTGGACCCCGTATGCGGTGGCTATGGTTGCCCTAATCCAACGGCCCACAGAGGTGGAAGAAGCCTTCTGGCCCATATTGGAGGGTTGGAACGACACCAGCAGAGACTCAGACCGCCTAAAGTCTGACGTCCGATGGAGGTAGATCTTAAGCGCCCTTCTGACATCTAGGGTGTGCCAAGCCCGTTCCCTAGGATGGTTAGGCCTGGGGCAAAAACTAGGGAGAACTAATTCCTGAGCTCGGTGGAAGGGCGTATTGAGTTTGGGAATGAAAGATGGGTCCAAGCGAAGGACCACCCTGTCTGAATGAAATATACAGAGATCGCCCCTAATGGAGAGGGCTGCCAATTCCGATATTCTCCTAGCCGAAGTGATGGCCAGGAGAAAGGAGACCTTGTAAGTTAAGAAACGGAGTCCTACCTCTCAGAGGGGCTCGAACGGAGCCTTGGTGAGAGCTTCTAAAACCAGCGGTAGGTCCCAGGAAGGATACCGGTGGATGGTCCCTGGACGAAGGTTTGAGGCCCCTCTCAGGAAGAACCGAATTAGGGTACAGCTGGCCAAGGGATTCTTGGAGCCGCAGCAGAGGATAGAAGAGAGAGCCGAGACCTGCCTACGTAACGTATTAGGGGCCAACCCCTCCTTGAACCCATGGTGAAGGAATTGCAGTACCTGTACAGTGGTGGCCTTTGTAGCGACGATGGAACGATGCGCACACCATGCTGCGAACGACCTCCAGGTGGAGTCATAGATCCTGGCCGTTGACGGTCGCCGGGCTGCCTGGATGATAGGAATCACCTCAGCAGGAACTCTGGCCGCAGTCAGCATCTGCCGCTCAACCTCCAGACGGTCAGCTGAAGCCACGCCGGATCTGGATGAAGCAGGGGGCCCTGATGAAGGACCACTCTGTCCGCTGGAAGATGCCACGGGCGACGAATGGAGAGTCCTTGGAGATCCGCAAACCACGGGCGGCGTGGCCAAAAAGGAGCGACCAGTAGAAGCTCTGCCCGTAGAACGAGCATCCGTCTGATGACTTTGGGGATCAGTGGAAGAGGAGGAAAGGCGTAGAGAAGGCCTGACGGCCAGTCGCTGAGAAGGGCATCGACTGCTTCGGCCCCGGGTTCCGGATACCGGGAGAAGAACCGTTCCGTCTGTCGATTCGCTCGAGTGGCGAATAGGTCTACCACCGGGAGACCGAACCGAACCGTGATCATCTGGAAGAGGCTCGGGTCTAGGCTCCATTCCCCTTGATCCACCGACTCCCGGCTGAGCCAATCTGCCTGTCTGTTTGCGACCCCCGATATGTGGGATGCCCTGAGAGATCTCAGGTGTGTTTCCGCCCAGGTTCCCAAACTTACCGCCTCCTCCAAGAGGAGATGAGAACGGGTCCCCCCCAGACGGTTTACATGAGCCTTGGCGGCTACGTTGTCTGTTCGAATTAGAATGTGTTTGTCCCGAACTCTGTCCTGAAAGACCCGTAAGGCTAGGTGGATAGCCCGAAGCTCCAGCCAATTGATATTGTGGGCTAGGTCGGATGGGGACCACCGACCCTGAGCCAGGGAGGAGCCCAAGTGAGCTCCCCAGCCCTGAAGGCTGGCATCCGTCGTGAGGACCAGGCACTGAGGTTCTCAAAATTCCCTCCCCTTGAGTAAGGCTTTCGAGGACCACCAGCGAAGGGAGAGGAGAACTCTGGGAGGAAGGGAGACCCTGAGGTTTGAAGCCCCTAACTGTTTCTTCTGGTAAGGGAGCAGGAACCACTGGAGGTCCCTGCAGTGAAGACGAGCCCAAGGAACTATCCCTATACAGGAGACCATTTTCCCCAGGAGTTTGGACAGGGACGCCAGGGAAACTGGTCTCCCTGACGAGACCAATAGGACCAGAGCCCGCAGGCTGGCCAAGCGGTCCCGGGAGAGAAAGACCCTGCCCTCTCTCAAATCTATTAGAGCCCCCAGGTGTTGAATGCGTGTGGTGGGCTGCAGCTGGCTCTTGGCCCTGTTGATGGAAAAGCCGTGGGCCTCCAGGACCTGTAGAGTGGTTCTCAGGTCCTGGAGAGCCAGAGCCTCCGAAGTCGAAAGGACCAGAAGATCGTCCAGGTATGCCTGGATCTGTATGGGGATAGATCTGAGGAAGCCCACTAACGTGGCCATGATTTTCGTGAAGACTCGGGGAGCCGATGACAGGCCGAATGGGAGGGCGCGATACTGATAGTGACGGCCCGCATAATGGAAGCGGAGGTACTTCCGAAAGGACGGGTGGACTAGGACATGGAGATAAGCCTCTGTCAGGTCTATTGACGAGAGGAAATCCCCTGGCCGGATGCCTTCCAGGATGGAGGAAAGGCTGTGCATTTTGAACCGACGGTAGATGACCCGTCGGTTCAGGGACTTGAGGTCCAGGATGGCCCTCCATCCCCCTGAAGGTTTCTGGATTACGAATAGGCGGGAATAGAAGCCTTGTCCTAGCTGCCCCAGAGGAACAGGTTCTATTGCCTGGATGTCTAACAGGTGCTGGATGGCTGAAGCCATCAGGAGCCGACGAGCCCGATCCCGGGAGATCGGACACTTGAGAAACCGTTCGGGAGAGGTGGAGAGAAATTCTAGGGACAGACCCTCCCGAACCGTCTCCCTGACCCAAGCGTCCGATGACGTGGCCTCCCATTGGCTGGCAAAGGAAGCCAGGCGGCCCCCAATGGGAGAACCAGGCGCACCGTCAGCGTGACCTACGGGCAGAGCGCCCGCGGTCCCCACGGAAGGACCTATGGAACTGACCCCTCTGAGGTTGGAACCCTTGCCTGTCTTGTGGGCGGGGCTGACTAGGAGGGAAGGACCTGTAGTTTCTACGGCCTGAGTATCTGTTGTCCGGGCCTCGAAAGGACCGAAAGGAAGCCGACTGGCGGTGGTCTGATCTACGGGAAGTGGCTGGAAGGAATTTCCGCTTATCCCTGGTCTCAGCTAAGAGGGGCTCTAAGGGGGAGCCAAAGAGCTGAGGGCCTTCAAAGGGGGATGAAGAGAGGCGCCATTTGGACTTGACATCCGCTTGCCACTGCCTAAGCCATAAGAGTCTACGGGCTGAGACCGCCGCCCCCATGGCCTTTGCTGTGAAGCGCGAGGAGTTCAAGGTGGCATCAGCCGAGAACTCTAAGGCTGCCAGTACCTTACTGATATCCTGGTGGGTGCGTGTGTCAGAAACTGGGAGACGGTCCTGAAGCTGTCTCAACCACAGAATTGAGGCTCGGTTGAAGAAGGAGGCTGCCATAGTTGATTTCACTGACCAAGCAGCAGCCTGGTGCGATTTGACCAAGGCATGTTCCATGCGGCGCTCCTCCGGCCGAAGACTCTCCTCCGGGGGACCAGTAGAATATGGTGAAGTAGCAGATAAGGATGCAATAGGTGCATCCACCTTGGGTACCTGCAGAAGGTTAGAAATCTCGGGGGCCAAATTATAAATGCGTTTATCCAGGGAATTAGGTTTTGGCCCTGAAGAGGGAGTCTGCCATTGCTTTGTGAGCACATCTCTAAACAACTTAGGGCCCGGGATCTCTTCAGTCTCCACCATAGTTCCTCAAAGAGGGGCACTGAAGAAGAAGCAGACTGGCTCTCCCCCCCGGGGGGTGCTTGAGGGATGCCTAGGCCTGTGGTGATCTTAGCTTTGTGAAGGAGAGATCTGAACATATGAGGTTTGAAAAGGCCTACAAATAAGGGCTGGTCAGGTGATAAATCCTCATCATCCGACAATTCTCCCTCCTTCATATCCCCTATGTCCTCCCCCCCCAGGGAGGCCTGAGCAGAAGAAGCAGAGGAATGGGCCCTGGCAGAAGGGGGGGCCCTATCAGCCGTGATGCAGGAACCTTCCACATCAATCTGGGAAGGAGAGTCAGAAACCCATGAGGCAGTCCTAACATTTCTCTCTGCCTGGATCCCCTGCTGAATGGCCTGGCGAATGAAGGCTGCGAGTTCAGGGGTAATAGCATGCTCTAGGGGCTGGTCACCAGAGGCCTGAGTCCCCACGTTTCCCTGGGAGGTGGAGGGAGGGGGGTCTTGTGGGATTGGTGATTCCTGAGCACCAAATAGAGCCTCATTAACTTGTCCTTGAGAAGTCAGGACAGCCCCAGCCCCATCCGGGGACAAGGCCAAGGCCTGGTCAGAGAGGACCGGGTTAGGCCTAGCTGGAGAGGAGGCCTGGACAGGTGTGGGAGTAGGCTGATCCATATCCTTAATAGAGGAGTCTTTAAGGGCTTTTTGGATGGACCGTTCAATAGCTTGATGGAGCCTTTGCTCCTCCTTGGACCTGTCCTCTGTAGATTTGGCAGAAGCCTTTTTGCTTTTCTTAGCAGGGATGGAAGCAGCAGCAGGTTGCTCTGCAGAAGAAGGGCCCTGTCTTTTAGATTTAGAACAAGACCTGGAACTAGAATGTCTGGAGGCCATTGTGAGATCACAGGAGGAAATACACCAAAAAAAAAAGGAGGGCCCAAAATGGCGGCCAATGACTCAGGAAAGTTCCAAAATGGCCGCCCGCACGAGAGGAGGAGGGGAAAAGGCCAGAGGCCTGGTTAAGGAGCACTCACGACCTCGCTATGATCTCCTGTGCCAGCGCTGTCTCCGCGAAGCCCTGCTCCACTGCGTTTGGGCCAGAGCCCAGGAAAACGCTGATCCAGCTCCTCAGGGCTGTTGCGATCGCCCCTGGCCGCTCGTTTAACTCCTTGGCTCGCTCCTTAGCTCCCACTCGCTGGCGCTATAGGAAAGCCCAGAGGCGCCGATCAGAAGTCTCCACGCCGGCCAAAAATGCCGCGCCACGAGGAGAGAGCTCTCCAGAGTCGCTCCGGACTCAGCAGCAGCAGAGAAGCCCAGTGAGTGTGTGTGCGCGCGCGCTACGCGCCCTGCCGGCGCTCCGCCAAACAGGAGCCTCAGTCGCAGCCGGCTCACTCCCTCCCACGCTGCCTAAAGCGAGGGAATTTTAAAAGGCTGCAGGAATCAGCGAAATGCAAGCATTTCAGCTGGGGCAGGCTCAACCTGAGGGGAGCCAAGCCACTCACCGCCCAGAGCGGTCTTCAGCGGTGTGGGGCCGAAGCCTGTCTCGCTGGAAGCCTAGAGGCACAAACTAGGAATTTAGAGACTGAGAGCCAAATTAAAACCTATTCAAAGTCTAATTAAAATAGGAGCAGCTCCAACCGTGACTGATCCAAATCAGATCGAGTCTAAAGCTGGGAAGCAACAGGAAAGGGAGGAGCTTTTCAGCTATTAGACCCGATCCATGTCATCGGTGGAGCACCTCCCGTCATCCTGACCACCGGACCCACGATCAATTAGAAAAGGCCACACTTTACCAATTTCCCTTCTGATTCCTCCCCATTTTACAAGCCTCACATGCCGTTTGTAACATATAACATGCAGCTTAGCCATCCTAAGATGGAATGAGTGGGATGTGTGATTATTAAACAAGATGACTAGCATGGCCGTGGAAGATCTTTTTTTTTTAAAAAAAAAATGAAGGACAGAAGCATTACATGTAAATTAACTAAGCATATAGTACTCGAAATATTTCAAGGACTTAAGTAAATGTTAGTATAGTTGGTGAGGTTGCCAATTGATTGATTCTATAAATGTATCTTGTTATCTTACTACTGCAACTGATTCCTCTCACCACCCTTCCTAAGTGATATGCCTTCTGAGTTGTTTCTTAGAATTCTTGCAACATTTCCTTCCATCGTGTTGAAACTACCTGTCCCATTCTTCTGAGCAGGTTTGTACCACATTTCCTATTTCAGCTTTGATCTAAACAACCTTCCTTAGTTAACCCTGAGCTGCCATCTGAAATGAAGTTGAGAAGTTGTGCAATAGAACAGCAGAGATGCTGTTGGAAAGGATCCTCTACACACACACAGACACATACACAGACACGTACGTTAGCTTAGGCTAAGAGGTCCCTTTCTCTTAACTTGACCTCTTACTGTCATCCCTTGTCATGCTGGCCTTCTGATTGGATTGTTGACAAGCTGGGAGAAGCTTGTGACATTTTAAAGCACTTAGAAATGTGTGTGTGTACATGTAGATAGATATACAGGTAAATGCAGGGGTGAAATGGTCCCGGTTCGGACCCGATCCAGTAGCGACAGAGGTGGGTGGTTCGGAGAACCGGTAGCAAAAATTCCTGCCCCCCATCCCCATTGCCCAGCTGAGCCACGCAATCATCAGAGGCCTTTTTTTTAATTTTTAAAAGCATTTTTTCTACAACCTCTTTGGCCAAAAAAATTAAAAGTTAAAAAAAAAAGCCTCTGATGATCGCGCGGCTCAGCTGGGATCGTCAGAGGCTTTAAAAGCATTTTTTTTACAACCTCTTCAGCTGAAGAGGTTGTAGAAAAAATGGTTTAAAAAGTAAAAAAAAAAAAAAAAGTTGGCCTCACCCACTCAGTCATATTACCCTACCATCACCAAGCCACACCCACAGAACCGGTAGTAACAAATTTTACATTTCACCACTGGGTAAATGTATTAATCTTATGTGTTAATTGTCCATGGTTTTAATAAGTTTCACTCTATAAAAGTCTTTAAGATCACTATTTTCTATATAGGTAGTCCTTGACTTACAACAGTTCATTTAGTGACTGTTCAAAGTTACAATGCAGTAAAAAATGAGTTGTGACTATTTTTCACATTTACAACCGTTGCAGCATCCCCGTGGTCATGTGATCAAAATTCAGATGTTTGGCAACGGACTCATATTTATGAGAGTTGCAGTGTCCCAGGGACATCTGATCACCTTTTGCAACCTTTTGACAAGCAACATCAATGGGGAAGCCATATTCACTTAACAACCATGTTACTAACTTAACAACTGCAATGATTCACTTAGCAACTGTGGCAGGTAAGGTCATAAAATGGGTCAATACTCACTTAACAAATGTCTCACTTAGCAACAGAAATTTTGGGCTCAGTTGCGGTTGCAGGTCGAGAACTACCTGTAGTATATTTCCTTCTTTATTTCTAGCAACTATGGCACATCATCAGTCATGTCATGCTATGGTTTAGATAATGTGCTTCAATCTGCATACAGCATCACGGGACCTGTTGTCTAAATATTCAAGAGCAACAGAATTGTCTGTGAAGGCCAAAGACTCTTCGCATATTTGGAATCTGGAATTCTAAATATGCCATCTGAATATCAATCATGGCTATGCATCATTTCTAATATATATAAATTATATTTCCTACCCTTGGCCTGGTCCATTAATGGTTTTAGCAAACACAGAGTATTTTTTTAAAAAAAACAAATATGGGGAAAAGGTACATTTCTTATATTTGGGGGCCACTGTGCTTCCCAAAATATAATTTTACATGCAAGACACTGCAGATGTCTCCTGTTTTCCATTTCTGTTGCAACGTTACAAGCCAAAGGAGGGGCAAAAATGCACTAGAAAAGTTTATGATAGAATCTAAAAAATTTGTACAGGTAAATAGCTCCCAGTCTGAAATACAAGCTAAGGCTGGTTCATATTTTAAAGCAAGCAACATTCGTACTAATAACATATAAAATTAGGCCCATTTAGAAAAATTATGCAGGGAGCAGAAATTGGAGCTACCAAGCTATACTCTCAACAAACTCTTTAACTTAAATGATTTCTCAGTGTGGATCATTTGCTCAAAAGTAGAGCCTTGGTGGCCAATTAAATGCACACTTATGTAGAATTAGTTCCCACAGCAATCAATTGTGCAAGTTTGCTCTGCTACAGCAGGCACAACCATGGAGGGTTTTTTTAAAAAAAAAAAATCTTGTTGACTTCAAGCTTGGTCTATCAAGCCAATCTCAGCTGATGCAAGTTAACAGTATTTATCCATCTGTTAGGAAAGCAAATACCTCAAAAGAAAAATATCTGGGGAGTATAAGGTTAGGTCACAAAATCTTTTACAACAGTTTTGTCCTAACACTAACTTGTCACAGTCGTAGAGAACCATTAAGGACTTGATAGATTCATTTCTGCAACAGAAGCCCTGATATTAAAGTAGCTATATAGACAGGACAAAGATATATATATGTGGGTACACAGTGCTGCTTCTAATTATTTGTAACACATTCCTCTCAAACACCTTCCAGTCTTTCAACTGCTATTCCATCTTAAAGTCCCAAAAGTCTTCCATAAGTCTGGATAAATATTTCTTTCTATCACCTCTCCCTAATATCTCTATTATTGTTGTTGTACATAAATCTTCCCCCGTTAACTGTGGATCTTTCTATCTCTTTGCATTATCTGTTGTCATCTCAATATTTACCCTGGCTGCTTCCTCCATGCTCATACAATATTTCCAGTTGCTTAATGCTCTTCCTTCTTACTCTCATCAATTATAAATTGTTCAGAATAACAAGAGTTGGAAAGGACCTTGGAGGTCTTCTAGTCTAACTTCCTGCTCAAGCAAGAGACTCTATACCATTTCAGATAAATGGCTGTCCAATTTCTTCTTAAAAATCTCCAGTGTTGGAGACCTACAACAGGGGTGTCAAACTCACATTGTCATGGTAGAATCACATGATGTATTGGGACCTTTCCCCCTTCACTATACTGAGCGTGGCCATGGCCAGCATATGATGCATCCAGGAGTTTAACAGCCCTGACCTACAAATTCTGGAGGCAAGTCACTGGAGACAAGTCCATTGATAAATTGTTCTCACTGTCAAGAAATTTCTCCTTAGTTCTAGGTTGGTTCTGTCCTTGGTTTGTTTTCATCCACTGTTTCTTGTCTTGCCTTCTGGTGCTGTTCCTTAGAGTGAGGCTTTTGGGGTGTGGTGGTTTGTGTGTTTTGCATAATGGCAAAGGAAATCTCCATGGACATTATACCCCAAATGCCTCATTCAGAGAAAGGATCATCAGGAACTAGATTCTGACACAAAACAGAAAATTCAGACAAAGGAAGCAAAGGTCAACTGTGAAGCAACCAGACACCTTGAGTGTGAAGCAACCAGATCATCTTGAGTGAAGCAACCAGATCATCTTGAGTGTGGAGTCCACAGTATAACACTAAGAGTACAAAACGGGCAATTCAGGTGCTACATGTAGGTTTTCTTTGCAGCCCCAACAGCTCATAAATCAGTAGGCCTATTTTATTGGGGGGGGGGGGGATGTGACAAAATAGGTGTCCTAAACCCCACAGAGATTTAACTCCTAAGGAACTTCCCCAGCAAGTTTTGAAGTGCAGGTTCCAGAAGGCCAAGTGTGGCCCATGAATTCATGGAGTTGGATAATCATCTGTAGACATACCAAACTATATGGTTCACTGGTCAAACTTTATGGAAGAAAGGTTTCTATGGTCCACCTGGAAAAGGGGGTCTTGACATATTGCTGCTCCTGAAATTTTTCATCCAAGTCCCTTTAGGATCAGGAGTAAAGTAAAATTAGTCTAATGAAAAGAAGGACTTAATCTGATGAAAAGAAGGATTAGGGACATGATAGCAGTGTTCCAATATTTGAGGGCCCACCATAAAGAAGAGGGGGTCAAGTTATTTTACAAAGCACAAAAAGAGAAGATAAACAATGGATGGCAACTAATAAAGGAGAAAAGAAATTTAGAACTTAGGAGAAATTTTCTAACAAGTAGAACAATTAATCAGAGGAATGGCTTGCCTTCAGAAGTTGTGGGCACTCCAAAGCTGAAGGTCTTAAGAAGAAATTGGATAGCCATTTGTCTGAATTGGTATAAGGTCTCCTGTTTGATCAGGGGGTTGGACTAGAAATTCCTTCCAACTCTCTTATTTTGTATTTCTAAAAGAAACAGGAAGATTTCAATAGTGTCACAAATATTAGGGCAGAGGTCTTCAAACTTGACAGCTTTAAGACTTGTGGACTTGGGGGGGGGAGGGGGGAAAATTTGTACTTGTAAAACTTTTTCAATTAAAAAAAAAAGACTTGTGGACTTCAACTCCCAGAATTCTCCAGCCAGCTAGTCTTAAAGCTGCCAAGTTTGGGGACCCCTGTATTAGGAGGACTGTATCAAAGGTTTTATGGTATTACTGCTGCTGTGCTGTTGCTCTAAAGGATCAGCTATCAGCTGTGATCAGCTATCATGTTAGCAGGTCTTCCATTCACTTGCAATAGGAAGCAGACATAACATGCATGTATTTTAAATGCATTTTTTTTCTTCTGTTCAATCATGTCCAATTCTCACAGTCCTGCAGTTTTGGCAAGGTTTTTCAGATGTGGCTTGCTATTGCCTCCTTCCTGAGGCTAAGAGTAAATGACCATATCATACCACTACATCACTACATTAAACCAACTCTCAAAATAGTTTGCTTTTTAGCTTATATTTTATTAATAATCATTCTCTGCTTTTTTTTTTCAGAAAGAAAGGGTTAACTCCATATATGATAGCTAAAAATAGAAAACACCCAGAAATATAAATGCAAGGTCTTACCATTCCATATAGAAGAATACATTGTAATTATATCACTTTTCTCAGCGTGCAGATGTTCAAAATGGTAGCAGACAACTCCCAAAAATGTTGGAAAAAGAGGGAGGTATTTGGGTTAAGTAAAACTAACTTTTTTTCAAAAGAAGTCTGCAAAAAAGTTTCGAGATACAAACTCGTCTTAAAGAGAATACATAAGACCAGAAGTGGAAAAGAAGATCTGTCCAAGAGGTGGCTTCTGCCTCAAGACTCCTTCCAATGGGCCAAATTTTATCATTAGGGTGGAAACAAAATCATTCTTGATTCCTGGACTTCATCTGGCTCCCAGGAATATCCAAATCACTAAGTTTTTACTTTTTTTCTTAGAGCTATGGTATATTAGAATTCCCTCTATATAGGGGAAACTATGGGGCAGCCAAGGTATATCTTCAGATCTTTCAGACAGAACACCAATAACTCCTCTGTTAGGGATAGAAATGGAAAATGGGCCTCCTTCTGAGCTTAGATGCCAAATGAGTAAGATTCAGAAGATATGTTAGATATTGCCTATCTCTCCATTAGACTTTTTCTTCCCTGCACCCAGCAAAAATGTCCCCAATTCTCTTGGCTCCAAGGAAGAAGATATCAGAACAGATAAATTAAGCCTTCACCTATGCTGCCCCTACTAAGAATCTAGGGGGAAGAAGCTTTCTAAGAGAAGAATTATCCTTGCCATCAGTATTCCAGCAATGCTGCTTCTCTTGAATTGCCACTTAAGGATGATCTAGGGAAGAGCAAACCTCCAGATAGGGATTTCCAAGGTTGCTGTTTCCAGTTATGTCTGGAGTTGTATGGGATCAACCTAATGTCTTTTGCGTTCACCACCTTTTTTCTGTCTTACAGCCCTTTATTGCAGAAAAACCAGCTTGAAACATAAAGGAAAGAGAGAGAAGAATAGAGATAGAAGGAAAAAAACTCTTAAGGATAAAGATAAAGGTTCCCCTTGCCCATATATGCTAGTCATTCTCGGCTCTAGGGGGTGGTGCTCATCTCTGTTTCAAAGCCGAAGAGCCAGCGCTGTCCGAAGACAACTCCGTAGTCATGTGGCCGGCATGACTAAACATCAAAGACACACGGAACGCTGTTACCTTCCCACCAAAGGTGGTCCCTATTTTTCTACTTGCATTTTTACATGCTTTCGAACTGCTAGGTTGACAGAAGCTGGGACAAGTAACAGGAGCTCACCCCGTTAGGCGGCACTAGGGATTCAAACTGCTGAACTGCCAACCTTTCGATCAACAAGCTCAGTGTCTTAGCCACTGAGCCACCAAGTCTCTTAAAGAGTAAAAAAAAATCTTTACTCTGCTATCAATTCCAAATGTCTTTAGACCTCTCTAGCCATTTAAATCCTCCTGTTCTTATGTGCTGAATATACCAGCTTCTAAATATAAGGCTGATTACAGCTCTACTGTGCTTTCCCTTTTCCCTATTCCTTCCTATGTTACCCAGTATTTCAACAAAAGGTCATTGATCTTCTACTTATCTTTATTTCCCAGGGTATGTTACACCAACCCCTATGTTAAATTAGATTGTCTCCTGGCATTCTGGATTTAAAACAACAACAACAACAACATAATCACAAGCTCAGGACTAGATAGATGGGGATAATTTGAACAGTAAGTTGCCAAGCTGGGTTTCTGGCATCCGACAACAAAAAGGAACCTCAAATAAATGATGGGTGTTTGGAAAGATGGCAAATGCAACAGGGCTGGGAGCTCTCCAAATTATATTCCTGTAGCTTGGTTAATTTCTAAATTGCATTACACAGCATTGTGTATATATTGCGTTCCTGAAGCAGACAACCCTGTTGTAGAAGATCAGGTATTCTGGAAGAATAAGTTTCCCCCTGGAGAACTAAATCATTGTGGTTTTTCTTCCTCTTTACAGATTCCCCTAGAACAGAGCAACCATTAGCAAGGTGTATTTGCAAACATCTTTCCAGTAGAAAAGTGAGCGCTTCTCTGTCATTTGGCTACATCTGTAGCATATGTAAGTGTTTGTACTGCTGGTTAAATTCTTTGATTACTTCTCATTAGGGATCAGTGAGTAACGCTTTGGTATTTCAAACAAGTTCAGGCCAGAATCAGATTTATGTCAGGCTAATGTAAGCTTTGTGATTCAATTTAACGCCACGACTACAACTCACAAAACTCAAGGCAGGTGATCAGATTGCATATTGGACACCAATTGTGGAAATGGAGCTGGCAGAATAATATCTCTGTTGTGACATGGGAAAAGAGAGCAGAGGTACCTGCTCTGGCATTTGGCAGGCAAATTATTATTATTTTTTTTTAAAAAAAAGGATATGCCAACTTCCCATGCTTAACTGGTTAGATGAAACGGACGTTGACTTACCTGAACGTCCATTTTCTGGGTGCTGCGGATACACTCCATGGCTGGGACCAATCCTCTTTTTCTGACAGCAACTGAGAGAACTTTTAATCAATTTCCTTCCTGCTCTGTGCTCTTGCCACTCCCCTTTCCCAGGAATCCCCAGTCTTGAACGAAGGTGCAGCACAGCTCAAGGTACAACTCAATTTTATTAACAACATAACTCAACACTATAACAACAACTACACCACAAGCAGCCAAGGAATGGGAGGGAATGGAGTGTATCCACAGCACCCAGAAAATGGACGTTCAGGTAAGTCAACGTCCGTTTTCCAGTGTGCTGCGTCTACACTCCATGGCTGGGACATACCCAAGCTCAGAGAACCGGGGCGGGATCTTGGCTGCTCCCCGCAGATTCATCATTCACAACTCTCTGTAACACCCGCCTCCCGAAGGAGGCCTCTGCGGAAGCAAACGAATCAATCCGGTAATGTCTAATAAATGGGGACAATGAAGTCCAAGTAGCGGCCCTACAAATGTCCAGCACCGAAGCCTGAGTCGCCCAGGCCGCGGAAGCCGATGCACTTCTAGTCGAATGGGCCAGAATCCTCGAAGGAACAGGGCGCGCCTGATGTTCATAGGCCGACGCTATACAGGCCTTAATCCACCGACCCACCGTCGCTGAAGATACCTTCTGGCCCATAGTGGCCGGATGAAACGAGACCAACAGGGCTTCCGACTTCCGAAACGACTCAGTCCTGCGAATGTAACACCGCAACGCCCGGCGAACATCGAGGGTGTGCCAAAGGACCTCCCGTTGGTGTCTTGGTTCCGGACAAAAGTCCGGCAATATCACCTCCTGGGCTCGATGGAACCACGTGTTAACTTTGGGAGTAAAGGCAGGGTCGAGACGAAGCACCACTCGATCAGGGTGAAAGATGCATAAGTCCTTCCTTACGGAAAGCGCAGCCAGCTCGGAAATCCTCCTCGCGGACGTAATCGCCAACAGGAACGTCACCTTAAGTGAAAGGAACTTGAGGGACACAGAACCCAACGGCTCAAACGGGGGAGCAGTCAAAGCCTGCAACACAAGGGACAAATCCCAGGTGGGATAACGATGAACGGTTGGAGGTCGTCGATTGGTGGCACCATGGAGGAACTCCCGAACCCACGGGTGATGCGACAGAGAACGATGCGGAGGACAAGATATGACTGTCGAAAGAGCCGCCACCTGACGGCGCAACGTGGCCAGAGCCAAGCCTTTATTGAACCCGGCCAGCAGAAAGTCCAGCACGTCCTCTAAGGCAGCGGAAGTAGGGTCCACGCGATGTCCAGCTGCCCAACGACAAAACGCCTTCCATGTCGCCTCATAAATACGGGTCGTAGAAGGTCTCCTTGCAGACTGGATCATGCCTATAACACCCTCCGACAGTCGGCCCTTTCTTAGAATGAGCCGCTCAAACGCCACACGGCCAACTGGAGCCATTGAGGTTCTGGATGAAGAATGGCCCCTTGGCATAGAGCGACTCGATGAGGCGGAATCACCCATGGCCTGCTGACCGAGAGCTCCACCAGGTCGGCGAACCAAGGACGACGGGGCCAGTAAGGCGCCACCATCAGCAGCTCCGCCTGTTCCTCCACCATCTTCCGAACCACCTGGGGAATCAGGGCCACGGGGGGGAAGGCATACAGCAGACCCGCTGGCCAGCGGCATCTTAGGGCGTCTACCCCTTCCGCCCTGGGGCTTGGATAACGTGAGATGAACCGTGGGAGTTGCGCGTTCGAAGGGCTGGCAAACAGGTCGATCAACGGATTCCCGAACCGGAGAGCTAGTTCCTGGAACAGTCTCGGATGTAGCTGCCACTCGGCCGGGTCTATCCATTCCCTGCTTAGCCAATCTGCTTGAACGTTCGCGGACCCCGATATGTGATCCGCTCGGATCGACAGAAGATGTTGCTCTGCCCAGCCGAACAGCCTCTCCGACTCCAGCATCAGGGATCGCGACTTCGTGCCTCCCTCCCTGTTCACATGGGCCTTTGCCGAAGTGTTGTCCGTGAGGACTAGGACGTGACGGCCCCGCACTGCCTGCTCGAAGTGAAGAAGGGCCAGCCGAATCGCCCGGAGCTCCAGAAGGTTTATGTTGTGACGACGCTCCAAACGAGACCACCGGCCCTGAGCCACTTGGGTCGCCAGGTGGGCGCCCCAACCCTGGAGACTCGCATCGGTTGTCATCACTAACCGGTCCAGTTCTAGGAAATGGCAGCCGCGAAGAATGGCCGGCGACGTCCACCAACGAAGGGAAAGACGGACTTGAGGAGGGACGAACACCTTTCTCGACGTATTGGCCACGCCCTTCCATTGAAACGGGAGGAGCATCCATTGCAATGCTCGGGAGTGTCTGCGAGCCCAAGGCACTATCTGGAAGCACGACACCAGCTTCCCCAGCAGTTGAGAGAGTGTCATCAGGGGCACTGACCTTAGGGTCAGAACCTGATTGAGCAAGGCTGTAATGTTCTTTATTCTCTCCGGAGACAGAAACACCTGACCCCTCGCCGAGTCTATCACGGAACCCAGGTGCAGTATGGACGTGGACGGAATGAGATGGCTCTTGTCCTTGTTTATGGAAAAGCCGTGGGACCTGAAGGTGGAAAGGACTTGGCTCAGATCGTGTGCAGCTCGATCCCTGGAGGACGAAAGAACTAGAATGTCGTCCAGGTAACACAAGGTCCGGACTGGAATCGAGTGCAGGGTTGCAGCGACGACTGCCACCAGCTTGGTAAAGGCTCTGGGAGCAGATGAAAGTCCAAAGGGCATGGCACAGTACTGGTAATGCCTGCCGGCAAATTCGAACCGTAGGTATTGGCGATGGGCAGGATAGATTGGTACGTGAAGATAGGCCTCGCGGAGATCCACAGACTGCATGAGATCCCCTTTGCGAACAGAAGTCAGGATTGAACGTAACGAATGCATTTTGAAGCGGCGATAGCGCACCGCTAGGTTGAGCTGCTTCAAATTGAGGATGCCCCGGACACCCCCCGAACTTTTGGGGACCAGGAACAAGATTGAGTAAAATCCCTTCCCCCGCTGGTCCAAAGGGACCTGTTCTATAGCGTTGATCTCGAGGAGGTGTGAGATCTCCAGCAGCATGAGCCGTCGGTTGAGTGACGAAGATGGGACCGGGCACCTGAGGAACCGCTGTGGCGGCCGATCCACAAACTCGATCCGGAGGCCTTCGGAGACCGTACGCCGTACCCAACTGTCTGAGGTCGACTGGAACCATTGCTGATGGAAGAACCGGACGCGACCCCCCACCGGCCCTTCCGGCCACAAGTCATTTGCCCCTTCTGAATGGTTTGGGGCCGGCCCCGCGGTAAGGGCGTCTGGGAGGGCCCTGCTGTCTGGCCCGGTCCCGGAACCTCTGTCTGTCGGAGGTGCGGTCTGCTGGCTGAAAGGACTGCCTGTAGGAGGAAGGTCCGCCACCTCCAGAGTAGGGTCGAAAGGGCTGCCGCTGGGAGTAAGGCGTATATCGTCTGTCTGGTCTACGAAAGGACGAAGGAAGCACTTTCCGCTTGTCCTTGTCTTCTACGAGAAGCGGCTCTAGGGCTGCCCCAAACAAGTTAGGCCCTTTGAACGGGGCCGAGGCCAGCTTCCATTTTGTCTTCACGTCCGCCTTCCAAGGACGCAGCCAGAAGAGCCGACGAGACGTGATCGAAGAAGCGAGGGCACGAGACGTAAACTTTACAGAATTTAAGGAGGCATCCGCCGAATACTCAGTAGCAGCTATGATTTTATTGACGTCTTGGTGTAAGCGGGTTTCTTCTGGAGGAAGCCGCTCCTGGAGTTGACGGAGCCAAATTAAAGAGGCGCGGTTGAAAAAGGACGTAGCCGTCGCCGTCCTCACAGCCCAACTACCAGCCTGATGAGACTTGCGAAACGCTAACTCAGTGCGCCTGTCCTCAGATTTGAGACCCTCCATCGGGTCAGAGGAGATCAGGGAATGTGTGGTGAGGCTCGATACGGGGCCATCCACTGTGGGTAAGGTCAGCAACTCATCCAACTCTGGTGCGGAACAATACAACTTCTTGTCCTGATTTGAAGGAGCAGTAAGGGACCCGGGTTGGCCCCACGGGGCTTGCAATACATCCGTGAAGAGCTGGGGGCACGGAATAAAGTCCTTCTCCCGTTTGGTCTGCTTAAATAGCGCATCATGTGGTCCCGCCTCAGATTGGGACTCGGGAAGTTGAGCCCCCACCGATCCCAGGTTAGTGGTAAGGCGAGCCTTGTGGAGGAGGGACCTGAATAGAGACGGACGAAAAAGACCTGTGAAGGCCGGGGTGTCAGGTTCCAGTCCCTCATCTTCGGAAAATTCAGGATCTTCCGGTGGCCCCTCCTCCCGATCAGAATACTCAGAAGAGTCAGATTCTCGCCGAAGGGGGGAGCGGGATCTGTGTGGCCGAGAGGAAGACAAGGTCTCCTGGTGTGCTCCCGACACAGATCCGTGAGCAGCTTGTTGGGCACTTGCCGCCATGATGGTGGCCAGCGCCGTGGATAGCATAGCTTGAAAGTCCGGTTGCGAGCTGGCAGGAACTGGCTCAGGAGAACGAAGGCCCGCAGCCGTCGGTGTGAACGTGGCTGACGGTGCCTGCTTCACCGGCAGAGATGTATCCGCTCCCGCCACAGACACATCTGGCATGGATTGCGACACCCTCTTGGATAATGACAATGGATTCAAAGAGGCATGTGTCAGGGAGGGATTCTCCCGGGACAGAGAAGGTGTCTGGTGTTGACTCAAGGCCGGATTGGCCAGCAAGGTGGCCGCCTGCCTG
This sequence comes from Masticophis lateralis, assembly GCA_030761175.1. NCBI lineage: Eukaryota > Metazoa > Chordata > Lepidosauria > Squamata > Colubridae > Masticophis > Masticophis lateralis. Next base: position 217,847,195 of record JAUDYJ010000001.1, read on the forward strand.
GCCTTCTCAAATTGTCTTTCAAAGGCCTTGTGTCTGCGGAGTGCATCTTTGTCACTAGACGAGGAGCCTTTAGAACGATGCAACTTGTGTCCCGAGGAGGCAGGACGTTTGTCTTTTTTCTTCCGGTAAGATCTGGAGGACCTGGCAGGGCTCGATTCCAGCTCCAGATCAGATGATAGGGAAGAGTCCGCCATAACCACCTCAACGTAATAGCCAGTCAACGAGTGGAGGACTAATTATTGTAGATATATATATATATATATATATATATATATATATATATATATATATATATATATATATATATATATATATATAGGTATCTATATATATTTTTATTATTATTATTATCAATATTATTATTATTATTATTTCACTCTCTCTTTTTCTTTTCCTTTTTTTTTTTTTTTTTTTTCTCTAGGTTGCAGGAGCCAGCCAGGGGACTCCCCCCCCTCTTCAGGCCAAAGCTATAGGATCTGAACAGCAGGCCTCAGCGAATGTAAGGCCAAGCAGGAAAAATCGCCCAAGTCAGCCAGAAGTGGCAGGAAGAGTCAAGGCGAGAACAGCTTGGGAGGATGGCCCTGTGGCAAGCGCCCTCTCCAGCACAGTAACCGTCAGGAGGCAAGGAGGGCTCCAAAATGGCGGGCGCTCCCGCGGTGATTCCAAAATGGCGGGCTCCACCCCCCCTTCTTTCAAAATGGCGGGCGCCGCTCCTCGATGCCAATGGCGGCCGCCCCGCTCGCCAGCCGGTAGCCCTCACGAAGACAAGCGCTGGGCTCGGCTAACAACCTCCAGGGAGAGGCCTCAATGGCGGCGCTGCAGGGAGCCTCCCAAAATGGCGGGCGCTCCCCCCCCTCTTCTCAAAATGGCGGGCGCCGCTCCTCCGCTCTAATGGCGGCCGCCCCGCTTACCAGCCCACAGGCAACTTTCGGGCGAGGCGTCGGGCTCGGGCAGCTCAAGGCTCTGCCGGAGGCTGGCGCGATGGAACGCCGCCCAGACCTCCCGAATGGCGACTGGCGTCAGCTGCTGCCTCCCGGGGCTCCTCCCTTTGACTCCGTCCGTAGCGAGCTAGCGGAACGGCAGTCGGCGCCGAGATGCGGAGGAAGAGGCCTCCGACTGAAATCGCATGCCCTGCCACCGCCTCTCCTGGTAACGATCGATGGGGTGGGGTGGGTTACGACGGCGAACCGCCCAGCCCCCAATCCACCGGCGGTCAGAGAAAAGCCGAATCTGCCCCGCGGGGTCAGAGACGGCGGCTGCAAGCGCTTGGAGCGCCTAGGCAGGCCCGACCTGGGAACCAGGCACGGAGCCAGCAACGAGCAGCCAGGCAGGCAACTGTAAATAAGGGACTCCTACTCTCCACCGTGGAATAATGAGAGGGAAAAATAAAAGGTTTAAGGGAACAAAGGGGAAAAAATTGGCTAATCAAAAATAAAGAAAGGCCTAATCGCACTACACTCAAGAGCACAGAGAAATCCACCTCAGTCTGTCAGCAACTGAGAGAAAGACTGGGGATTCCTGGGAAAGGGGAGTGGCAAGAGCACAGAGCAGGAAGGAAATTGATTAAAAGTTCTCTCAGTTGCTGTCAGAAAAAGAGGATTGGTCCCAGCCATGGAGTGTAGACGCAGCACACTGGAAAATTACTTTAAGCAAATCTGGTAATTGAGATGCAGATTTGGAGCACAATCCAAGCCAGGTTAAGTATGTTTATAGTTGCAATCCTGTGTGTTTACAAACGGGCTAAGAATAGATTAATATAATGTGTGATGTTCTTGCTGTTCTCAATTGCTTGTTTGAAAGGACTAAATGGTGTGGCTCTGTATTAAGATCATCAATATGTTGTTTGTTCGTAAGTTATCTGGAGTCACACATGAGAGTGCAGCCATCATTTTATGCATGATACCAACTTTTTTGGAATGGTTAAAAAAAGCAAATAACCTGCAAAGGCTTCAAACTGATCATTTTCCAAAACAGTTTAACAGACGAGAGTGCCTAACCCAGTAGCATCCAACTGATATCTCCCATTTTAGAAGTGGTTTTCGATGGTATAAAGTCCTGTGGAAAAGCTGTGCTCTCTTTTTCTGAAAAATATGTTCAATTCAGAGCTGACAATATCCAAACCAAAACACTTGAAAGCAATGGGTACGAACTAGGTTAAGTTTGCTTAATGTAACTTTCAGTGAGTCATGACTAAATGTAAGTCCAATTTGTTTCAGTAGGGAAATGAATAACCTGTTTTCTTTCTTGGTTTGTTAAATGAAAATCCCACCTTCCATACTGGAGCTCAAGGGAGTTTATCTGCAGTGTAAATTAATTCCTGTCTTCTCAAAGGCAAGACTTACTATTAGATATGTAGATATGTACTATTAGATATATACATGATTGATTGCGGCCTTAGTCTGGATCAAACCCAACATGTGTGATAATTGTGTGTGTGTGTGTGTTTTATGTGTGTCTAGGATATAAATGAATATATGCAGATAATATTGAACACTTACTGTTTATTTTAATTTATTTATCAAATTTATTTGCTGCTCATCTCATGGTGCAGGAGACTCTGAGTGACTTAGAGTTAAATGTGTGAATCCAGTTTGAAATTTCATCCTAGTAAAAAAAAGTTTCAGAAAATAAAAAGTGGCACTGAAATGAAATAATGAAGACTTAAACCACAATATTTACTATAAACACAGTAATGTAATAGATCTCTTAACAAGTAGAGGGAATGAGAGCAAACTCAGCTAAAAAATAAAAACAGTAACACTCAAAAACCAATCAACAAATAAAGAAGAGGCAGAATTTGACTTTAGACAATAGACATTCACTGCTAAATCCTCAGTAGAAACAAGAAAAGATAGAAAGCAGCAAAGCTGTCTCTCATCTGTTTGGTACAGTAGAATGTTGCTATGTCCAAAATGTTACCTAAAGTTTAGTATAGACCTAACCGGTACATAATTGCATACATAATACATAATTCACAACTCTCTATGACCAGATGTCTCTTGTAAAAATATTGTACGTTCAGTCTCCATCAACCAAGGCAAGGGATTGGACTGGTAACCCAGTGGTGGGTTGCTACTGGCTCGCCCCACATTGGGTGAACCGGTAGTGGCGGTGGCAGGAGGCTCCACCCAAATGCCTCGACATCTCTGCGCATGCTCAGAAGCTTCTGTCCGTGTGCAAAAGCATTGCACGCGCATGTGAGTGCACGCACACCCACGAGCAAACCGGTAGCGACCAAAATTGAAACCCACTACTGAGTTTCCGTAACCTATTCTGACAATACTGGTTACGTTTTCCCAAAGATGCTTTATCTTCTCCAGAGGCAACTGGATTTCTCTTGCTTTTTCTTTGAAGATGTTTTGCTTCTCATCCAAGAAGCTTCTTCAGCTCTGACTGGATGGTGGGGAAAGAACAGAGCTGAAGAAGCTTCTTGGATAAGAAGTGAAACGTCTTCAAAGAAAAGTCCAGTTGCCTCCTGAGGGGGGAAAAAAGCATCTTTGGAATAATCATGACCTGGATGACTGAGAATCTCCATAGACTATTGGTTAGGTTTATTTTCCCACAAATATTGGGTGGACTATTTTATAGTTAACTATCTAGTTAACTATAAAATATTTACAAATTTACCCCACACTCAACCGTAATGAGTTTATTTATTAAAAAAAAAAGTTACCAGAATCAATACAATAGACAGCATCTAAAAGAAGAGAAAAGAAACAAATGTGGCTGATAAATTGTAGAAGAGTTTTTATTGTTCACTCAGAACCATTTTTATGTTTCTGGAATTTTCTTGCTTTATTAGTTACACCACCTTTCCATTTCAATGAAGGAGTAGAAAGAAGATTATTTTAAAAGTGCTGCATATAAGCCCAAATAAACAAAACATTTGAATTTCTACCTCAGAGATAAGCCAATCTTTTTGATAAATGCCCAGGTTAATGGCAAAAAGGAGGATCTGTATTCTGGGTAGCTGACTTCCTTGCCCATGTCATGACTGCCTTGCATTTCAGCCTTCACCTAAGCAGGCACTGACAATGTGTCTCCTTATATTAGGTCAGCTTTTGCAAACAACGGGACAACGTTCGGCGGGATATGAGGCACGGAGCGGTCAGGTGCCCACCCAAAGCACAGACTCACTCTGACAAGAGCCAAAGACTTCACCTCAGCAGTTCAAATGTCCCCATCCCATCCACCCACAGAGGTAGCTAATTAGTATACAAAATAGCACTCAAGCAGTGGGCTCATTTCACCTCAGCTGCTTTACCCAGAAAATCTACTCTTAAAAATATATTTTACAATGGCTGTTCGTTTAAATTGTTTCACAATTGGGTATTACAAAACCATTAAGAGGCGTGAAATTGCTTGAATCAGTATATTGTACTGCACCTTGGTCCTTTTCTACATGCACATAGAACAAGAAGGGGACATTCCAGAAGGTTGGGGATGGGGGGGAGATTTAGCCTGCTTTGGAAAATCTGTTATCTCCATAATAATTGGAAATTCCCTTTTATAAAGACCATTTATAAAGCTTACAGGAGAACCAATCGCCTGAGTGCTTACATCTTTAAAACACATATACGATCATAATAACATCAGTGAGTTGTCATAGGATGTGGTCATGAAGCACAAGATGATCGGAAAAAGATGGAAATATAAATCCATATTTTTATGTCCTTGTTTTTCTTGCTGTAAAACTGGCATGATATTGTTTTGGTTTGTTGTTCCTCCTGAATTGCTAACATGTCAGGTCAGTTCAGACCAGGGGTGAAATCCAGCAGGTTCTGGAGAACTGGTAGCGAAAATTTTGACTAGTTTGGAGAACCGGCAAATACCACCTCTGGCTGGCCCCAGAGTGGGGTGGGAACAGGGATTTTGCAATATCCTTCCCCCTGGAGTGGGGTGAGAATGGAGATTTAGCAGTATCCTTCCCCTGCCACACCCACAGAGCCAGAACCACCAAGCCACACCATGTCCACCAAGCCACGCACACAGAACCAGTAGTAAAAAAAAATGGATTTCACCACTAGTTCTACTTTTTATAAGTAGAGTTATTTTGCAAACTACTTTTCTGGAGCCATGTATAATGCAAACCTACGTTTCTGAAATAAAATCTAAATAAAGTGAAAAGTAAGCAAGGATCATATGGCTGGAAGAGCCACAGAAGTATTTAGTGTTTAGTGATGCAAATAACTTTTCCTGATTTAAATGAGATAGGACAGTGATGGCTAACCTTTTTGCTATCGCGTGCCAAAAGTGGGGGGAGCGTAGGGGAGGTCACCCACATGTGTGCCCACATCCATCATTTTATGCCCCCCCCCCGTGCTCCCCCTGCTTTTGGCGTGATGGCACGGTGGGCCCAGTAGGCCCATTTTTTGCTCTCCCCAGGCTCCAGAGCCTTTCTAGGAGCCTGGGGAGAGCAAAAACGGCCTTCCACATCCCCTCAGAGGCCCTCCGGAGGCCAGAAACAGTGTTACCTGACTTCTGGTGGGCCCAGAAGGCCTGAAAATCAACTGGCTGGCACATGCATGCGTGCCGGAGCTGAGCTCGTGTGCCCACCGATATGACTCCGCGTGCCAGCTGTGGCACCCGTGCCATAGGTTTGCCATCATGGAGATAGGACTATACTTCCCAGATTTCCAACTATATGGACTTTGGAATTTGGGAACTATAAGTAGTCCTCCCCTTACGAACACAATTGGGACTATAATTTCCATTGTAAAGAAAGGTAGTTGTTAAGTGAGCCATGCCCTATTTTATGACCTTCTTACCAGACTTATTAAATGAATCACTGCAGTCATTAAGTGAATCAGACAATAATTGAGTGAATCCAGCTTTTCCCATTGACTTTGCTTGCCGGAAGACAGCTGGGAAGGTTGCAAATGGTGATCACGTGATCCCAGAACCCTGTCACTAAAGAAGTGGTTGTAAATTGAGGACTTATCTGTATAGCCCCAATGCATTTGGAAGGCAACTGTTAGAAAAGACAACTGGTAGTTTCAGAATTACCTCAATCTAACTTTTTTTTTTTAACTTTTAAAGTATCTTCTGAAATGGAGACATAAACTGATTTTATGACTTTTTAACAAGGTTCTGCAACTTCTTTCTGTCCTTAGCTCCCTTCCACTGAAATCAGTAAGGTACAAAAGCTAAACCTGGACTGAATTATAACCTTTACCAACATTTCCAAAAGCAAATCTGAAAACACTTGGATGTTTATTCTGTCCACTTAGTCATGCTGATATTTAAAGCACATAAATTATGTTGAATCTCTACATGTTCACGTTAAATGGTACTCCTCCCATATTCCCTTGAGAAGAAGATACTACAGAAGTCATACTGTTTTTAATCCGCGTTGAAAACCTTGGCTTCTTTTTAGAGAGAAACAGAAAATGTTGAGAAAGGGAAAACTCCAGAGATATTAGCAAATGTTCTTTCTCCTGCCTTCGTTGTGTTAAAACTTTACTAAGGTATTTAAAACATGTGTTCCAGAAAATGTGATTTATGGACAAATTGAACAGTGTTCAGTGATCCTCAAACTCACACAGCCACCTGTGTGTAATGGACTAGGGTCAAAGCATCCTCACTTTTTCAAAAACATATGGCAGAGACCTGTTTCAAGTGGGTTATTTTTTCCTTGCTGTTTGTATTCCTTAGGCTCTTTGGGGTGCTTCATGGCTTGTGAGTTTTAAGGGACAGGGGAATAACTCCAAACACCTCGATACTTTGATAACTTTGGTTATCTCTCTACGTGGCTTAAATGGGGCCAAATGGGGCCTGCAACAAAATAAGACATCTGGAAGGCTCCTCTTTTTTTTAGGAATCTAGGCACCCTAACATGGTGAATAGCCTAGGACTGGAGAGGATCAGTTTGGTTAAGATTAGGAACGGGAAGAGCTAAATTTTAGCCCATCTTAATGGAAGCCATTAGATAATTTAGGATTTTTCAATCCAGCGTATAGTGACGAGCTACCATTTGAAAGTTAATATAGGACAAAAATCAGATTTCCTCCAAATCTGATTTGGAGGAAAGTTTAATTGGATGAATGTGCTAAATATTGATATATAGACCACTTATCCTATGTTTATGAACCAACTTATTTCAAAATTTAACCTATAACTTCTTGATATGGCTATATATATATATAACTTCTTGAAATCCTCATATTTTACAGAATTGGCTACATATTTCCCTCATATATGTACTATAGTATTAGGTACTCCTTTTATATATATTTTACTTCTGTTATCCATGTACTTAGGCCATATGCTAAATAAATAAATAAATAACCCAACTTCAAGTTTAGGGGGGGTGGGGTGGGGAAAAGAAAGACAGAGCATTATGCATACTCCCTTGAAAGAAAGATGTGGTATAACTCTAACAAACAAGCACACCTGTTTCCATTCCATCTTCTTCCCAACTCTTTCAATTCTCTCTCTCTCTCTCTCTCTCTCTCTCAAATCTCTGTCAGCATTCTTGGGGCCCTTAAGTTTATTCACCATTTGGGAGATGCCTCCCAAATCATGCCAATCCCTCTTCTTCTATGGGTGGCTGGCACTGTCTTGTCAAAATGCAGTGACTGTCACCACTCTGAATTGGAACAAGAGGGGACTCCTCAGATGCTACTAATACGTTTCAAAAATTATTGCGGCTGCAGACAGCACTAGTAAGAAATGGGCAAGGGAAGAGTGACTAGAAAGTCAAGATCAAGCAGCCATCACTCTAAGTTGGCTCAGTTGAAATGGATTGACTACAGAGTTGCATATTTCTGCTTAACTATTCCTTGCCTATGGATTTACAAAATAGTTGTGCTAAGTGGAAGACTTATGCATCTTATTTTTTCCTTCAATGCTCTTTGCTACTGGTAAAAGAGGGATTGGACTGGTAACGTATTCTGACAATACTGGGTAGGTTTTCCCAAAGATGCTTTTTCTACTCAGGAGGCAACTGGACTTCTCTTGTTTTTTCTTTGAAGACGTTTCGCTTCTCATCCAAGAAGCTTCTTCAGCTCTGACAGGATAATGGGGAATGGAAGAGCGGAAGAAGTTTCTTAGATGAGAAGTGAAATATCCTCAAAGAAAAAAACAAGAAAAGTCCAGTTGCCTCCTGGGGCGGGGGGGAGCATCTTTGGGATAATAGTGACCTGGATGACTGAGAATCTCCATAGACTATTGGTTTATTTCCCCACAAATATTGGGTGGAAAACTGAAATGTAAGTAAAGGCTGTAAAACATGGCAAGCTAAGAACAAAGAGAAGTTCAGAGCAATTAGAACAATTTGTCATAAAAAGCAAGGATTAAATTTCTGCACACATAGCACTGTTATGTATATTTTTTACTATATTTCATCATATCTTCTGGTTGTTACATTTCACCAATATTTTTTTTAAATATGCAGGATTTGTCTCAATTATTACCTATTCTACTGGCTTGTAGAGAAAACATCATGTTGTGCCTGTGGCTAAGTGGAATATTGTCATATAGATTTGACTAAGAAGTCCCCATTAATGGTATTTCAGTGTCACAACCCTTAACCTTAAAATTCAGAATGCTTCCCAAAGGTAATATTTTCATCCTTAGAATGAATGTTTATCATCAAGGTTGTCTTGGCAATTCCATGAAGTAAGAACCACCATTTCTGGGGGATGTTTGGGACAGTAGGAGAGGTAATCTTCATGAATTTTCTAACTATTCCCCTCCATCCAAAGGTAGTTGAGAATAATTCCCCCCTCCCAATTTCTTAGGAGGCCTTAAACTAGCTTGCAGCCTCAGCTCTGGTGGGAGGCCACTGTCTCAGCACAAGGACCAAAGTCAGATCCAACTGCCAGCCTAGAAAAAGAGATGCCATCTCTGCCTCCAGCAGCAGTATGTCACGGACTGGCCCTGCTTGTCATCTTTAAGCCACAGATGGCGAACTAAAGAATGGCTGCCCAAGTTTGATTCTCTAATGACAGATCTAAGGGGTTTATTTGTGCAGATTGCTGAACACCCACGAGGAAGAAATTTGTTTTCTGCAACACATCAGGCCTTGATAAATTTAGCCACTTCTGAGAACAGTTTCTCCCCTGGTGATTTCCTGCCTTCAATGCCTTTCCTTGATGTTTTCTGTTGACCTGCTTTTGAAATCCTTAGCTGATATGCCCACTTGAACATTTGAATTTTTAAATGAATATATTAATTGATTGCAATATACTCCATCCTTCCACTTGGAATCCTATGATTGAGACAGGGAATTCATATCCAAATTCAAATAGCTTTCTTTTTTAAAAAAATAAATAAATAAAACAGAGCTGAGGGTATTTCTTAAAAGAAAAAAAAACTAATGAGAATTCTTAAATTTCCACTCGTAACTTTTGAATTCACAAAATCAAACTTTAATGAACTTTAAGGCAGTGCAATGTTCATTCCTCACAATAATAATAAAAAAGGCAGATTAAAAACATTTCTGCCTGTAATTTTGATAATGATAATTCTGCCAAACATTTTAGACACGTTTTGGTATTTGATGGCATGAAATACCACAGGAAAGTATCTTCCATTTACAGAAGCCACCTGCTCCCAACAGCTTTTCAGAGATTCTTTTTTAAAAATGTGTAATACAATACAAACATGTGTGTTGCATTAAGTCAGGTTATCCCAGGTCATCCCGTATGACACAATATATCCCAGTATAATCTGATGCAATGCAAATCACTCACTACAGCATAAATTTGAAGAAAAGCCCCTTTTTCCCCCTCCCCAACTGAACAGACAACAGCTGTTGTAGATAAAGTGTCCATGCTATCCCACATGGGCAGGTATTCTTGACTTGATATTATCTGTATTAAGGATAGAAGATTGTGCTCTAATGCATTAACTCCTCACTGCAAATTCAGCCAAAGCATTCCAGTTGCTGTTTTTTTTTTAAAAAAAAAAAAACACTGTTGAATTAATTTAAAGGGACATTTCCTATCATGTCTGTGCAATCACCACCTTACTGTAAGCAAAGTTCAGCAGTGTAGCGTATTGACTGAAACCCAATCCAGATTGCGGAAATATGGGTTCAAACCTTCATCCAGCCCTTAGGTTCATTAGGTGACTGTGATCCACTTATTGTCTCTTAGTTTAATTTATTTAAAATGATAGTATGTCCATATTTGAGGGGACTATCATAAAGAAGGAGGAGGAGGAGGAGGAGGAGGAGGAGGAGGAGGAGGAGGAGGAGGAGGAGGAGGAGGAGGAGGAGGAGGAGGAGGAGGAGGAGGGGTTAACTTAATTTCCAAAGCACCAAAAGGCAAGAAGAAACAATAGATGGAAACTAATCAAGGAGAGAAGCAACGTGGAATTAAAGAGAAACTTCCTAACAGTGAGAACAATTAACAATTAACAATTAACAATTAACAGCTTGACTTCAGAAGTTGTGGGTGCTTCATTACTAGAGATTTTCAAAAAGAGACTGGACAGTCACTTGTCTGAAATGGTATAGGGTCTCCTGCTTGAGCAAGAGGTTAGACTAGAAGATCTCCAAGGTCTCTTACTGCTCTATTCTGATTTATTTTTTTTTATTTTTTTAAATTTGATTTATATGCCGCCCTTCTCCAGAGACTCAGGGCAGCTTACAATGCGTTAAGCAATAGCCTTCTTACTTTTGCATATTTATGCAAAGTCAGTTTATTGCCCCCACAAACTGGGTCCTCAATTTACTCACCTTAGAAAGGATGGAAGACTGAGTCGGCCTTGATTGATTGATTGATTGATTGAATTAAATGGGAGGAAAATCCTGTGCTCTTATCTTGACCTTTGTTTTATTGGGGCAGAGAGAAGGAGTAGGGTATAAATTAATGATGACATTTATCAACCACAGTGTATCATTTGTAGTCTGACCCAGAAATCTGGAAACTAGGTGGATTTGTTTTAGACCACGGATTTCAAACTCGATCGCATCACATGACATATTGTGACCTGTCGTGACGTCTTTTGCCTTTGCGGAGCCGGGGTGGGCATGGCCTGCGCATGACGCATCCAGCCTGTGGGCTGCCAGTTTGGCAGGCCTGTTTTAGATGGAGGCAGAGCTACTTAATACTGCTGAGGGCTGAACTCAAACTGTGTTAGAGAAATCTGTGTCTTGCACTTTGTCTTACACTATCACTTTAAAAACAATGTTGTCGTGACAGAATTGGATGAAATTAAGACATCGTAATCTGTTGGAAATTTTCAAGGAAACACGTAAAAAGAGAATTGGCTTTTAAGAGTTTGTTAATGAATGTAAAATAAGGGTTTTGTTCATTGGCATAACAAGACAAACTTTATAGGCATATGAAGTCTTTAATGAAGGCAAATCTACCAAATATTAATAAACAGACACAAGATAATTTTGTGAAAAAATCCAACAGAAAAGACTTTCTGGTTCTGTTGTGTATTTTTTGTGGACAATTGCTGGATATGATCAATGTACAAACATTAAAAAGCTGAAATTATTATTTTTTTTTTAAAAAAATGAAGCAATGTTTAAATTTTGAGGAAGGAAAAGATTTGCTTTACCACCAGGAGAGTCACAAAATTTCTCTCAACTGTCATTGCCTTTCGCAGGAAACTATTTTGTTACTTTTTTGTTTTAATCAATGGACAATCTTACTTCTTCTTTGTTTCTTACCCCTCATCTAAGGTTTTTTTCTTGTCATATCTGATTTGTTACTGACCACTATGCAATTTTATTCATACACAGAAAACTCGTGCCCATATGTATTCACTACTCACCAAGTAGGAGATTATTTTATTATATTATCTTATTCTTAAAGTATTATTAACTAATTTGGTCACTTTGTTTCTAGTGCTTGGGTTCTACATTTAATGTCCTGCTATCCATATTTATATTTACTATATTAAATGTCATGCATTCATGTTGATCCCTTTAAAATGTTTTAGGCTTTGAGCTATCTTTACTGTTCTTTTTAGCTCATGTATTGTCTGCTTACTTTCCTATGTGATAGCTCCTTGTTTATTATTCTCTTATTCTTTTTTTCTAATGTCACCTGTTCCACTCATTGATCAGTAACCATAATAAATATTACCTATGTATCTAATTCTCCCTTATCTTACAGAATCCAAACAGCATTCTTTGTCTCAGCCCAGATCATGACTTAGCACGATGCCCAAAAAGGGCAATATGCTTTACTTGTGGTTTCCTGCCTTCTTTTTGTGTGTTGCCAAGTCCCTCACAAGCTTATCACCTTGCGCCCTATGTTAGGGCTTCAGTTCTTATCAAGTTATGAGAGTTATAGTCTAAATATAAGAAAATGATCACCAAAATTTTGTTGTTGTTTTTTTTAAGTTCAGGCTCCTTGAGAAATTAGCCAAACAAAGCATTGTACTCATCTGCAGCAGCATTCAGAGGGCTGCAGATTCCACACTTCTATGGAAATTGAGTACCTCTAACAGATCACTTAAAAGCAAGTAAATATATATACTGTAAAGAATATCATGCATAATTTTAATGGCATATGGAATGCTTTTTCTGGAGAGCTTTGTCTGCAACAATATTGCCTTGACAACAGTTGCTGTGAACTCTGATCTAGTAATCTGCTTCCTTGGCCAGCCGATACACATATAGACACATGCACCTACACACACACACACACACACACACACACACCATCCATCCCCTTTCTTGCATTATCTTCCCTCTTTCCCTTTATCTTCCTGTTCTCTGACTACAAACCCAAGACCAGATTTCCAATAATCCCACAGAGGCCCAAGACTGCAGCAACAGGGACATAAATTAATTAATAGAAAAATCTTTTCTTCCTGTACCACCCAAATAAATGATATTTTTATTTTTCACAACTTTTCAGATTCTGTTCTAATTTTAGTTGCACGTCTTCAGAGAATAATAAATTACTGACTGGCAAACAGTGTTGGAATCGTGGTATCTGGAGACTGCCTTTCTTCCTATAGAGATTGACCACTTTTTCTTAGATCATTTATCTGATATCCTCTAAAGCTAAGTACCCTTGGCATCAGAGGCACAACCAGGGATTCAATTGGTGATCCCATCTGGCTGAATAATTCTCAATAATATCATCTTAAGACTTACAAGTCAGGCTACAGAAAAGTGCCAAGGGAAGATATGAAACAACGTCCTTCTCGGTGGTAGCTGTGAACAGAAACTCCTCATCTTAAGGCAGCAGCTCTCCAAACAGGACTTTTGAGTGGACTTTACCAAAGTCCCTGCTTTGGTAAAGTCCCTGCTCTTTCCCTGCTCTTTCAATGGTTCTTAGACCTTAGGGGTTTGGATCACTATATAGATAATGGGGTGGGGTAAGGTTGCAGAATGAAGTTGTTTTGCTTTTATACTTTCCTAGGTTAATCAAAGTGGGAGCATTAGTACAAATTCCCAAGTCTATTCAACCCTTTTGCTTTCAATAGGCCTGTTACAGTTATTCTTAAGCCTTAATGATTTCTCTTCATGACTTTATTTGGCTGTAAATACATCTCTTTCTCATAGACTAACCATGTATGGTATCTGAAGAGAGTGCAGAAAACACCTAACTGAAGGGACTTTCCTAGTTGCATGAAAATAAATACCTCTTCAACAGTCTTGAGAAATTACTTGGCAGGAAGGAATTCCCCACCCCATCCACCCACCCTGTAAAGTCATGCTTACTTAGAAGAGCAACAATTGAAAAGCATGTGGAGTTTTCCTTCCACTGTTTCTAAAACATTAAAAACAGGCACTGTCAAACAGTATTTGCATTTTAATGAGTCTCTATAAAACTTGCCAGTAATGGTAAAAGAGAAGGAAGAAAAAGGGGAACTTTCATTTGTTTGTAAGATTGGTCTTCTCTTCTCTTCTCTTCTCTTCTCTTCTCTTCTTCTTCCTATTATCACTCTAGTACCCCATTCCAAAGATACTGTTTTTCTCATAATAATACTCAAATATTTAGGTCAAAAGGTAATATCTGAAAAACTTGAATTCCATCATTAAATGGTGATTGAACAAAAGTCTGCCCACCTTCTATTGACCAGTTTGTCTATGTTTGCTTGACATCTTTTCCTATAATTTATTACATTAAACTAGTTACTTGGGATTGTAAAACATGCTGCACCATCAACTAACTACATGGGATATGACAGTCCAGCACACTATACTGAACCATGGCTAACAAGTTGAAAGGCCAGTGCAGCACCCCAAATGAATTATTCCTATGAATTATTACTCCAATTTGCAGTAGGATTTTCTACATCTGATCCTAACTATTCTATCAGCACATATAAATATATAGAGAGGCTTTACACCTATTTTCCCTATGAAATGAACCTGATTTCCTTCAATACTAAATTAATTAATTATATATGTGTTTACTAGCTATTTCAACATTCTTCACTCCATCTGAGCTCCTATGTGCCACCACAGATCCAGTTGGATTGTCCAGTAGGTTAAGGCTAAGCACAGGAATCCAAAGAAACCATCTCTCTTTGAAATATTGAAACAGCCACATCTTTTGCATAGCTAACATGGCTGCTTTAAAGACTGTTCCCAATTCTCTCATGTTATCTAAATCACCAAGAACACTTCCACCAACACTCCCCTCTAGCACTGAAGATGTTACCTAATTGGGTAATGAAATGTCGGCAAGAAAACAGCGAAGCTAAGAGACCATGAAAGACTCTACTGAAAAGGTCTGTGGGTCAAAATTCACAGGCAGAGTTGCAAAGTAGTCACCCACATTTTAATCTAATGTGTTGTGCAAACACAATCTAAATGGTGAATTTGTGTTTCAACAAATGTTATTCAGGTGGGAACAGTTTCTGAAGCAGTCTTGGAAACCTTGTAAACCCATGAATGTTTTAAGGATTTTAAAAGAGGTTTGCACTCACATTCATTATGAAGCACATCTCTGAAATGCATTGCACAATTCTATTGGCCACTGCTTATTTATTTTAACTATTACTACATTTAATGCTTGTGCAATTTTTGTGACAAGTCAAAGAAGAAAACACTTAATTTTGAAAATTGTATAATAGCTCCCATTATTAGAAGGGCAGAGAGTATTGTAAAGCCACAGCTACTAAGTAGTCACTACTGGTTTTACTTGACTGCTTTGGCAACCCCACAAAAGTACTACAGCGATGAAATAAACTAATAAAGCTCATCAGAATGGATTAGTGTATTTTAAATGTGGAACAATTATAGGTTTTTGATAAAATCAAGATCACATGAACTATTAGTGCCTGATTTGGAGTACTGCATCCAGTTTTAGCCACCACAATATAAAAAAGATGTTTGAAAGAGTGCAGAGAACAGCAACTAAGATGATTAGAGGATATGGAGGCTAAAACACGTGAAGAAAGGTTCCAGGAATTGGGTATGTCTAGTTTAATGAAAAGGACTAGGGTGACGTGATAGCAGTCTCCTAATATTTGAGGAGCTGCCACAAAGAACCTATTTTCCAAAGCACCAGAAGGCAAGGCAAGAAACAATGGATGGAAACTAAATAAAGAGAGAAGCAACATAGAATTAAGGAGAACAATTAATCACTGGAACAGCTTGCCTTCAGAAATTGTGCATGCCCTATCACTGGAGGTTTTTAAGAAAAGACCACCTGTCTGAAATGGTATAGGGTCTCCTGCTTTGGCAGGGGGTTGGACTAGAAAATCTCCAAGCTCCCTTCCAACTATGTTTTTATGTTCTCTTCTGTCTTAATGTTCAGTCTTTTGTTATGTTGTAAAAGTTCAATAGTCTGCTCTATTCACCTCATATTAGCCTTGATTTACAATCAACTCTCTCCACTGAAATTTATTTCTAGTTTGTGGATTTTATCAAGAAGTAATAGCAATAGCACTTAGATTTATATACCGCTTCATAGTGCTTTACGGCCCTCTCTAAGTGGTTTACAGAGTCAGCATATTGTCCCCAACAGTCTGGGTCTTCATTTTACCAACCTTGGAAGGATGGAAAGCTGAGTAAACCTTTGTTTTTATTGCTTTTATTCTCAGACTAATACCCCACTCCCCCACATGCACTTTTGTGTCAAAATGCATAAATGAAGCAACATATTTTGAAATGTAAACTCTGGGGAAAAACACATATTTGCATGATAGAGTTATACCATATAGAACTTCAAAATCTGTAATCGTTGAGAAACAGTACAACTGAAATGCAACTCCGCCTTCTGTAAAACTATTCATTAATAGATGGTGCTGCACTGAATTTAATTGGCTGCAGCTCTCTGGATTATTAAAAGAGATGTGGGCTGTGAGTTTGTGTGCTGTGATGAGAATTGGATTAACAATTGGATTCTGACATGGATTAAGATTTTCAAAGGTGAAATGGAAAATGTGGGTAGTTATTTGATACATATTCCCAACAAGCAGGAATTGGCCCTTGGTGACAAGGATTTGCACTGCTTACCTTTCAATGGAGATTCACATTAATGACAGCTCTCACTACTGTTTTAATTTTTAATTCAGTAATATGTTCAATAATTGTACTTAAAAGTTATGTACTTTTAGCAGTATAAATGTAATCCTTGTATGCCACCACTGAAATACATTTGTTAAATAACAATAAAATAAAATGTTGTGCTTAGTGTTTTCTTAAAAAACCTCTTTAAATAAATTAGTGTGACCCAAGGTAGAATAGAAAATGGCACAAACCTTTGACATTTTTTCTTTCATATAAACACCAAACTGCTTTTACATCATCAGCATTCCTGACCCTGATTAAGCATTGTCTAGCAAGTGAAATCTGGCCTCTATATATTATTAATTTTGAGCTTGCTAATTTGACTTCATTGCCTGCCATAGACTTTCTGCAATAGGAACTGGCTATTTGCAAGTTGGAGGGTGGTTGGTTATTCCAAAGATGAGAAAAAGAGCTTTTAATGCAACCATAAGAGAGTGCAATCATTTGACGCAAGAACTTGAGAATATATTAAGTTGGAAATGTGTCATAAAGACATTGTACTTGGCAACTGATCATGTAAACATTTCCAGAGACAGTCTTTCATCATATGCACGAGATGTTTCCTCTGACCGACATTGTCTTGTTCTAAAATGTCAACCCTGTAACTTTGATGCTTGCCTGCTCCTTCTGTAAGTGTCTTCTCAGGCAGACAGTTTACTAATTTGAGGCTCAGCAAACCTTTCGCTGCACAGAACACCTTGAGGTTAGCACATTTCTAATCATTATTTGATAATAGAAATTTGTAAGCATCACATCCCTGTAACGAGAACATTGTATCTTAGCAACCGGCCTTGATAGTCAAACAATTTCATTAAAGCGTAGCACCTCTTAGCAGGTGGGTGAGTGCGGGTGTTGATAAACATTTATAACATGATCAGCCATTGTGTTTGCCAACACTATAATCAGCATGACAAATATATGAATTTGTTTACAAGCTCGTCAATAGCCAACTGAAGTTGGTAAACTACCTTTCAAGCTGCTGTTGCAAAGGGATTCACAGACAGGAGATTTCTTTCTTTTACATGGAAAGATTGAAGGTTGGCAGGGAAACGGGGGGGGGGGGGGGGGGGGCAACTGAATGTATTGTGCCATTAAAATAAAAATCCTGTTTCTTGTAAATTGTCACACAAGCAATGTGTGCAAGTAAGGGCAAGGATTAAATTTATAACTGCAAAACAAAACAAAAATGAGAAGAATTTTAAATGGAAGGCTTACCCATTGATTACTGTTTTTTTTTCTAGTGCTAGAAAATAGCAGATTGATGGGGAGAAAAATCATACACATCAAGACTCAAGCTGGTTCACAAATAAGCTATATTTTTATGAATCCAGAATTTGCAGAGAACTAAAAGGCATAAAGTGCCCAAATATCACTGAGTGAAGTTAAGTATAAATGAATAGATTTAGTTGTTATTTTCTTCTGTTCCTTTCTCAAGATGCAACATATATGTGTGTTGGGGGTGGGGGTGATTAAGGACACACACACACACACACACATCCAGAAATTTACCCAGTAAATTTCTTTTAAAAAGGATGAAATATAGGAAATCTCCTCAATGTATAATTTAACTTGGAGTTATGATCATATTAGTGTCTTTTTGCCTCAGGTAAGGAAGTTTATCTAGTTCTTCTTCCATCCTTATCAAAATAAAGGATAAGCTGTAATGTACCCATTGAAAAGAGTTTCTGAAAATTCTTATGGCAAGATTAAAAAAACAAGTACTCAAGAGCATACATTTCTAGTCCTTATAATTTTATATACTGTTGCCCTGATCCAATTGCTTCAAGTCTGATTTTCTCCAGTTTATAGAAGTAGGCAACAATTAAATTCCTTGTATTAATAAAATTAGAAGGAACATGTTTTAATGTACCCAAAACAGGTAAAATATACTCTGCACATAATAAAATCTGATTTTCACCTTCCTTATTGTCCTTCTACTGATGTTTTCTGGTTTCTAATTAGGCAGACAAGAGTTTTTCAAGGGAAATTCAAAAGAAAAGGAGAAACAGGGCCTCCTTGGCACATATCAACGTAACATGAGCCAAGGAGAATCACACCATAAATAATCATCTATGATTTAGGATTGGAGTAAATCAATCCAAAATATAAAACTATGAGGAAACCCGAAATGGATGGTTTTGAGTTTCCTCTGGCCTAGCATGAGAATTATGCAGTTAATTGGAAGAGAAGAGGGCAATTACTTCCCTTTTTGGCAGTCTTTGCTGAGTCTTCTGTTAACAGAAGGATTCCTTCCATGAACTGATGGAGTCGTTTGAGTCCAACCGCACCCAGAATGGCTAGCAAAACTTCCTTGAATTTGCCTGCACAAGCTCTTTCCCCACTGGGTGCCTTCCAAATGCACAGTATTAGGACTACAGTTCCCAGAATTCCTTGGCTCTCCTCAGAAGTTGTTCCATGTATATTCAGTGGAGTTTACCCCCATGAAAATGTGCAGAAGATTTCCTTCTCGACTGGGTGGGTTTGCCAAGGCTTCTCAAAATTTACAACAGCTGCTTCCGAGCTAGTAAAACTACTCATGTGACAACTGAACTTGCTAGAGTTTGCAAAAGAACCGATGGCAGATTTTCTTCAAGCTTGTTCATGGTCTGTCTTGCTTTTACAAAGAGAACTTAATTGCTTTAATCTGATCCAAAGTTGCCACCAGGTAACATCAAATGTGAACTCTGCAGTTGTGCAAGTTAAGTGATTCTCCAAAGGCACACAGATAAAAGGCTGGTGCTTCACACTCATCAGATACATAGCACTTATATGAATACTTGCCTGAAACATTTGTGGGGGGGGGGGGGAGGGAATCTTTCACGTTTCATGAATATCTGAATTACCTTTGGCTGCTCCTTTAAACGTGGAGCGAGAAACAAAGGTTACTTTCTCTTTTTAATCACCTATTTTACTGCATTTATCAGGTTGAAATGGAAGAATATATAGGAGTAATGCTGGGCTGATTAATTCATAGCTCCAGGGTACATGGGCTCTCTGCAGATGACCAAGACCACCCATGTCCCTCCTGAACTTACCAGCAGTGACACCACTATGAATTTCCCCCAAGGCTTGTTTTTGCAAGGTCCAATGAGCACAGAGCCCACTTGGTGCGAAAGTCAGAGTATCTGACATGTTGAGTTTGCATGAGAGGCCTGGATGGTCAATGGGCCTCATAGGAAGAGGGCCTTCCAGTTAACTGACAGCAATGGCAATATAGGAGGGACAGGCAAGGAAGAATATACTGTTGTTTCTCTAGCAAATTCAACAGTGTCGAGATTTCTGGAGGTTTCATGTTTAGCCAGTAGTATGCATACTGCGAAGGGGTTACCATCTGCCCCAAATCCACTCCCCAGCATTGCAAGCCACCCTTGCAGCCAAAAGAAATCATTACTATTCCTATGCTAGAAGAAAAACGTTCTCTGTTCTATTTAAACTAGAACCACCGCCATACAAATAAAAGCCAGGAATTTTAAAAGGATAGGCAAAAACAGAAGAGGAAGGGCAAAGTGGAGTGAAATTCACAGTGGCCTGCCACATCATGAAAATGTTTCCAATATATTCCATTTCACAAACAGAGCTTAAATTTTTATTTGGTTGAGGGCTGACTGATTAAGTGCATAGACTAAAATCTTACCCTTTTCAGCCTAGTTGGTAAATTAGTTAATCATTAAGATTCTGAGAGCCAAGCAACTGACAATGTCATCTTCTGGATAACTGCAATGTGATCGTTTCTTTCCCTGGAACCAGACTTCATCTGCAGCCATTTCTGATGCCAGAAGGTACAAACACTCAACAACTGGGAAAAGTCAATTTACAAGTCAGTTTCAGTTCTCATTTTGGTTATATTCTAGAGGATCTGCAACTTGCTGGTTCAGCGTGTCTGCCATATAGTCCTCTTTCTGTGGTTGGTGGCTTGATGCGAGCCCACTCTGTTGGTAGGCATTGATAAAGTTGAGTGAGAGTGATCTAACCCAGCCTACACTGGTGGGACCCCTCATTCAAGCACATTTGGAAGTTGCCTCTGTTGAAATAAGAGTGGATTAACTGTGCATAAAGGGCACAGTTACTTTACTCACTGTGTGAGTAAAGCCCTTTTACTTACTATTTATTTATTTATTTATTTATTTATTTATTTATTTATTTATTTATTTATTAGTTCAAGTTATATGCCGCCCTTCTCCAGAAACTCAGAGTGGCTTACAATACGTTAAACAATAGCCTTCATACTTTTGTATATACCTGCTTAGTAGGGCTTTTGGGCTCCCTCTAATCAGTGTTCTTTTTTATACAAAGTCAGCTTATTGCCCTCAATATCCGGGTCCTCATTTTACCTACCTCAGAAGGATGGAAGGCTGAGTCAACCTTGAGCCTGGTGAGATTTGAACTTGCAGGCAGCTGGTGCTGCTTAACAGCACTTTAGTCTGCTGCGCCACCAGGGCTTTTTGCTTACCTTTCTGAATGTTCAGAAGTTAATTTCACTGAGCTAATCAAATCTCCCTGCCACTCTGAGTGTATCTAAGATGTGAAAGGATGAAGGGAAAAATGCAACAGGAATGGCACTGTTTGAATTATGGGATTTTTAATTTACAGATATAAAGGAGATAGAGAAAAATGATGATGATGATAGATGGATGGATGGATGGATGGATGGATGGATGGATGGATGGATGGATGGATAGATAAATAGATAGAGATAGATAGATAGATGAGAGAGAGAGAGAGAGAGAGAGAGAGAGAGAGAGAGAGAGAGAGAGAGAGATGGGGATTACCTAAATTTGATAAATAAACCCAACATAAATAATCACTCCTATTACTTGTGCTTGTAACGCAAACACCACATTGAACTCCTTAAACCAAGAACAGTGGTAAACCATACTTTGCACATGGTGGTAATTTGAAATCCTTGAATCCTAATCAAGACCATTGTGGTCTAGTAACTCTTAATCTGCCTGTTGAGCCTGGATAGTTCAACAGGCTAATAAGCAGACTAAAGCCTGTTATTAACATCCAGCTGTCTGCAATTGCACCAGTTCGGGTCTCACCAGGCTCAAGGTTGACTCAGCCTTCCATCCTTTCTAAGGTAGGTAAATTGAGGACCCAGTTTGTGGAGCCAATAAGCTGACTTTGTATAAAATATACAAAAGTATGAAGGCTATTGCTTAACGCATTGTAAGCCGCCCTGACTCTTCGGAGAAGGGCGGCATATAAATCAAATTTTTTTAAAAAATCACAAATCACAGTGAATCCCCTACAATGCATGTCTATCACCAATGCATCTGGCGAGTCCAGGATGAGGATTCCAACTCATTTGCATGTTAAGAATGTCTAGAGCAGGGATGGGTTCTACTTACCTTTACTACCAGTTCGCAACAGGGCTGCGTGCGTGCATGAGCAAAGCGAGCGCACGTGCACGCTCTTCTGCGCATGCATTCCGATGACGTTGGGGTCGGTGGGCGGAACCTCCTGCTGGTTTTACTACCGTTTCTACAGAACTGGTGTGAACCGGGGGCAACCCACCACTGGTCTAGAGGCTGCATCCAACCAGCTGCAGGGTCCACATCTCTTATCAGAAAACTTTCAAGCAGGAGAAACAGCTACAGAGTAGTATGCCCACCATTTGTGATTAGAATGGAAAGTGCAAACATAGTGCATCCCCCCAGTGTAAAGAAAGGATGACTCAACCTTTTCATATCACATAGCTGCTGTTTTATCTCTGAAAAGATGGCCATCTTCCTTCAAGGACTGTGTTATTTTTTAAAAAAAATCTCTTGATCCATTTTGGAGTAGCATTTTTTTTCCTACTCTCTTTCTCCACTGTTGCGTTGAACAGCAAGCTGACCATCCTCAAGTCCCCCAAAAAGCTATGTCAGTACAGGGAATCCTCAGCTTACAACCATGACTGGGAACCAGAATTTCCTTTGCTAAGCCAGGCAATTGTTCAAGGAGCCACATTAGATTTCATAACCTTTTTTTCTTTTTTTTGCCACAGTTGTTAAGCAAATCATTGCAGTTGTTAAGTGCATGAAAGGGTTGTTAAGTGAAATCTAGCTTCCAAAAGCTGGCTTGTCGCAAGCCAGCTGGGGAAGGATACAAATAGCAATCACATGACCCCAAGATACTGCAACCATTGTGAATTCATGCTGGTTTCCAAGTGCTTGAATTTTGATCTTATGATTAGGGGGTTGCTGTTGCAATGGTGTTAAATATGAGGATTGGTCTTATGTCATTTTTTTTCAGTGTCATTGTAACTTTGAACAGTTGCTAAATAAATGGTTGTAAGCCGAGGACTACCTGTATGAAATGTGCCATTCCTCTTGCAAACCTCTACTTTTCATCATTTAAGCCACTGCATTCACATGACGTCCCTCCAAGGGTTTTGTGATGGAAGGCTAATAGATGGAAGGTGGAAGGCTAGTAAACCTGATATGCAAAAAACCAACCAACCATGAGGGGACTGCAAAAAATCTGCCTATTCATTGCTGTCATCCAATGAACTTCTGGATTTTCCACACTGCATCTGGTAGCTTTACTGAAGGCTGCCTTTGGATGGTGCTGGAATATATTAGAAAACACTGTTTTTAGTAGCCACACAAATAGGAATGATTTACATGTCATGGACAAGATGAAGACAGTGGGGAAAAAAGATATCTTTCCAGGGTATGTTTATGCTGAAAAAAGCTCTTTGTGGTTGTTGGATGCGTTACAGATAGTCATCAACAAATGACTGGTCATCAGGGACCATTTGAAGTCATGAGGACCTCCCCAGGGTACTCACCACCGGGTTCTAAAGTTATGATGGCCATCACACCTGCCAAGGTCATATGACTGCATGCCGAGTGCTCAACAACCATCCTACATTTATGGCCACATGACCACGTTTTGCTTTGCTTAGCAATGCTTTTGCTAAAAATTGGTAATCTACCTGAAATACCTATGGTGAAGCCATAATCAGGTCACACATCTGCGGTCCATATTTATTTATTTGGCAAATAGGTAGCCAGTTTCCAAACTTGAACATGATCAAAAAAAGCATCATAGGCAAGATAGTAATCAATGGACTGAATATTCTCAGAAGCAGTATTCTTTTTTAGCAGAAAGTAGATTTGGATAAGACCTACTGGAGATTTACAACAGATTAGCCAGCATTTCCAATTCACAATTACTTAACCTCAGCAGCACCAAACTGGTTTTCTCTTCCCATCCACAATTATATTTAGGCTTAGGATAATCAAGTGAAGGCTTTAGTGTGTGGAAAAAAGCTTAAACTCCTTTCCAATATTCCAAAATTATTAGTAGTAGAGTAGTAGTAGTAGTGTTTACCACGGCAGATTACAGGTAGCCCGTGATTTACAACCAAAACTGAGCCCAAAATTTCTGTCACTAAGCAAGACAGTTTTTAAGTGAGTTTTGTCCCATTTTATGACCTTCCTTGCCACAGTTGTTGAGGTACTACCTGTATTTGCATCTGGCTCTCCTTGGTGGATTTCAAGATTCAAGTAAAAAGCAAATTAGTTTCCGTAAACTTGAAATCTACTAGCAACCATGAGGCTTCATGGCAACAACTTTGTTAGATTTGCTTGGCTAGTTTAAATTTTACCAATGTTCTCAGCTATTATGTAAAGACAAAGGGGGAAAAAAGAAGCTTGAAGATTTAATGTTTGTACCTTGTACCTATGGCACCCAAGGTAACATCCCTGCATCAGTAACTTTGTACTATATAGTGAGCCATTAATCTACCTGAAATACCTATGGTGAAGCGAGGCATTTTAGAATAGGTAACAGAAACTCCCACCTTTGAAACTTAAACCAACTACTATGAAGAGCACATTTTTTGCTGAGGCATATTTCCTTCAGTGCCTGTTTAGTTTGCTTCTCGTCACAAAGGACTTGACAGGTAATAAAGTCAGCAATGTGCAGTGAAGCTGGAAAAGATAACTCACCTGACAATTAAATACAGTGTTTTTACATTGACTCTCAGGGCTTGTGAAACCAGTGGGAGCTCAGGGAATGTCACAGAAGATATTAATAGAACACTAAACTAGTGGCCCAGGAATGAGACCAGAGGAATGCTTCTACTGTTTCTCAGGGCACTCCCTCCACATCCAGATATATGCATATCAGCAAAAGAGAAGGAAAATTAGCACCTTTCCTCTCTATGAGGAGCCCATAGCTATTGTGTGTGTGTGTGCTGCTGGATTTGGTTTGGGACTTCACTGTTGTACTTGCCATGATGTATGAAAGTTTGTAGCGATTCTCAGTCATCCAGGTCATGGTTGTCCCAAAGATGCTTTTTCAGGAGGCAACTAGAAAAAAAACAAAGTCCAGTTGTCTCCTGAAAAAGCACTTTTGGGACATGATGTATGAACTCAACTAAGGGTCTAACAAACCATGGCTCAAGAAATTATGAGTTACAAGAAATGTATGATCAAAGCCAGGTCATTTTGAGTGGCTATAAATTTCCTGCAGCATTCAAAGTTCCCTTGCAGGTCTTAAGTAGCATATATAAATGACACACTTTTAGTTCATATGTTTTTGTTTTGTTTCTGAGTAATTCTTTGTCTGCGGTCTTCATCACTTGCTGGACCTTCTTGTAATCAAAATCATTAATTTCTGAACAAATAAGTCTTCATTCACATTCCTTCATTCCACCAAAATCACCTACAAGGCATAATCACATTTCTTTACTTACTTTCTTAGCAATAGCAATAACACTTAGACTTATATACCACTTCATAGTCCTTTTACAGCCCTCTCTAAGTGGTTTACAGAGTCAGCATATTATCCCCAAACAATTTGGGTCCTCATTTTACCAACCTCGGAAGGATGGAAGGCTGAGTCAACCATGAGCCAGTGGGATTTGAACTGCCAAACTGCTGGCAATCAGCAGTCAGAAGAAGCAGCCTCCAGTACTGCACTCTAACCACTGCACTACTACAGCACTTACTTACTTACTTACTTACTTACTTACTTACTTACTTACTTACCCTCTATGACAGTCCAATCATTACGTATCTACAAGTAAAAATAAGATTACACCAATGTGCAATTATTTTATTTCATTTTGTGTACCTTTAAGCCAATCTTCACTCTTAGTAACTGCCTGGCCAAATCCTGCAGGATTTTTTTCTTTTCTTTTCTTTTCTTTTTTTGGAAGTGGCTTGCCCTTGCCTCCTTTCTAGGGCTGGGAGCAGTGGTGGGATTCATCTAATTTAACAACCGGTTCTCTGCCGTAATGATTTCTTCCAACAACCAGTTTTCCAAACTGCTCAGAAAGTTAACAACCGGGTCTCCCAAAGTGGTGCGAACTGGCTGAATCCCACCACTGGCTGGGAGGGAGTTGACTGGCCCAAGATCACCCAGCTGACTTTGTGCCTAACACAGAAGTGGAACTCACCATCTTCCAGTTTCTAGTCTGTTGTTTTAGCAGTTGACTCTCAAAAAACAACAAATCTACATAAATTTCCCAAAATTGAGAAATAACCCACGCATATAAGACATTACTTTCAATTGTTCCTCACCTAAGACAAATTACACATTTCCTTATTGATTTTTGTAGCATAATTGGAAAACAATAAGCAATTCGAAGAGCACAGTGAGAAGGGAAAACCTCAAGGAACAGGAGTTAGAGTCACAGCCAAAGCAATGGTCAGATAAACAAAATCTGAGTCCAGGGCAGAAATATAATTTGAGAAAACATCTCAGACGGTACCCTCCCTAGTTCTTTTAAACATAAAAATGGGGGACAGGAACATTCATATTTGCAAGATTCTGTTACTGGAACTTTGTAATAAAAGTAGCATTAGCATTCAGAATCTTGTTTAAAATACAGAATAACAGAGTTGGGAAGGACTATGGAGGATTTTTAATCCAACTCACTGATCAAGGAGGAGTCTCCATACCATTGCAGACAAATGGCTGCCCAATCTCTTTTTTAAAACCTCCAGTGATGGAGCATTCATAATTTCTGAAGGCAAGCTGTTCCACTGGTTAATTGTTCACACTATCAGGACATTTCTCCTTAATTCTAGGTCGGATCTCCCTTCGATAACATTCTTATTTTTTTTTATTTCTTGTACTCCTTCAGCTGCTTTGGAGAATTAGGTTGACCTCCTCTTATCTGTGACAGCCCGTCAAATATTGGAAGATTGCTTTCATTCATCCCTAGTCCTCCTCTTTGTTAGACTAGACATTCCCAGTTCTCACAACTGTTCATCATATACTTTAGCCTCCAGTCCCCTAATCATCTTTGTTCCTCTTCTGACTTTTCCTAGTCTAGTCTACTGTGAAGGGCTGATCCAGAGCTTTCAATTTGCCAGCAATAAAATACATTAAGCATCATGCTAGACTATCCCCTCCCTCCAGTCATTATTCAGCTCTTAGCAAATGTATACAGTAGAACAGTGATGTTCCACTTTTCAGCACCGAGTGCTGAAAAGGGACTGCACATGTGTGGAGCACCAAGTTCCAAAAAGGGAGCACTTCACATGCGCACTGTCCATGCACATGCATGCTCATCAGGAACACAACCAGGAAGAGGAGCTGCCCAGGGCGTATGTGCATGCCGGATAAGATACTTCTGGGTTCCAGTGCGCACATGCGCGCTGGCCAGCAAGTCTTCTAGTTACTGCCGCTGATCAGCTGGCCGGCGTGCATGCTCATGCCAGAAAATGGAAGACCAGCTCTTATGTTTTCCGGCACTGCCGCATACACAAAGGCCAGCTGATCGTCACATGCGCATGCATGCCAGAAACCCGGAAGAGGAATGGGCGACACCACATGTGTCAGGCAACATGGCTCCGCATGCCACTTTGGGCACACGTGCCATAGGTTCACCATCAAGGCAGTAGAACCTCTGGTCATGACCATAATTCGTTCCATAACTTTAGTCGCAACCCGATTTGGTCATGACCTGACCCTAATTTTGGAAATTTGGTGCATACAAAAAAAAATGGCACAGAAGGGGAAATTGGCCATTGACAAGTTTTATTTGTTTCCTTCCCCCCAATACACACCCGCATATTTTTTGAAACAGAGCATTGACCGTATCACATCATATCATATACAATTTATCATATTCAAATATACTTTACTTTGTTACTGTTTCTGCCAAAGTGTTCTTTTTCCATATTTATTAATCAACTTTTAATTTTTCTTATTTCTATAAACAGTATTTTATAAAAGTAACAGTATATATATTGTGAATTTTTTGGTTGGGACCCGATTTGGTCATAGTCAGAAGCGTTCGTGACCAGAGGTTCTACTGTATCATGTAATATGTGGGCCACTTTCAGGGGCTTAAAAGGGTACATTCTATCTTTCCTTTTCCTGTAGAGCAGTGTTTCTCAACCTTGACAAGTTTAAGAGGGATAGATTTCAACTTCCAGAATTCCCTAGCTGGCTACGCTGGCTGGGGAATTCTGGGAATTGAAGTCCGCCCCTTTAAAACTTGCAAAGATTGCATAACACTGGGAGAATAGAGTGCTGAGTCCCTTCAACTAAAGGAGGCTGCATAAGATGACAATTGCAAAGAGGGTTTTGCAAGAGCCAGAAAAGAGAGAAGCCTCATCAGGAAGGCAAATTTAGATTTTCCTCCCCACTTTTCAGACCAGCATTTCTACACTGCCATCCTTAGCTCACTTCTCCTATGTTAGGCAATCAGAGATTTCCCAGATGTGGCCAAGAGAAAAGCAAAGCCACCATCAAATTATTACCTTGAGCCCCACTGCTCTTGCATCCTCTTGGCGTACAAAGTGACCCAGAAGTCTTTGAGAACATTTACTATACAAATCTCTCCAGTGTTCTGCAGCCTCCTTGGTTTCCTGGGTTTGATTCAGGAAGACACTTTATTCCACTGGATAATTGTTAGGAAGCATAAATATCTAGAATCACTGCAGACTGGTGAAACCACTCACTGGAATTTCTCCTTAATAAAGGTAACCCAACAAGATGCTGCAACGGTGTGAATTAGAGATCTAAAATGACAATGAATGACATAGCAAAATAGAAGCCATTCTTATAGAGGAAGAAAACTTTCAGGAAACTGAAAAACAGATTTCAGCACAAAATTAAGTAGAAGTGAAACCTGTCTCTGATCTGTTTTTGTACCTTCCTGAATTGCAGTTTGGAAAGACTGGGTTTGCATTGCTTTTTCACCTCATTAAACTTAAAGAAAAAAAAAAAACACCTCACCATACTTCAGTGTTCTACTTCATCTTCTACAGTTAAATATTTGTTCTCCCTACTTTTCATAGTTTGCCGTACAGATTCTGTTTTCAATAAAGGGGTGACAGTTTTACATGGAAAGGTTGATTAGATATGAACGGAGCTGCACAAATACACTCACAGCACGACACGTGCTGAGAGGACAATCTTCTCAGTTATATTTTACTAACTTCTGAAGGATGCAAATGTTGCAGAGGCTGGCATTTCTCATGAAACCTTTTCTTCAGTCTGTCTGTTTAAATCTGTTAAGAATCCTCAGATAGGCAGGGCCCTAAGAGACACTTCAACAAATAGCTTCAATGTCTGTATCAGAATCTGGCTTTACTTAGAACTCTGAAATGGCGACAAATAGGAGACGCTGCCCTTTTCACGTTCATTACGGGAAAAGTTTCTGACAGTTTGAATGATCCCTGTAACTCAGAAAGAGGGGAGAAAGCCTTGACTGAAAGCAATTTCTGAATTTGGGGAAACGAAGTGTCTTTGCAGCATTGTTCTTCACATCCCAGTTGTCCTTGATCACCTCAGTTATACCAATTACCATCACCCATTATATTTTAAATGTAAAGCGCCATTTTAATGAGATTTGGTTAAAAAAGATACGTGAAAACATGGAAACATTTGAAATGGCACCGTTCATTCTTCCCTTGCCCACCTTTTATGCTAAAACTACCTGCAATACATATATAATAAGGTTTAAAAATGAATTATGAAATATTCATCCAGCTATGGCAACGAGAGAAGATATTAACAGAATAACAGAATTGGAAGGGATCTTGGAGGCTTTCTAGTCCAACCCCCTGCTCAGGCAGGAAACCCTATACTATTTCAGACAAGTAGCTGTCCGATCTCTTCTTAAAAACTTCCGGTGATGGAGCATTCACAATTTCTAATATGAATTTTTCAATGAACTTCATCTTCTTAGTGCTATTTTATTGCCCCAAGGGGCATTAGCATTAAAAACATAAATGCTATGCAGATTTGTAGGTACATCTCTTCAGTTTTATGCTTGATCTCTGGCAGAGGAAGTTGTACAAACTGAATTCCTTTAAAAAAAACTGGGTTTGATTTTTGGAAGTGCAACCTACAATAACAATTTATGTTATTTACTCATTCAAAAGGCTAATATGCTTGCCAGAAGACTCTGAGTGATGTATGTATATTCCTATCCTACAGTGAGAAGGGTTAAAAAAAATCAAAATAAACAACCTAACAATATTTAATTAAAAGAACTTCAGGGTCTGATGAACAATCAAATATCAAACAAAATACCATGATGAGAGCTGACTATTTATAGCAGATCCACTCGGAGGATTCTTTTAAAGGTCAGGTTGTAACAGATTTCCTACAACTTAACAGGATGGGAGCTAATCTAACCTCGGGAAATACAGTTTTCAAAGATGAGGGGCTGCAAATAAGAAGGAACAATTCCCTTAGCTCTGAAAAGAATAGTTCCTATAATTATCGCAGGGGTCCACAAAGAAGCAACTCTTCTCGATCTTAGTAGATGGGCTGAAACCATTGGAAAATTATTGTTTATTTATTAAATTTATATGCAGCTCATCTCATTGTTAAATGACTCTGAGCAGTTTAAAGGTAAAGGTAAAGATCCCCTTCACACATATGTGCTAGTCGTTCCTGACTCTAGAGGATGGTGCTCATCTTTGTTTCAAAGCCGAAGAGTCAGCGCTGTCCAAAGACATCTCCGTGGTCATGTGGTAGGCAAGACTAAATGCCAAAGGTGCATGGAACACAAGTTTCCCACCAAACTTGGTCCCTATTTTTCTACTTGCATTTTTTATGTACTTTTGAACTGCTAGGTTGGCAGAAGCTGGGACAAGTAATGGGAGCTCATCCCGTTACGTGGCACTAGGGATTTGAACCGCTGAACCGCCAACCTTTCGATCAACAAGCTCAGCCTCTTAGTCACTGAGCCACTGTGTCCCTTCTGAGCAGTTAACAACATTCTGAAAGCAAGAGTATAAAACATTAAAATATTAAAATGAACATAGATTAAATAAACTAAAAACCAAAATACCAAGAAGTTGGGTTACTTAATCTTTATCCACTAACTATGTTGGAGAACAATCATCCCAGTCAGGAGGAGGACTGAAGTGAGTCTGGACTCGTTATATAAATACAAGAGGTCAAGGTCTGACCTTGACTCCTCCCCCCACCCAAGAATGCATTTGAGCTTTATCTAGTCTTTCTCAGGCAAAAGCTGACAGTTTGGAGAGATTCCTGTGAAATAGGCATAGAGCAATAAAGTAGCTAGCTTGAATTCTATGCACATGGGTCTGGTTGTTCCATGGCTCTGTATCACCCTTGGGTTCCCAGACTCACTTGCAAAACCATGTCTTCAATTTACTTTTGAAAGGTATCAAGGTGGAGCCAATCTCACCTCTGTGAGTATGGCATTCCACAGGGAGGGAGCCACCACAGAGAAGGCTCTTCTTTTTGGTCTCATGATTGGATGGACTTCCTTAAGAAAGGGAACACATAATATATCTTGCCTCTGCACTCTGGTGGGTCAGATAGATGTAACTAGGAAAAGATGGTCCTTCCAATAACCTGGTCCCTTATTGATGATTCACCATTCATATTGCTGTGGTATAGATGTCAATCTGAACATTTACCTATATCGGTATGATTCACCCTTTGTCATCCACCAACATCCCTCTAGACATCTCTTCTGCCTCTTCATTTCCTGGAGATCTTCAGTACCCAAAGTAACTGCTTCGATTGGCAGACAGGGGAAAATCATTCAGATGCAAATACACCCCTGGTTCTCATTGCCCTAACATTCCAGCTGATGACTGGATCTCAGCAAAACTGTTCAACAGAGTTTTGAGAATCTCCCCAAGCACCCTCTGGAACTAAGTGATTCCTTAGATGCTTAGGGTGGGCCAACTGAGTATTTCCATCTTCTACAAAGATGTTCCCACCCTGTGGAACACTCACTTAATAGCAGAGAATGTTTGGATTCTTTAAGTAAAGATTTTGCTAAACCATACATTTACTAAGGATTACTGATTCTTAATAATGTATTTGAGGGAGCATGACTGACAGAGAGAGGAAGGGAAAATCCTATTCACCACTGAACCTTTTTCATTGGACTGGTATAATTCAAAATCCAACAAAAACATGATGGTCAGGAATAAAACCTGATACTGCCATGGTCATGTTTCGCCTTGCTTCTACTGACAAACATGGATTTTGAATGTCTATAAAAAAAACTGATTTGAGTTAAGGGCCTTAGGAAACACATATTCATGGCTAGCTCTTTGAAAAACAGTTGAATCTTGTTAGCCTTTCAAATGAAGACCTGGCTGTTTTCCCACACATTTGGATGTTGGGTAAGCCTATTTTGTAAATGAGGGTTTGTTTATTTGTTTATTTATTTATCAATCAAATTTATTTGCTGCCCATCTCACAGTTCAAGGCGACTTATCCCCTGCCTTGGGTATGTATTGTGATTTGTTACATTGATCTATTTCGATTTGGTATTGTTTTTATTGGTACATGCTGCCCAAATCACAAATTTTGACTTTGGTGCTTTATAAAATCAAATAAATTTATTCAAAATCTCTAAACCGACTTGCCCAACAGAAGAGTATAAAAAATAATTTTAAAAAGAGGATCTTAAATCTGAAAAATTTGTTCAGGTTTTAAATTCATCTGGAATTAGACTTCAAAATCAGTCACGGATGGGCAACTTTAAGTTATCAGTACTGGGGATGTTTCTGTTCAGATTTGTGGAAGCAGTTATTTTTAAGTGTGCTGTGGCTACTGTAGTGATGGCTTGTTTGAGATGAAGTGTGATTATCACATGAATGCTACAAAATTGCTACCACTCTAATAGGGCGTAATTGGCAGGCAGTCTGGAATGTCCCTTAATAGTCCAAAGCACAATAGAGAAATTGTTTTATGTAGAAGCCCAAGTGAACTTTGTCTTTTCCAGCCTCAAAAGAATGTTTGAGCCATTTATGGCTATAAATCAGAATTATTTTTAACAGTGATCTTTATGATTTAGAGAAAATGGCTTCCACCTCAGAAGAAACAAATGGGAACAAGCCTTTGGCATCAGTACTCTAAACAACCTTTATATATTTCAGTGGCAATTAGAAACAGATTACAGAAATCAAACTAACATAGACTTATTTCCATCAGATTCATGTGTATATTTCTTGTTTTCTTTCAATAGATTATCCATTAAATTCATTGTAAAATATTGCTAAATATACATTAAAAGGTCCTGGTATCTGGTCTGTAGACAAAGAAGAGGGAGAAGTTTATTTTTGCTAGTTTGATTTGTGGATGGATTTAATGCATTTATGTCCCTTACTTTCTCAAAAAACTCAAGACAACATAACTGGTTCTCAGTTCCCCCATTTTATCTATACATGCAATTTCATTAGGAGATTACCATATTTTTAAGAATATAAGACGCACCATTCCCCCCCAAAAAAGAGGGTGAAAATCTGGGTGCATCTTATACTCTGAAAGGCTTTTATCTAAAATAATATCACAAGCAACAAAAGAAGAATCAGTAAAAGTTCTAACCAAACTATGCCAACAAATCTGGAGAATGACACAATAACCAACAGATGGGAAGAGGTTAATCTATATACTAATACCAAAGAAAGGAGATTTAACAGAGTACAGATAGTCCTTCAGAAAAAAAGCCCCTGAAAGAAGCTTCAGAAAAAAAGCCTCCAAACAGAGCTTCGGAAAAAAAGCCTCTGAAAGAAGTTTCAGAAAAAAAGCCTCCAAACAGAGCCTCAGAAAAAAAGCCTTTTTTTCTCAAGCTCTGTTTCTGAGACTTTCAGAGGCAGAAAAAAAAAGTTTTTCCTGAAACAGAGTTTCAGAAGTTTCAGAGGCAGAAAAAAAAGCAAGGCACAGAGCTCACAACCAACGAACCTTTTTCTAAAATTCACCTCTGGGAACACCTGACTGGGGGTATTCCGGGAGGCTGATCCACCCACCAATCAGTTTTTTTCTTATTTTCCTCCCAAAACTTAAGGTGCATCTTATACTCCGGTGCATTTTATACTCCAAAAAATACAGTAATTAGAAAAAGGTGAACCTTACAATGCTTGGAAATGAGTCCAAATTTACACTAAGCTTGTTTTAGGTCTACAGTGAAACAGTGTATATTTGTACGATTATATTGTTAATTGTGGTTATACCATGAAAATATTCAAATGCAATTCATTATCCCAGATTTCCTATCTTTTTTTTTTTTTTTTAATATGGCGGTCACAATCCAATCCCATTATTCTTTTTAACACATCAAATCCAGTTGAATCCTTTGGCTTTAAACACATCTAACACATTGCATAATCATTTGCTGTTAGGAGAGGGGGGTTATTTACAAATATGGTAGCACTGAAGTTCCATGGATTTATGGATAAAATTAATTATCTAGATGAAGTGTTATTTTTCTTTGGGACTGAGACAGCTCCCCAGGGCAAGTTATTCTGCCAAGAGTTACTTATTTTTTAAAAAAATTATTTATTCTCAGCAGTTCACCGTATTCACGGCCTTGATATTCTTCTTGACCATCTGGTAGGGATGAACTTAGAAAATATTATTTCACAATGGTTCCTTAAGGATCAGATGTTGGAGAACTTTTATTCAGCTCCTCGGTCACAGATCTTTGGTGTTCCACAGAGTTTGATCTAAGGTCCCAGAATAATTAATAACTATAAAACTATGGCAAGAAATTATCCAGGGATTGTGTAATGGTATGCTGTTGCTGGGTGTCATTCAGCTCTATGTCACCTTTTCACCCATTACCAGGAACACTGTTGATGTTCTGAACTGTTCTCTAGAGACAATAAAAGAACCAGTTGAGAGAGATCTAATTTAGACTTGGCTAGATGGGATTGCTATCCTCTTCATACGAACACATAAACATTGAATCAACTGCATAGTTGGGGGTACTTCTAGCCTAGGCATTGAATCTGGATGGTCAAATGATAGTTTTGACTAAAAATGTTCAGTTTAGGTTGATATGAAAACTGCTTATATTATTGACAGAGATAGGCTTGGCCAAGGTGATGCTTATCATATATACCTGTATTATAGTCGTGAAATCCAAATTTTTTTACTACTGGTTCTGTGGGAGTGGCTTGGTGGGTGTCGTGTGGCTTGGTGGGTGTGGCAGGGGAAGGATACTGCAAAATCTCCATTCCCTCTCTACTCTGGAGCCAGCCAGAGGTGGCATTTGCCAGTTCTCCAAACTACTCAAAATTTCCGCTACCGGTTCTCCGAACTACTCAAAATTTCTGCTACCAGTTCTCAAGAACCTGTCAGAACCTGCTGGATTTCACCCCTGCTGTATTATTGTTGAACTCTATATAGACCTTCCTAAGAAACTGCAAGTAATTTAGAATAAAGCAGTGGAAATATTGACTTGCAATTGCCTACAAAATCATTTTACATCTGTCCTCTAAGAGCTAGACAGGATACTAGTTCATTTCTGAGCATAATTCAAAGTTCTAATAATCAATAATGCTCCAGGATACTACAGAGTGACTGTTTCTATTCTAACATGGCCATGTTCTAAGATCTGGTGATAAGCCCTTCTCTATTTTCCTATTGTGGGGGATGCCCAACTGATGAGAAGAAGGCAAAGGTTCTTTTAGGTTATCACATCTACAACTACAGGATTTTTGTTGTTATTGTATCCTTGCTGTTGTATCCTTGCTGTTGTATCCTTGCTGTTGTATCCTTGTTGTTGTTGCTTTCCTTTATGAGATTGCAAAAAACCCTCTTGTTTTGATTAGTATTTCTTTTATTAGATAGTTTCATTGGATGATTCTGTCTTACCTGCTACAAAAATGTTTACACTCATTTTATTGTGTCTTGTTGTCCTTCCCAGCTTCTGATTGGCACATAATATACAATTTGATATCAATATACAAAGTCCACTACCCATGTAGTCTTCTTGATGTATGCTAAGAAACATCCAACATCACATCAGTTTCAATGCCTGGCCTTGAAATCCCTAAATTTGATTCCATGAATAATAATTATTAGTTATATAGCACAGCTACAAGAAATCATGCAATTATTTTTCTGAAGACTATTTTGTTATTATTTATAAACACTCTATCTGTTGCTGTAAAACAACCCTGAGACATATGCAGGCAGATAAAACACCAAATGTTGAATGTACTCATTATTATTGTAGCAGCCTTTACATTTATGTATTTCCATTTCATTTTGTGATCCTCATGTGACAAAACTGGTTCCTATCTCACATTAGTTCTTGAATGCTGTCTATAACTTATTGACAGTCTCTTAACACTATTGGGGTATTTAGTTTCTAGAATCCCTTGAAAGTACATCTAAAGAACTATGACTGAGCTGTGGGGGCACAGCGGTTAGAATGCAGTATTGCAGGCTGACTCTGTTTACTGCCAGGAGTTCGATCTTGACCGACTCAAGGCTGGCTCAGCCTTCCTTCCTTCCAAGGTTGGTAAAATGAGGACCAGATTGTTGGGGGCAATATGCTGACTCTGTAAGTCACTATGAAGTGGTATATAATTCTAAGTGCTAATTGCTATTGTTATGTGGATTAGCCTCACTTCCATGTCCTCTATGGCAAAGAGCTATGGTGGGGCAGTAGTTAGAATGCAATATTGCAGGCTAACTCTGCTCTCATTGCCAGAAATTTGATTCCGTCAATCCTGACTGGCTCAAAGTTGACTCAGCCTTCCATCCTTCTGAGGTTGGTAAAATGAGGACCCAGATTGTTGGGGGCAATATGCTGCACTGCAAACCATTTACAAAGGGCTATAAAGCACTAAGAAGCAGTATATAAGTTTAAGTACTATTACTATCAAAGCATACTTTCCTTTGTATTTGCCAACCAAAAGCTATACTCAGATCAGGGGTGGGTTCTAAAATTTTTTTACTACCAGTTCTGTGGGTGTGGCTTATTTTGTGGGCATGACTTGATGGTCATGTGACAATTATTTAGGATTTAGCAGAGGTGCTGGTCTACCAGGCTTTTAACTGCTTGCAGTTTGCTTTGGGAGGCACCGGTCTACTCATTTGTTTTTGAGGCACCGGTCTACTCATTCATTTTTGGAGACAATGGTCTACTCGTTTGTTTTTGGAGGCACCGGTCTACCACCACACTGCCTTTTAACACTGATCAGCTGTAGGGCGGCCCTTTGAAGCCCCGTGGCAAGAGTTTAAACAGTTTTTTTCCTTCTAGCTGATCAGCTGGGACTTGGGAGGCAGCAATAGATTGGGGGTGGGGCCAAATAAAAGGTAAGAATAATGTGGGGGATGGGGGGGCAGGAGGGCCCAGGTCCCGAACAAAGAGAGCTGGTTCGGTGACGTCATATCATCGCTACCAGCTCGGCCGAACTGGGCCGAACCGGGAGGAACCCACCACTGACTCAGATGAACCTAGCTGTAGACATTTAAACTAATTTAATCAGCCATGCCTTTCCCCCCATCTTTGCATTCCCATGGTTATTTCTAAAATTTGCCTGCACACGGTTTGTGTGTCTTTACGTTATAAGAATAACGTATCTGAATTATTTAAAAATGTTAAAAACAACTCCAAATAGTGTGTTCAGGATAAAATTTGTTCCTTGGGTGTGTTTTTTTTTTCCTTTTGGCCCCGGTACAGTGCATCGGAAAGAAAGAAAATTTATTGTATCAAATTTAATGACATAATAAATTCTCCCCCTACAGACCACATAGAGGCTCCATTCACTCCTGCACTTTGAGCCTTTGCCTTTAGCATCAGATGGGTCATTAGTCTGTAATCCAGCAGCTAGCTTCTTTGGAATCTAAACTAAATCAGCAAGTACCATATCAGTAGTTTCTGAAATATGACTGACAGGTCAAGTGTCCTGAAAAGGACTGCCTGGGGCAATCAGGGTATGACTAGAACAGAAATAGCCATGAATGTGCAAAGCACAAATTCACGAAAGACTTCATTCATTCTAACTCACTAAACAGCAGCTCTTTAAGTGATTTGACTTCTATTTTGTGTTG
This sequence comes from Masticophis lateralis, assembly GCA_030761175.1. NCBI lineage: Eukaryota > Metazoa > Chordata > Lepidosauria > Squamata > Colubridae > Masticophis > Masticophis lateralis. Next base: position 217,884,879 of record JAUDYJ010000001.1, read on the forward strand.
TTTTTAGCCAATAGGTCATGCAGGAAAATTGTCCTGCTTGTGCCAATAAGCTTAACATACAGATCAGTGGTTTGTGGGCTTCAAGCGAACGATGGTGCGAGTGTGCGTAGCTGTGTGTGAGTGCGATTGTTCATATTCCACCCCACCCACTGCTGCTGGCTTTTCTCTGCCAGAGCTTAAACAGAGAAGTTTTATCATTACAGATTTCCATGGAAGACTTCTGCTTATTTTTTGCAGGATGACCAAATGACTCAAGAGCTTCTGAAAAATTGCTTTTCTCATTTTACAGTCCAACTTCAGAATTACATTGCTTTCTGATGTGTTCGTCTTCAGGGACAAACTGAGCCCTTTGAACCTTTATAAGAGCCTTGGTGGTGCAGCGGACTAAAGTGCTGTTAAAGTAGCACTTAGCTGCCAGCTGCCTACAATTACTACTGAGTTCAAATCTCATAAGGCTCAAGGTTGACTCAGCCTTCCATCCTTCCAAGGTAGGTAAAATGAGGACCCGGATTGTGGGGGCAATAAGATGACTTTGTATAAAAAAGAACACAGCTTGGGGGGGGGGGGCAAAAGCCCTACTAAGCAGGTATATACAAAAGTATGAAGGCTATTACTTAACACATTGTAAACCTCCCTGACTCTCCGGAGAAGGGCAGCATATAAATCGAACCAATAAATAAACCTCACCACATTGCCTATGTCACAATCCTACAAGGAGGCACAAGCTATCAGATAGTCACCAACCTAAAGTCATTTGTGTTTTATCGATGAGATACAACTTGAGCCAAACCTCTGTGTACTGTGATTCAAACGCCATTTCATTCTTTTAGGGGAACCCACAAAATACTAATCCAATAGAATTGGATGTAGATGTTCTAGAAAAGATTGCAAAGATGTTCTCCACAACACAGTCTTGTTTCTAAATACAGAGTAATGAATGTGTAGATAACTTTTCCTACCAACAGTTCTATCCAGAGAATGGAGCAAAAAACCGGTTCTCAGGCAAAGCACATTGCACTGGGCTCAATTAATATTAATGTGTGGGAACATTGAAAAGGGAATCAGTTTAATCAAAACAGATCCAGTTGGGCAAAGTTGTGTTAATGGCTGGTCTTACTGCAAAAACACTCGAACCCAGAACCAGTCAATCAATTTTGCATACCTAACCTCCCCTCACCCTCCGCACCTCAGAAAACTTGAGATGTTCTCCAGTATCTAATTTACTGCCAAGATGGGCAGCAAGAAAGCAAATTTCCTGAATACCAATTGGCTGCAATGCCCAAGCCACATCAAATTTGCAACCTTTCTACCAATGAAGAATGATGAATCTTGGATAATGATAAGCATACTGTGCCCACAGTGTCTTTATAAAGAGAGCAAAACAATCTGGTGGATTCTTAATGAAATATAAATCCTGCAAGGGTCAGTGGGATTTGCATGTGCATGTACATTGCAAGATACATAATTGTATATGCAAGAGTTGGTCAATGGTAGCCCTCCAGGCAATGGTGAACTATAACTCCCTCAGCACTGATGATAGGATTATGGGAGATGAAATTCAGGGACATTTGGAGGAACATACATTGTCCATAACTGAGCTCAGCCAGCAAATTTCTATTGGATCATACATCATGGTAGCTGCTCAAACTTCTGATCCATTTGGTCCTCCTAATGAGCAAAGTTAATAAAGTACATAAAATCCAATGGTTATCTGGAACGATGGGAAGGAAATGAACCTTCATTGCACAACTGCCCTTTTTCAGATTGCATCAGAAAACTTAAAATAAACAAAAGTACACAAATCAGCTCTTACTGGAAAAGAAAACCAAAGCAAACCAAAATCAACTTCCTTCAACAATGGTGCTGTGATTAAGTTAGCCTTTTCAGAAGGAATATGAGATTTTAAAAACACAATATGGCATGGGTGTCAAACTCGATTTCATTGAGGGCCGCATCAGGGTTATGTTTGACCTCGGGGAGCCAGAGTGGACATGGCCAGCTCAACATCACTCGTATCAGGGGCACCTGTAGTGGCCCAAGTGCTCTGCCAGAGAAAATGGGGTCCCAAGCTCCGTTTTCAGCTGTGATGGCCTCCTGCAATCCTCTGCCAGCAAAAACAGAGCTCGGGAGGGCTGCATGCACTTCACTGTTTCCAGGGCGGGCCCGCAGGCCAGATCTAAGCACCCCATGGGCCAGATCCGACCCCCGGGCCTTGGGCTTGTCACCCCTGCAATATGGCATTAATCCTTTTAGCCTCTCTGTATTTAATTTTTCAATCACCAGGTATCGATAGGATGCTGTGGACATCTAGATTTGCTGGATTAAGAAACCCAGTAACGCAGGGGTGTCCAACCTTGGCAACTTTTTAACTTTAAGACTTGTGGACTTCAACTCTAACAGTTCATGGCTGGTTGAGAAATTCTGGAAGTTGAAGTCCACAAATCTTAAGGTTGCCAAGATTGGACACTCCCCCTGTATCTCCATCCAGGATGACCAATAACAAGAGTGTCCAGAGTGTGTTTCAATGAAAAAGTGAAGATAGGATTGCAACTGACACAATTAATGCCCTGCCCCTTTCTTCTTTTGACCAATAGTAAGGCATGAACGATTTCTTCATCTCTGGCTTTGTAATTGTTAAATTGTGTGTTTGTTATAGCAACAAAACTGCTTTAAAAAGCAAAATCAAAAGGGAGTTTTTTTAAAAAACTCAAGGGAGGTGGGAAACAGCCACCACCATAGAACCAGCAAATGACAACTGATTTTCTCATGGTATTTCCTAATATCATCCAACAGATTTTCTACTCACCCTCACCTGATAAAAATGAAGAGATTTCAAAATCCAGCAGATGTTTCAGGAACTTGGCTGTTGAAATATGTTTGCTTTCTATAATCAGACAGCCAACTCAGGTGTTCATTTTTTCAAGCATATTGCTATGTTTTCCCTTTGGTAAGGAAAAAAAGAAATCCTATCCATAAGAGTAGATACTTTAGCTGATGTAAATTGATATTGTTGGGCCATATGGCTTGCAAGATCTATGTATCAACACTCCATCTAAGATACATAAACAAATAGCCCCTCCCCACATGTATACATACAAATGCACAGGTGATAAAAATTAATTTAAAAAATGAACCATTTAAAATTCTGTTTAAGATTTTATTAAACTATCAAAGGTTCCCTGTTGCTGGGGATTTCTCCCTGTTATAACCTTGGTATTTTTAGATATTTATTTTCTGGATTTAGAATTGTTAACTAAAACAACTTTATTTTCACCTCTAGTACATAAACATTTTCACCCTATTTCTCCAATCTATGCTTTTTCTTTCTGCCAAGTATGGTATTATTTATCCCACCCAATTTTCTGTAATCATCCTTCTCATCTAAGCTATTAAGAAAAGTGTTTAAGAGTTTAGGACCCAAAAATTATAGCACCCTACTTTCCATGTCTCTACATTTTGATGAAGATGAGTACTATTTGATACGTTTTTCATTTATATTTCCATTCAGTTATGCTATCTATGGTGCCTATAGTTACTAGATTGCTAATTAGAACACCGTGGGCATGCTGCCAGTGCTTTGCTCAAATCAAACTGCACATGTAAATATCCTGTCTCCCCTAAAATAAGACATCCCTTGATAATAAGCCTAATCGGGCTTTTGAGCTCATGTGCTAATATAACTCCCGCCCCTGAAAATAAGCCCTCCCCAAAAATAAGCCCTCCTCAAAAATATTTAAACGCATGCACGCCATTTCCTCTGGTTAGGGTTAGGGAGACAGAGCTGGAAAGAGGAGCCCCATCTTACTCTATGCACCCCAAAGTAATAAGACATCCCCGAAAATAAGGCCAAGCACTTATTTCAGGGTTCAAAAAAATATAAGACAGAGTCTTATTTTCAGGGAAATATGGTACATTCTCATAATCTGCTAAGGATGTTACCAGATCAGAAAAATAGATTCAGATAGTGTAGCAAGATTTGCTTTTTATTTTTACAAGATCCCTGTTTATTTCTGAGGAGGGAGCACTGGAAGCACCAGCTAGGCCAGAAACATTCATTAGTTTCAAATACTAGCGGAGCTCACTCATGGAAAAGGCCTACAAATGAAAACCACATGCCCTCAACACCCTGTCTACAGAAAGGAACATGACTGGGACTTGCTTTTTCTAGCATAGGCAGAAAAAGCAGGGGAATCCACCCATGATCTCATGGCCAGCATTGTTGACAAAGCTGAAGAATGGACTAACATCTGGGCAGCGATTTCTTAAACCGCTTCCCTTCCAGTCTGATCCAGTGTAGGAGACAACTTAGAATAGAATAGAATAGAATAGAATAGAATAGAATAGAATAGAATAGAATAGAATAGAATAGAATAGAATAACAAGAGTTGGAAGGGACCTTGTAGGTCATCTAGTCCACCCCTCCCCTGCTCAAGCAGGAGATCCTACACCATTTCTGACAGATGGCAGTCCAGTCTCTTTGAATTAAATATACTGTGTTAAGAACGCATTTTGCACAGAGATGGTCAATGACGGTGCTGGGGAATCCTGAAAGAGAATGATTGGGTGAATGAATCTGGTGTCTTCTTAATGTGAGGTTAGTGGATTTTCCAAATTGCTGAGAGAAAGCACAGAAGGTAATCTAACCCTTAGTGATCAGGAAACCTGTAGATTCAAAGGAACAGATTCTGTGCTTTGCCCGCAGAATCTACCTGGTCTGTAATTTGAGGTTTTATGCAAATTGCTTTTCTTTTAGTCTCATCTGATTTCTTTCATATGAAATGAGGTTCTGACCAGTGGTGGGTTTCAAAATTTTTTTATTACTGGTTCTGTGGGTGTGGCTTGGTGGGCGTGGCATGGCTTGGTAGGCGTGGCTTGCAGACGTGGCTGGGGAAGGATACTTCAAAATCCCCATTACTTCCCAGTCAACTGGGACTCAGGGGGCAGAGATTAGATGGGAGCGGGGCCAGTCAGAGGTGGAATTTATTGGTTCTCCGAACTACTCAAAATTTCCATTACTGGTTCTCCGAACTAATCAAACTTTCCGCTACCGGTTCTCCAGAACTGGTCAGAACTTGCTGAAACTCACCTCTGGTTCTGATGGACTAGCTTGAGTTTTAGGGTAATATCTGGTCATTTTCGTACATTCAGTTACTTCCCAGTCACCTTCACTGGTATGATACTTGAGAAGTAAACAATTGTGACAGATTTTTCCTGTCCTGAGATATTTTATGAAAAGGCTTTCCCCACAAGTGCCATTTTAATGATTCCCATGACACTCCAAAAATGTCCAGACCCCACTAGTAAACAATTCCAGCTAGCTGATGGTGGACAAGAAGATGAAACTTAATGGACAGGATAATGGGAGTTGGAAGCCAACATCATCTGTGGAGGGTCACTATCCAAAGAACAGTTTATAACTTCTCAGAAGATGTTGATTAAAACATATTGTATTGTATTCTTTGCAGGGAAACTGCCCACAGTTTTGGTCTTTTGCGTTCAACATACACAGGCAGCTATTCCATCTATCCATCAGTGCATGAACCCAAAATAGTGGAATGGCTCAGTTTCTGAAACTGTTTCCATATCAACCATATTACGTTTTTTTCAAAAGGAGCCAGCAATGTTGAGGCTACCTAGATTCCGATAAGTGAGCTCTTCCTTACCTTTCTGAATCTGAAGCTGTCCCCTACTCTGCCACCAGCACCACCCCACTCAAGAGAAGCCAAGCTGTAACAACAGAGCCCCACTTTAAGCTTGATTTCTTTGCAGCAGTCATTAATCTCTCCCCAACTTTTCAGTCTTCTCTGTAGGCCTCATTTATGAAGTGCTGCAACTACAACCTCAAAGGTTTTTGATTGCACAGAGTGTCTTGCTTTGGCAAAGATCAGCAAAATCTTCCCTCCTCCTCCTCTATCACCATCCCCATTGATCACCCTTTATTCATAAAGCAGCTGATTGATTTCAGGTACGGCCTAATGGCTGTGTTCAAGGGCTGTGCCAGTCTCCAAGCCAGCAGAATAATAGGCTAGCATCAAAGTTTAGCTCTCTTCTGTCCCAATAACTGAGCTATGATGGCACAGTGATTAGAATGTAGCATTGCAGGCTAACTCTGCTGACTGCCAGGAGTTCGATCTTGACTTGGCTCAAGGTTTACTCAGCCTTCCATCCTTTTGAGGTCAGTAAAATGAGGAGTCAGATTGTTGGGGGCAATAGGCTGACTCTGTAAACTGCTTAGAGAGGGCTGTAAAGCAGAGGTGAAATGCTTCCGGTTCGGACTTGCTCGGGCGAGTAGGTAGTGATGATGGCTGGTGGTTTGGAGAATCAGTAGCAATGGCAGCTGGAGGCTCCGCCCACCCACCCCATTCCCCGGAGTCAGGGAATGCACCATTTCCCAACTCCTACTGCTCATCTTTCTCCTGTAGCTGGCTGTCAGGGAAAGCAAACGCCAGAAAGATACCGGAGCCACTCACTCTCCTCCTTGAATGAACCACTCTGGTCCATGCACCAGCTGTGCAAGCACATACCCAACCTGCTGCTGAATTAAATAAATGGTATGCGCTTGCACAGCCAGCGCGTGGACCAGAGCGATTCATTCAAGAAGGAGAGTGAGCGACTCTGGTATCTTTCGGGTGCTCGCCTTCCCTGACAGCCAGCCATGGGAGAAAAGTGAGCAATAGGAGTTGGGGAATGGTGCATTCCCTGACTCCGGGGAATGGGGCGGGAGGGCGGAGCCATGGGAGAAAGGTAAAGACACGCCGGCAGAATAGAAATTTAATTTTTTTTTCCTATCGGTTCTGTTGGCATGGCTTAATGGGAGGGGGTCTTGTGACTGAGTTGGCGTGGCTGCGAGGGACATCAAGTTGGCCATGCCCACTCAGTCACAGGACACCCTCCCACGAAGCCACGCCCACAGAACCGGTAACGAAAAATTTTAGATTTCACCCCTGCTATAAAGCACTGTGATGCAATTTATAAATCTATTGCTAAGTACCATATTTTTTGGAGTATAAGATGCACCGGAGTATAAGACGCACCTTAGTTTTTGGGGAGAAAAATAAGAAAAAAGCTGATTGGTGGGTGGATTGGCATTCTGGAATACCCCCAATCAGCTGTTTCCAGAGGTGAATTTTAGCAACTGGTTCATTGGTTGTGAGCTCTCTGCCTTGCTTTTTTTTTTTTCTGCCTCTGAAAGCCTCCAACAACAGAGCTTCAGAAAAAAAGGCTTTTTTTTTTTTTGAAGCTCTGTTTTTTTCTGAAGCTTTTTTCAGAGGCGTTTATTCTGGAGCTCTGTTTGGAGGCTTTTTTTCTGAAGTTTCTTTCAGCCTTTTTTCTGAAGGACTATCTGTACTCAGTTCAATCTCCTTTCTTTGTTATTGGTATGTAAATTAACCTCTTCCGATCTGTTGGTTATTTTGTCATTCTCCAGATTTGTTAACATAGTTTGATTAGAACATTTACTGATTCTTCTTTTGTTGTTTGCCATATTATTTTAGATAAAAACTTTTCCAAGGCTTTTTTTCTGAAGCTTCGTTTCTGAGGCTTCTTTCTGAAATCTTTGTTTGTGAGGCTGGGCGGGGTTACATTCAGAGTATAAGACACACCCAGATTTTCACCCTCTTTTTTGGGAGAAAAAAGTGTATCTTATACTCCGAAAAATATGGTACTATAACAGAGATACTACTTTAAGGCAGGAAAGGTTAAGGCAATCAGTTGAATGAGTTGGATTCCCTCAAGTTTGTGTGGCCTCACCAATCTAAGGTGAGGGTAGAGTTGGGTGAGTGTTGGCACTCATCCAGCTGCCTTTCAATTCACAGATGCAAACTCTTTTCCTTTAACTCACCTGCCAGGCTATTTCTGTACTAGCACAGAGCTAGCCTAGGAGGACACAGGATGAAGAACAAGCAACATCCATTCCAGACTAGGGCTGCAGGGAACTGGCCATGTTGGCAACCAGTTCTGCCTTTATAAACAATAGCATCTGTCAGTAGCCCATAGGCAGCCATCAAGCTGAAATGTTGTAAGCAAAATAGAAACAGTAAAAAGCACAGCTGTGGAAATCCACTTGTGGGCCTATGCAGTGGCTCACTGGTAAAAGAATGAGAAGCCGATTCCCTTTCCTAGTTTAAATCGACTTTCTGTGCAATATGGGACTAGTGTTGTCTCAAGAGACCTTTCATTATCAGGGAGGGAGGGAGGGAGAGGGAGAGAGTGGGAGGAAGAGAGAGGGAGAGTGGGAGAGGAAGGGAGGGAGAGAAAGAAAGAGAGAGAGTGGGAGGGAGAGAGGGAGAGAGGAGAGGAGAGCGGGAGAGTGAGAAGGAGGAAGGGAAGGAGAGAGAGAGAGAGAGAGAGAGAGAGAGAGAGAGAGAGAGAGAGAGAGAGAGAGAGAGAGAGAGAGAGAGAGCACAGTAAAATCTGGGGAGATGACACTCATGTTGCAAGTGCCGGTAATAATATTGACAATCCCCTGCCTCAGCACCGAAGAAAAAATAGGGAAGGAAGCAGTCCATTCTACAAACTGCTTACTGAATCACTTAAATTATATATATATATATATATATATATTCCTGATGGGATCTTGTGGTGTTCTGGCTACAGCCTGCAACCCAGACCCTGCATCAGCCCCTTCCTCATTTATCTTGCTGCTTCTACTCTTGCCTTTGAGATCCTTGATACAAACAACAGTGAAAAACTTTCTTCCTTTTTTCCCCCCCAGCTAATGAGAATTTTAGCTCAGCCATATTTTCTCACAGATCATCTGCAGCTTCAGTCTTTGCAGAGGAGGGACTCTACAATCTGTTACACTTTTCTTTCCTTTTCCTCCATCGTTTTTCAGCTAATTTGAACATTTTTTTTATTTTTTTGCTAAAACCACACAGTTTCTCGGGCATTTCATAATCTCCTGTTGTCTGCTATTTGACTGGAGTCAGGGAATAAAACGGCCTCTGATCATACAGTCTCATATTACATCACTGTAATTTTGATAGCCCGGGGAACTGCCCGAACAATATTTCCCCAAACAAAAACAGGGCACAAAGTTTTCTTTTTTTCTCCCCACGAGGATGTCACTGTCACTGGGGCAGCCCCTTCTTCCTGGTGGGTCAATCCTCTAAAGGCTTCTCTTCTCTTTTTCTCTTTTTTATGTCAGTCGCATAAAAACTGGTCTTAAATCCTGATGCACAGAAATATTCAGAGGCTGGGATTTCTATCTCAAGTGATGGCACAATAGTAAATGGGGCAAGGAGATCATCTTTGAAAGCTAGTTCCTGGATCTGTCCAAGCACCATACTGGATCCTTTGAAAAAGGGTGGCCCCTTGGAAAACCTCCTCAGTCAGGCAGTAGCTTGTTGTCTCCTTGAGAGATGCTCAGCTGATCTCTGAACTCTTCAGCCCCAACTGAAACAGAGATGATCTCCCTAGAGCTTTTACATCTGCTTTAATTTGTTCTAAGCCAGACTTAGCTAATAGGTTTATTCTCAAGTTTCTGGAGTTCTGTTTGTCAACAATTACTTTTTTATTTTGGTCATCACCGAAGTGAAGAGGCAACACAATTTGATGTAGATGGGGAAATTACTACAGATATCCAGAGCAAATTTACCTTGATTTCAGAATTATCTGCAAGTCTCCTGAGAAAAATAGGATTGACTCCTAAAGGAATACAATATACTTTAATCTTTTCCAGTATCATCTGGTGTTAGGCTACACAGAGGTTTTCTTTGAAGTAAACATTTATTTATTTGGAAAACCTACTATGTGACCATAAATTTGGGCTACATCAATAAAAGCATTTTAAAAATCTCAAAATAAATAGTTAAGTAACAAGTATTTTATTCTTGTTTTTAACTTTTTTATTACAATATTTATATATGGCTTTTATGTTTTTATATCTATTTGTACACTGCCCAGACACGCTCTATGAGGGAGATAGACAGTTTCTAAATATAATATATAAATAAATAAAAATAAACACCCTGGTTGCTATTTCTGTGTATGATGATTTTTTATGTTTTCTTTTAACTTTCTTAGCAGCCCAGAGTTGTGGATTTGAAATGGGTGGTCATATAAATTGAAGAAACAAACAATAAACATTTCCCAATAACAATCAGTGAGCTGATCAGCCTCTCCTCATCCAGGGTGAAATCCAGCAGGTTCTAACAGGTTCTGGAGAACTGGTATAGGAAATTTTGAATAGTTCAGAGAACTGGCAAATACCACCTCTGGCTGGCTTCAGAGTGGGGTGGGAATGGAGATTTTGCAATATCCTTCCCCCAGGAGGGGAGGGAATGGATATTTTGCAGTATCCTACCCCTGCCATGCCCACCAAGCCATTCCCACAGAACTGGTAGGGAAAAAAATTGGATTTTGCCTATGCCCCGATCCCAATGCATGAGGGAAAGAGTCAGGTTTTTAAGGTCTTCCCAAAGTCTACAACGGGAGAGGCCTGACAGGTCGCAGTGGGAGGATTTTCCACAAGACAAGGACTGCTACTGAGAAGGCAGGTTTCCTAAGTCCTACTAGATGACAGCCTTTAAGGAAAGGGACCTGGAGCAGTCCCACTCTATTAACCAGGGGGAATGGACAAAAACCCCCAGGGAATCATATTCCTCTTCCCTAGCACAGTGTAGCATAAGGAGAGGCGGAGCCTGGGGGCAGAGTCAAGAGAGGAATCAGCCTGGAGTCATTAGCTCCTGCAAGCAGACCAAGTCCATCCCACTCTTGAATTACATTGACCCTTACCTCAGCAACAATTTAGTGCTGACCATTTGTTGACTGGATCCTTGTGTAACTCTTGAATAATAAATCTTATTAATTGGAACTTAAGGTATGGCCCTCATTCTTCACAGCTAATATATGACCTCACTAAGCTTGCAAAACAGCAGACAGAACCAGGAGATGATGCTTTTTCTCATGTTTTCCCTGGCAACTGCCATTCATCTAAAGGAGTAATTTTTTTCCCTATGCTTACCTCTTTGCCATAACAAAACTATATCTTTAGCTATTTGTCTTCAGAGGAGGGAGGAAAGCAGAGGTGGTATTCAGCAGGTTCTGACCAGTTCTGGAGAACCTGTAGTGGAAATTTTATGTAGTTCGGAGAACTGGTAAATACCACCTCTGACTGGCCCTGCCCCCATCTATTCTCTGCCTCCCGAGTCCCAGCGGATTGAGAGGAAATGGGGATTTTGCAGTAACCTTCCCCTGGAGTGGGGAGGGAATGGAGATTTTACAGTATGCTTCCACCATGCCCACTAAGCCATCCATGCCCAGCAAGCTATGCCACGCCCACAGAATCAGTAGTAAAAAAATTTGAATCCCACCACTGTGGAAAAGGTCAGAATTCCACCATGAACACTTCCAAAATACCCTTGCTCCTATTTTCTGCTAATAATTAATTTAAAATAAGTCATGATATGCTATCATGTATCACAGGACAACAATTTTTGAAGTAAGGTATCTTAAATGGGTTATGTATGGATCCAAATTTGGGATCTATCACTCCTGTAGGATTGAAGTTTCAAGGCCCTTTAGACCACTTGTACTGGCGAAGTTGTGGTCACTCCAGTAGTGCCACATTGCCCTGCAATGCTGCCACTGCAGTCACGTGATCACAATTTCTGACGCTCCCAGCTAGCTACTCACAAGCAAAGTCAACGTAGTTCCAAGATAGTTGGAAATCACTCCTACTCCTTTTTTGCCTACCCATGGTAATTCTGTTTATTTATGGCAGGTCTTTTTAAAATACCTGCTGTCTAGTATATTTTTTTAAAAGATTGCCACAAATTTACTTATAGGCCATAGGAGTAGCAAAATACTGTCCTAGAAGATGTTGGAGAAGATTCTTGAGAGTCCTTTGAACTGCAGGGAGATCAAATCAGTCAACCTTAAAGGAAATCAACTTTGCAAGGACAGATACTGAAGTTCAAATACTTTGGCTACTGAATGAGAAGTGGGGATTCATTGGAAAAGATCCTGATTTTAGAAAAGATGGAAGGCAAAATGTGAAGAGGATAGCAGAGGATGAGATGGTTAGATGGTGTCTTCACTGCAATGAACACAAATTTGGACAGACTCAGGATACAATGGAGGACAGAGGGACTGGCATGCTGTGGTTCCTGGGGTCATGAATAGTTGGAGATGACTTAACGACTGAACAATAACAAAAAACAATCCTAGAAGAAGAAAACAATATTCTGTGGCTTGGTATTCATATCTCATGGGAATCCTTTGATTTTTGCACTGTTGTGCCCACTGCACATCCAAGTGTTTTTGCTTTTAAACCATCACAGCCCTACAAGATTTTCAAAACATCTTTGACAGTTACATAGTGTGGTTTCCCACCACTCCTGGATCAGTAACCATGACTTCTGTTTTCTTTTCTGCCAAGAAACCCACCACCCAACTTTGACTGCACCTTGCTGTCAAGCCCTCAAACCGCCTACTTTTTCATGTGGTCAAATTTCAGTCTTTTTTTTTAATTTATGAGGCTTTAATTCTTTCACTGCATGTTGCCTTGTCAAAACATGATATTTAGCTTTCAATGGGATATAGTTGTTAGGACACAGCACTTCTTGAAATGCTATCAACACCTGAGCCAATTCAGGTGTTTTGCCTCGATAAAACTTATTGCGTAGTTTGTCTCATAGACAAGCATGTATTTATTTATTTTAAATAGAGTGGAGCATTTAAACCTTTCTCTCATACAGAATTCAGGGCATTTTTTGAGAAGGCTACATACATTCCTTGTTGATCAACTGAGAACAATGTAAGATTTTGATGTCATGTCTTAGAAATTCTTATCCTGCTGAACCCTCTAACATAAACTCAAGAACAGTTTCTTTTTAAATAAGGAAAGAACCCTGGTGCCTACTTTATTACAGGAAATTTACGTTGGACAAAAATAAACGTAATCTCTTCCAGTATACTGCCCCTCAGCTAAGCAAAGAGTCAGTAGCTTCCCCCTGTCATGAATTCTCCTTTGTTCTTGTGCTGAATAGGTCTGCATCAGAAATTTACCCATTTTAAATTGGGAGGTGAAAGTAAAATTTTAGGAGGCAAATGACGTCCAGGACCACCTCCTTCACCAGTGATTAAGATTACTAACTTCCATTTTTTCCCCATCCTGCTCATATTTCCATTCAGTGCCATTGTTTTCATTTTGTTGTTATTGTTAGTTGTGAAGTCGTGTCTGACCCATCACAACCCCATGGACAACGTTCCTCCAGGCCTTCCTGTCCTCTACCATCCTCTGGAGTCCATTTATGCTCACACCCACTGCTTCAGTGACTCCATCCAGCCACCTCGTTCTCTGTCGTCCCCTTATTCTTTTGCCCTCCATCTTTCCCAGCATTAGGCTAAGGTGTTATTTTCCAATTTGAATTTATCCCAGCCAATCAGAGTTCAGATAGAACGGTGTTTTTCAACTTTGGCATCTTTAAGAAGTCTGGACTTCAACTCCCAGAATTCTGGGAGTTGAAGTCCAGAATTTTAAAGTTGCTAAGGTTGAGAAACACTAAAGTAGAGTATGCAAGTCATATATAAATGATTGATATGTACTGATATCACTATAGGAAATTAATTTCAGTTACAATAAGAACAGTGTGGCTTACACTGATCAGATTTCTGAGGCAGTCAAAAATGTGTTGATATCCCTGGAGGAAAATCAAAGCCTAATCAGGACAATTTTTAGAGAACAGATGAAGATGTTAATACCTTCCTTTAGAGATGTTTGAAAAAAAATATCAAATTGGAAGAAATGTGATGCCAATTAAAAATCCTATTTGCTATCCCATCCCAAGTTTTTTTTTTATTTTATTATATTTTAATAGATTAGCCTCAGGAACAATTTCACTAAGTAATACTATTTCAGGTTGATTTTCACACATTGTCCCACACTCTGTTCATCAAAGCAATGAGGATCTGTTTGGCTCAGGACTATATTGACAGTCTTGGATCCTAACTTAAATTATCTCAAGGAAGTTTATGGAAGAAAAATTTCCTGTCCTTTCACCTTCCACCTGTTCCCCTATTACTCCTAAATTAGTACCCCCAGCATCAATTAGTCCTGAGCTAATGTAATGTAGTTAATGTAAGATAGACTGGAGGTAAGGGAAAATTTTCTTTCACATAAATTGCTTTAAAATCCTTAAAATTCTTGCCTCTCTCCTCATTTTTCCCTCATAGGAATCCAAGGAAATAAATTGTGACTTGAGGAACTTTCTCCTTCTCACTTATACTGCTTGATATATAAACTGTTGATAGGGGATCTTTTGATGTTATAGGTCAGACACTCCTGCTGGAGCTAGCACAATTATCTGCAACTTTTCTATCTCTGATTCTATGACATATTGTATTCATTCATTGTCCTATCAAGTAACTTTAGTCCTGTGGAAAACAAGTCAGAATTTATACTTTATACAGCACTATAAGATATATGCACTAAAAGAGAACAGGAGAAGGGGGAGGGGGAAGGAGGAGGAGGAGGAGGAGGAGGAGGAGGAGGAGGAGGAGGAGGAGGAGGAGGAGGAGGAGGAGGAGAAGAAGAAGAAGAAGAAGAAGAAGAAGAAGAAGAAGAAGAAGAAGAAGAAGAAGAAGAAGATGATGATTTTTTTCTCTTGACTTCTAGAATTCCAGCAGCACCTCTCAGCAGGAGCAGGAGAAATTTTGCCTGCAGACTGACCCATAATCCATGTTCTGGATCCATTGAACGTACTTATGTATTTTTTTGCAGTCTTTGTTTTGCTCTGTTTTTCATTCTCCTTCATTCTTTCTCCTTGAACTCCTCTTGAGGCTTATGTAGTTCTAGTCTCCTGGTCTATCGCTACTTCCTTCCCCAGTTTGTTCCTCATGACTATTTGCAAACATTCATATTTTCTTTTGCCCAGAAGCAAGCAGCAAGTCCTGTGCATATATCTTACATAACGAGTAGGCAGCCATCCAAACTGAATAAATAAATGATTGGTTGGTGATTAATAATTTCCTATATTTTTTATGCTTTAATCTCATGAACCCATTTAGAAAAATCAACAAGTAAAACAGCTAAAAAAAAAAAATCTCTCAGTCACCTCAGGCTAGGAAAAGGTTAGCAACTTTATCTTAACATGCCGTCCAGGTACCTTCTGGTACAGTCTTAGTGTCAACCTAGTTTATTTATTTCCTTGCTAAAGTTCAACGTTTAATTTCTGATACAGGTTACTTGCGGCCATAAAAGCGTATAACATTTAAAATGACAAGTTGAAAGATACAATTTCTAGAGCCATGAATTAGTAGCCATATATATCATGGATTTAGAAAAGTGACAACTTTTTGGATATTTATAGATGCATTACTGAACTGTTAAAAAATGAACTGAAGAAAGATAAGTTAGAACTACGTATAATTAATCAAATATACTTAAGAAGTCACATTCAGACACCTTGGTGCACATTTCTTTTACTAGCTGGCAGATTTGGCTTTGGAAAAAAATGTGTTAGTGTCAGGATATGCTACAAATTACCTTCCCCCTCTCCTCCCCCCATTCCTTGAGGGGAGGGGGGAAATGCCCGGTCAGCTGTATTGTTTTATGTGATTGTCAGCACTGTATTACTCAGAAAGTAAGAGGAAGTCCATGAAGTACCTCACAAGATTCTTCAAAACCATTCTTCTCAACTTTGAATTCAGTAGAAAATGCTTGCTCCTTGACCAAGCATGAAGCAGGTTTTTTCCATTTTACGATCCCTTAATAGGCAATATTTAATGAGACGTGTTCACTTTTGAATCACTTCTCCCTTTTTTTGTCTGCTTTCCAATGGCAATGTGTATTTCACAAATACACAAATCATGGCAAATATATCTATATACCATGCACTTTTAAGTCATATATTTGGACATTTGCTGCATCTCCACATACCAAGAGGAAACAGTATTTATTTATTTATTTTTGGTCAAGGTGTCATATTGTTCCCAGTTATCTCTATCTGCTAATGTATCTTTCACTTCAGGGTAGGACTGCCTCCTCTTGAAAAAGAATATGATGGTAGGGTTCCAATTTTCATGCGTACAGCCGTAATTCAGGCTAACCTTGTAGCTCTCTTGTTTTCAGATTGCCAGGATCTGCTTTTCCATTTCAGAAAGGTGTGTTTTATCACAGTATTTTTCATTTTTCTCTGATGAATTGACCTACAGCTGGAAGGAGAAGGTGCCCTACTATGCACATATATATTGAAAGTTACTGGGTTTTTTTTTTTTCCAAAATAAAATAAAATAAATGTAGGATGTTAAGTAAATTGCTTTGAAATAGAAAAACTACTGGAATGCTCATTAAAAGGAAAATTGTTGCAATGACTGCTATGAGAAATATGAAAATATGAGAAAAATGAAAATATGAAAATATGAAAAGCTCAATGTAAAGTGACGCTATATACCAGTAATGGCTAACCTTTTTGCCATCGCGTGCCAGGAGGGGGTGGGGTGGGGGAGGTTCACGCGTGCATGTGCCCAAAGCCATAATTCTATGTGCCCTGCCTCTCTAGGAGTCTCTGGAAGCTGGGGGAAACAAAAAATGTCACTTCCTGTCCAACTGGAAGTTGGGAAACAGGCCGTTTTGGGCCTCCAAGGGGGTGGAGACGGCTGTTTTCACCCTCCCCAGATACATAGAGAGAATCTGGAGCCAGGTGAGAACGAAAAACAGGCCTCCCCGCACCACCCAGGCCCTCCAGAGGCAGGAAATATCCTGTTTCCCTACTTGTTGTGAACCAAAAAGGCCTGAAAATCAGCTGGCCAGTGCATGCATGCACGCCAGAACTGAGCTGGTGTGCCCATTGATATGGTACGCATGCCACCTGTGGCACGTGTGCCATAGTTTTGACAACATGGCTATATACATTTCTATCAGTCTTCAAAACAATGCTGTGAAGATGAACGCATACTGTAGTTATCCATCTGCATTGCAGCCTGGAGTCATCTACTTCTCTAAAGCTAGCTACTGTTACGGGGTAAGCTAAGCTTTGTCTGATATTAGGATGTCCCAAAGTAACTCAAAATGAACTAAGATTCCCTAAAAGCCTTGGAAACTCATTAGGTAGAAGAAGCACAGTCTCTTAAAAACGATGACTTCTTCATTCGAAGCTCCTCAGAAATAGCCAACAGCAGGAGGAAAAGAGGGGAAGAGGGCAACATTGTGGCCCAAAGCTGTAGCTTTTCATCAGGGAATAATTACCAGGACTCTTATTTCAAAAATCTCTGTCCTCTGGAGAAGGAATTGATCAGCAATGATCAACTGAGCAGAAAATTAAAACAAAGTGTCAAGACTGATTTTAATTCAACCAAATGCTCTAACCCTTGCACCCACTCTGCTCAAACTGGATAGGGTACTTGATTTGGGCATATTTACATTACTGGCTATTCTTGTTAAAAGTAGTCTCTCCAAAATATGAGAAAGACAGAGAGGGAGAGATAACGAGAGGGAGGGAAGGAGGGAGGGAGAGAGGGATAAAGAGACACAGAGAGAGAGAGATTCTTTCCAAAAGAACTTTTTAAAGCCATTGCACAATTTCTCACAAAACAATAGAGAGGGAAGCAATACTTATTTTCAAAATTCCACTCACTGAAAATAATTTACTTAATATGCATGAAAAATTCATCTGAATCTACCTGCCCCCCCAGCAAAAAAAAAAAGGAAGGAAGGAAGGAAGGAAGGAAGGAAGGAAGGAAGGAAGGAAGGAAGAAAGAAAGAAAGAAAGAAAGAAAGAAAGAAAGAAAGAAAGAAAGAAAGAAAGAAAAACCAACCAAAAAGACAAACGTAAGCTTGATGGCATCTTTAAAAGAAAAAAAAGACAGTTTGTAAAGGTGCCAATTACAAAAACTCCTGTGCCTGTTTAGCTGAAGTGGTTGAGTTCCATCTATTAAAAAAAGACTTTTATGCCTTACAGAATAACAGAGTTGGAAGGGACCTTGGAGGTCTTCTTGTCTAACCCTCTGCTCCAGAAGGAGACCCATTACCAGGAATGGCTAACCTTTTTGCCATCGCGTGCCAGCAGCGGAGAGTGGGTGGGCGTGCCCAAGATTCCTTCCTAGTTCTAGGTCGGTTCCCTCCTTAATTAGTTTCCAGTCATTGCTTCTTGTCCTTCCTTCAGGTGCCTACAAATGTCATCCAGTTCTGCCAAGAATGCCTTGAACTCGAGACAAAATGTATTATGTTTGAGGTAGCTGAGGAAACATCAGGCCGTTTCCTAAACATGAAGCAAAGTCTGAACAGAGGGGTTTTTTTTATTATTTGTTGCACACCTCTGATTTATAACAGGACTTAAGTGCAACATGTTCTGTGTTACTTTAGCTGGTTTTTTTAGAGATGAAGCTATAGAAACGGTATGCTAGAGATTGCCATCATCTTTAGTAGACCAATAAAAGGAAGAATGTGTAAAGAGAAAGGTGGCTCATAATAAATCCTAACATGTTTTGAAATTGTATCCACACCATCCAGAAATGTTTTACAGTGGCACATACCTTGTCAGAACTGGAACTTAGCAAAGCATCACAAATTATGAATTTTGCACATGAAGTAATGTCTGTGTGATAATGTGTACTTCCCCAGAGGCTCTTTTTATTATTATTTGTTCAATTTCTTGTCAGCCTAGATGTCTTGGCAAGCCCTCCAACCACCATCACTACCACTGTGATATTGGAAGAGAAATTTGATTAACAACCATTATTTTTACATGATTCGGCACATCACTTTTTTTTCTATTTCTGATGTTTCATGTGTGATAATGCGAGCTTCCTCAGAGGTATGTTTTCATCTAATCAGAACTCCCTATACATCAAGAGACTGTATCCCATGTGGTCTAAGAGAGAAAACATAGTGCTTCATTAAAAACTGTGGAATTAACCTACTGCATGTTAAATCTTAGGTTACAACAAAAGCCCTCAAAAAGGTGAAAATTAAAAGATGCCACCTCAAGAGCTCAGCAAAACCTGAAATAATTTAAATTTTTCTCAAAGGCTTTTTAGAACAGGATGAAGATCAGTTAGAAGACAGCGGTGTCTGTCCAAAATTATCAGACCAAAGAAGAAAAACAAACCTGCTAAGCTTCATTCATGAATTGCATTTCCTCCCTGTCACTTAGATTTTTAACTACATGAAACAGGGAATGTGGTGACTCGGCACAATACATAATTTCTTTGATATTTCAATATATGTTTGCTTTAAAAGAAAAAAAAACTTGAAAGAAGGAAGGTCTGGGATATAGCTACACTGTAAATTTATTTTTGTCTTATATCACAGTAACTGTAATTGCTTCCAGTCAAAAATCTAGTGAAATGGAGTTTGGTCAAACATAGGAAGCCGTCTCATTCTGAGTTAAAACATTGGTTCATTTAGCTCAATATTCCTTATAAAATAGCATTCCTCCAGGTTTTGGGGTAGTACTTGGGTAATTTCTAGAAGTATTTGGAGATAAGTCAACTCATTTTTTTTTTTACTTGCAGCTTATTTTTTATCCAACTTCAATTTCTACTGTCTAAAATTCTAATACATAATTGTTAGATCACCATCAGTTTCCAGTGAATTGCCTTGCTATCAAAGTACCTACCATTGGTTACAATAACCCTTCCCCCCAAAAAATATTATTGGGCCACAATATTCTATTAATACAGAATATTATTCAAGCCGATGTTCCATCATTTGACTTTTTTCCTATCAATTTTTTTAAATGTCTTGATTTTTTTTCACCCTTTATCAAGCTACTTAGTTTGGTTCTAATAAAGTCCCTCAGTTTGTTCCTGCAGGATATTTATGAAATTATTGTCCTATGTTCCTCTTTTCCCAAATGAATACTGAAAGCTAGCACAGGGTCTATGTTGTTCCTTCTCCAAGATGGTGCTCTTGATCATCTTCTAACATAAAGCCTATTCACCTTTTATTTCATCTGAAAAAATTGACCAAGCTGAATGCCTTCTTAAATAACTTTATGGCTAGCATAAGAGTAGTGTGTAATGCCAACTAAGGTGTTAAAGATATTGCCATGATATTATTAGTATACACATTGGGAATGTGTACACACTTTGGGAAAGTCAAACTACAGATAGTTCTCAACTTACGACCACAATTAAGCCCAAAATTTCAGTTGTTAAGTGAAACATTTATTAAGTGGTTTTTGCCCCATTTTACAACCTTTCTTGCCACAGTCGTTAAATGAATCACTGCAGTTGTTAAGTTAGTAACACCCTTGTTAAGTGAATCTGGCTTCCCCATTGACTTTGCTTGTCACGTAAGGTGATCTCATGACCCTGGGACACTGCAATGATCATAAATATGAGTTGGTTGTGAGAGTGAAAAACAGTAATAAGTGACTTTTTTCAGTGCCCCTATATCTCTGAATGGTCACTAAATGAACTGTTGTCAGTTGAAGACTTCCTGTATGTACAAGGAGGAATATCATCTAGTCCAGTGATGGCTAACTTTTTTGCCGTCACGTGCCAAATGCAGGGGGAGCATGGGGGGGTTGCACGTGAGTGTGCCCACACCCATAATTGAATGCCCCACTGCGTCCCACCCCCCCACACATGTGCGTGTGACCCCACCACACTCCCCCCACTTTGCCAGGGTACGCAATGGCAAAAATGGCTCGGTAGACCCATTTTTCACCCTCCCCAGGCTCCAAAGTCTTTCTTGGAGCCTGGGGAGGGCAAAAATGGCCTTTCCCACCTCCCCAGAGCCCTCTGGAGGCTGGAAACGGTCTGTTTCCTGACTTTTGGTGGCCCCAAAAGGCCTGAAAATCTGGCTGGTGTGAACATGCATGCTGAAGCTGAGCTGGGCAATGCTTGCGTGCCCACAGATATGGCTCCACGTGCCACCTGTGGCATGCATGCCATAGGTCCACCATCACGGATCTAGTCAATGTAGGTAGTAGGATATATACAACATTGTTTTGTCTCAAAGTATTGCCAAAATATAGTTGACCCATTCTGGAAAAGCCCCATTCCAACTGAACTGAAACCTGGAACCATTAGCCCACCTCTTTTCTCATTACAGGTGGACAGGAATCCACCAGCGTTTTTTATTATTATTATTCCACCAGACTTTTTGACAGGAAAGCTAAAATATCTCAGTCACTGGTACAACAGTGCTGTCCATCCAGGGCCCTTCCATACTGCAATTACCTTTTACCTTTTCTATCAGCTTCACAATATCAGGTGGCTCCTCCCATTCTGAACAATGCCTTTCCCTATTACCAGTTGGTTTACCCCCAACTAGCCAATGGGAAAGCCTTAAAAGAAAACCTTCAATCTTTCTTCACTGCAATTCCCACACTGAGAAAATGGTCGTGTAAAATACTGAATAGACACAATCCAGAGCTTTAGTGCAACTGGAAAGGAAGATGGGTTGATGCAAGGAACAGGAGCAACTTGCCACCAGCGGAGAGGAGTGACAAGCTGGGAATGAGACTGGAGGTTCTGTCAGTAGAAAATATTCAGTGGAAACATTGTCTGTACAACATTTTCTATGGGGTAGGCCAAGCTGCATTGAAGCCTTGGGATCATGTGCAGATCCAATAGAGATGTGCTATCAACACAGTCACCTTATACTAAATTAGCTTTGTTAGCTTCAGCTCTGTTACAAATGTACAGCACTGGATTTTGTTACAGAGCCAGATTAGGGTGTCATAAAAGACCCTATCTTTTTGGGATTTTGACATAGGTACTCTAACTGAGTACCTATGTCAAACACTGAGAACCTATGTCAAACACTGAGCGGTGCCTCAGTGGCTAAGACACTGAGCTTGCCGATCGAAAGGTCAGCAGTTCAGCAGTTCGAATCCCTAGTGCTGCGTAATGGGGTGAGCTTCTGCCAACCTAGCAGTTCAAAAGCATGTAAAAAATGCAAGTAGAAAAATAGGAACCATCTTTGGTGGGAAGGTAACAGCATTCTGTACACCTTTGGCATTTAGTCATGCCGGCCACAGGACCACAGAAACATCTTCGGATAGTGCTGGCTCTTCAGCTTAGAAACAGAGATGAGCACCGCCCCCTAGAGTCGGGAACGACTAGCATATATGTGCAAGAGGAACCTTTACCTTTACCTTTACTCTAACCTATATGCAAAACTTTAAGGACAAAGTCCTTGTCGTGTTTTTCATGTGCATACGAATTTTATTGACTCAAATGTCATGGGTGGAATAGCCCTTTTTCTAAAGGAAAGCAGTCTTTTAGCACAGTGCCTCAGAATGCAGTCAGAAGGATGGGAGATTTCAGCAGGAAGCCAGTCTGAAAAATATTTGGGAAGACCTATATTCACATGTAGAATAGGTTACATCATAGGGGAGGATTCTTGGATGAGTTATTTTTCTCGACGAACAGAGTTCTAATTAAATGAAGTTACCTTAAATTGTGCGATATCCAGTGGTTCGTAATGAAACTTGACTTTCCTCTGTCCCTAATCTGCCTCATGAGACTCAAAATGGCAGCCTTCTGTCAAATTATTACATTTTTAAAATCACATATAGCAAATTCCCCCTGTAATTGGATGCAGTGGTTAGAACAGCTTTCATAATTACAGCACGGTTTTCCTTTAAGACACACATATGAAAATTCTTTCTGTTCAAGCCCTTGGCACAGTCAAGAGTTACTGTTCCCACTCACAGCTGTCACTACCGTGCAAACTTAATAAATTCCATCTATGCATGACTTACTTAGCTAACCTCCATCCACCAGAGATATTCACATCCTGCTCAGAAGGGGCGGCTGTGGGGTGGGGGGGTTGGGGAGGGAAGGAGGGAGGGAGGGAGGGAGGGAAGAAAACAGAAAAAGAAAGGACAATAATAGGAGGCTTTCTAAACAATGGCTCTTGAATTATAGTGTCATATAGGAGAGAGGAAGCTTTGTCAATCCACTTAATGAGCATCGGCCCACCGAAAAGTAGCTTTTCTTAATAACTTACCTGTTGACATCTTTATCTTACTCAAGTTCAAGCAAGACAAGGAATGGAGAGAATCGCCCTTTAAAAAAAAAGTACTGCTTTTTGGAAGAAAGATAAGAAAACATTTTTGCAGGATCTGAGTTTAGACTCAAATCTCCAGGGCAGATAGCCAGGTTAACAAATGCTGTTCCCAGCAGGAGAGGGGTGGCGGGGCAGGGACCTCAGGGGCTTTGTGGAAATGGATTCTCCAGCTTGCCTTCAGCTCAACAGGTGGCCTTGGGCACCTCACTCAGTTCTTCCACCTGTGGGAGGGACAAATGTAAAACAAACATACCATTCTAGCTGGAAATGTTGTAATTGAATATTGTCTACTGAAGGGTTTGAAAAATTATATCCAATCATCACTATTGCCATCATCATTCTTTCTTGTTCCTCACATTAAAAATTTGTAACAATGCCCTAGCTGGCAGGGGTTTTGTTTTTGTTTTTTGTTTTTTCTTCATAATTAGGTATGGTCCTCTCTTTGAACTAGTTACATCTAGTGGTGAAGTCACCGGGCTAGCAACTAGGAGACTGTGAGTCCTATCTGAGGTACAAAACCAGTTGGGCCACTCTCTCAGTAACTGGGAAGTAGGCAGGGACAAAGTATTTCAGAAGTCTTACCAAGAAAACTGAAGGGACTACTCTAGAAAATTACTTTGAAGGAAGATGGGTGGCAAAAAAAATTAATCAATAATAAATATCTTACTGAGAATCAAGATAAACTAGGAGAGAGAGAGAGAGAGAGAGAGAGAGAGAGAGAGAGAGAGAGAGAGAGAGAGAGAGAGAGAGAGAGATGGTAGAATAGATGGATAGATAGATAAGAGAGAGGGGGGAGGGAGGGAGACAGGGAGAGACAGTCAGATAGACAGAAAGACAGAAAGACAGACAATGTATTTGAACTAGGAATACAACATTTGACGCTCCAGTTGTATAGCTGTCTAAAGTTGAGGAAGGTATAGGAATGGGTCAGGGGAAAGTACTGCCCCCCTCCCCCACTGTTGCAAATTAGAAGGTAGTAAGAAGTTTGCACTATTTATTGCCTGGCCAGCATATTTTGATCCCTGGGGCAAAAATCAAGATAGGACTTCTGATCTTCACAGTTGACTATGTCTGACTACATTAAGTGCCATTGGCCTTTTTGCAATGAAATCTCTTCTTTGGCATTTAGGAATATATATATATGTGGCTAATAAAATTATACTATCTCTCTGAGGACTGTTAAGATGTGGCAACATCCACCACTTGAGATGCATACCTTGTTGTGTCCAATGGCAGGGCCAGCTCAGCCCCATTTTAGATAACCAGAACTCCAGTGCAATTGTGTGGCTTTCCTGTTAGAACATAGAGCATGCTATAAATCCAACAGAATATCATCCTCATCTTCATGGTGACTAGCAAAATGCACTGAGGGCTCTTCTGTCATATGCAGAAAGTCCGTACATGTCCTAAAGTGTTGTGGTTTTGTCAAATGTAGAGGGTATTTGTAAATATGCTGACCATGCACCTTTCGCATCTTGCAGGATTCAGAAAGCCTGCCCATCCTTGAGTAAACACTCCTGACTGCCAGGTGAAATGTACATCATCTGGCATCAGCTGTCCTCAGAAGGCATCTGGAGGCAGAAAAGCAAAGTAGACTTCACTTTGTATTAGCAAACACACTGAAGCCTCCACTACAAGCCACACTGCAAAATACAGGATGCATCCACTTCCTGGATACTTTCCTGGCTCCAGTTCCTGCCCTGTGAAGCGGGTATCGTCAGTCTATGCCTCTTTGTCTTTACCACCCAGGAGTACAGAAAAATTGGACTACTGTACAGGAAATGGGGATTTGCTTCCAAGGGAGATACGTTGCAAACTGCCTATCCCTCTCCCAGAGTTTCCGAGCTACTTGGAAAAGGTGAAGAGGGTTTTGGAGAGATTTATTTGGAGAGGTCAGGAGGTCTCGTATGCTCAATTTGACCTCCTGGGCTGGATCTACCCTTGACAGCATTGGAGTTACATTGATTTACGCCCCCCCCCCCAAAAAAGATGGGGCCCATTATGTTTTAATGCCTTGTCATTGCCTGCAGCCGTCTTTGGGCTCTTTCCTTTTTCTTTTTCCCTGTGTGGAAGAAAAGGGATAATAATATAAAGCTCTGGTTTTTGACCTCTCCAAAGGGGACCACATTTAAAGTATCAGATGGATGGAGGTCAAAGCAACTTTTGCACTGCTGTTGATTTCGGTATGAACACTGAAAGGAAATCCACCGTTAGGAGAGATGCTGACACTCCTGGACATTCTAGGAGAGATGTGTCCAAAGCCAGGAATCTGGTTAACACTCCCACACATCCATACTTCTGAGGGAGTGAGCTGTAGCTCACAAAAGCCTATGCCTTTTGATAATAAAAAAAATGATAGTTAGATAAGGTACCACCAGATTTCTCCTCACTTTGCAATAAACATTCTTAATGCCTCCAAGAGATTTATCTTTTCTTTCATCTGCCTAAGCTCTGCCTAAAGACGGCAGTAACATTGAAGTAGGTCAAGGCATAGAAACAAATGCACCTGTATGCTCCATATTATTACATAATAATGTACGAAAGATAATGTAAGGCTTAAGACAATATCTGGATAAAACATCATCAAAAGAATCCATCACTTATTTTTCCCCACTGTTAAAAATTTACTTATTATTATTATTAGCCAAAGGCCAAAAAAAAAAAAAAAATGGCAAGGAAGAGGGAAAAGTTGCTATGTGGAATTCTCCTTTTCTTATTAGTCGGTCATGCTCCTGATTGTGGACATTTTGTTCTTAGGACCCTCCCTTTTTTCAATTTTTGCTTCCTAAAATCTCCAGGATTCTGCGACCCAAATTAATTCATGCATGGTTCTGTATTATAATGTGTGCACTGCAAACCTTAAAGCTCCTCCAAGTTATAATATATACTCAAATTTACTTGTAAGTGTGCCATTATGACACACAGAGGAGGCTTTTCTTTTCTTTTTATGAATATATATGATGACAGCCCACAAAATTAATGTGCAATTTTTTTTCAAAAGGCCCCTTTCATATCAACACCTGGAATTAATAAATGAAACATATTTCCACCGCTTCATAATTCAATTAACTATTGGTACACATCTTTGAGAGCCAACAACAACGTTGTCCTCTATTCCTCAGGTTGGGATGAAAGGCAAAAGTTTTAATTCCAAACCATTACACACAATATATAAAGGCCATATTACAACTATGTAAGTACATCAAAAGTCACTTTGGTCCAGAGGCCTAATAAATAATCACTGTTCAAACTACTGACCTATTTAAATAGAATTCTTTTAAAAATGTATTCTGTCTTTCTTGGTAAAGAAAAAAATATATATAATTGACCAGCAGCAAGTACAATGAAGGTATATTTTGTAACTGATCTCTTCTTAAGTTGCCATTTACGATTGCATATTAATAATATTAAATTCCATTATGTTCTCAATTTCCATTTGGAAAATGGATGTCATATGAACGTGTATAAATAATTCACATCTTTATTAAATGAAGGGCCATCAAAAACTTGGCACATGCAATCTATGACTTTTGACACAATTGACAATGTAACTAATATTTTTAATACTCTAGTAACTTCTTAATTAGGGCTTGTGATGTTTTACAACATTTATTCTAAGTCTGAAATGAAAATTTAGCCTGATGAATAACTGAGGGCCAGCCCTCTGATCACTTAGGTGTTTTTTCAATGATTTCACTGCAGTGATAAGATCAAAGACCTGGCACTTTTCAAACCTTAATTCGTCCAAATCCTAATTCTAAGAAATGTCAAGTTGCAGTGTCGTAACTTTATATCTAAGATGTGAGCAAAAGGTAAACTGGAATTGATTGTGTTCCTGAGTCTGCTGTTATAAAACTTTGCCAAAAGAAAAAAAAGAAAGAAAGAAAGAAAGAAAGGCTTTTGGCTTCGACTTCTGCTGAGATGAAGGAAGTTTGAGAGAAAACCAGAAGTAGATTTCTTACATAAAAGAATGTGAACATCCTGAACAAAAATAGTTGATAAGATGAGCATGTTCCTGCTCTTAAATGGATGTGATCATGAATCTAAAACAGCTCACTGAGTGAATGAAGCTAGCTTTGAAAAGGCTCAGTATGAATATCCAAGGAGAAGATCATCCTTGACTAGGAAATTATACCTTCACTGGAAGAAGGTTCCATGTTGGGCTAAGTGATCTCCTTCATCCATTTGAATCAGAAATTTTTCCCCTTCTTACAGGTATTTTATCAGATTAGTCCTTGAACCCACAAGTCATCTTTAGTGCCACAGGTTGAAAACATGATTTGAATGATATTGCCTTCTTCTGGAGGAAATTAAATTCCTTCTAATTGGGCAGGGGATTGCTAACTGGGTTGGAGGGATATCCAGAGAGGTAAGCAACTCAGAAACATTTTGATCAGTCCAACAAAACCAATCTGCTTATAGCAATGAAAGAAAAAGACGACCCTTCCATTCCATTTCAATTTATTGCAGTCAAAGATCATCAACAAAACAAAGTTTAAGACCCAGTTAAAAATACATTTTAAAAATAAAGCTAATCTAACCTCTATAAGCAAGATCCAGAACACAGCCCATATTAAGTTAGAAAAAAGGCTATATTTTCAGATTGGATTTCTCTCTTCCCCACCCCCATCCCCATTTCCTCTTATTACTCCAGCCAGATTTTGGATTAATTTGACATTTCCAGCCACTGGAAAAGTCTCAAATTCATAAAACTTTCCCCTTCTTTTCCCTTTTAATTCAGTCATTCCTCTTCCCTCCCACCCCACCCCATCAAAGTTGAAGTCCATCTTGGTCTGCAAATATAGCAATTATCCCGCCTGAGGCTTTGACACGGTTACCACAGGGAAGTGGCTGGCCGGAGTGCCTCAGCGATCCAAATATCTAAGCCCATTAACAAGCTTCTTTCACTTTTCACAGAGCGGGAGAAGAAAGAGGACTATCTGACCCCCAGAGAGCTGTTAAAATCAAGGAGCAAGAAAGACTTCTGGTGTTAGTTAAGGAATAATGCCACCATTGCAGGGTGATCAAGGTAGATCCGAACCCTTGGCAGATACCCACAGATATTTGACAGGGATAAAGGGGGGAGCGGAGAAAGAAAGGGAGAGTGTGAGAATGTGTGTGTGGGGGGGGTGCGTGTGTGTGTGTGTGGTGTGGTGTGGTGTGTGTTTTACAGTTCAGATCTGCTTTCTCTTCTTTGCTAATGAATGGCTGCAGTTCATCAAGATGTGTACCCAGGCTTCACCTAACACAATAGGCTGGCCTTGGCAGCCTCAGGATGCTGGCCAGGAGGGGGGGAAGAACCATAGTTTTGTTTTGTTTGCTTGGAAATTTTCTTCGCTTGCCCCAATTTTTTCCCCCTCAGCTGTGTTTTATTATTATTTTTTCCCCAAAGGCCCCCACATGTACCATACAAAAGACATCTAAACTCATTAAGTAAATTCCCAAAGAACCATTAACAAATCATTTTGTGGCAGCCAGAGGTATCAGATTTAATTAGGTGATCGGTGTTGATGAGGTGCAAAACAAAAGCCATCTCCTATCTGAAAATGGCCAGGTCTGATATAGAGGTTTCATTATTCCTCATGCAGCATAGACAATAATTGAACTTTATTAAGGATGCGAGGGAGAGAGAGAGAGAGGAAGGGGAGAGAGAGAGAGAGAGAGAGAGAGAGAGAGAGAGAGAGAGAGAGAGAGAGAGAGAGAGAGAGAGAGAGAGAGAAGGGATACCCAGATCTGAGACAAAAGCTTTTGACTACAATTTATTTCTCTTTCTCACCAGGTATCTTTGAAGGACAGTGGAAGAGTCCTTTATTCACCCAAGTTAGAATGAAGGAAGCTATAACCTACATTGGGAACAGAATATAAAGCAGTTCTAACAAGCATAATTTTTTGCAAGCAATTAATCAAAATGTATTTAGCCAGTCATTTCCAATGATAATCAACAGACCTGCTTAAAACAATAACCATTTGGCAATGACAACACTGTTCGTTCTGATGTAAGTGGGCTTTGAAGCTTGAAATAAAACACAGTGCTTCCAAGTGACTGAAGTTTTTAACATGATGAATTATCTGACCAAGAAAATGCCATTATATGGCTCCAGGATTAAATATATCACCTTCAGTTCTTATATACCAGGATACATTCAAGAATCTCAGGGCTGCAGAGCATTGTTAGCTTCCTCTTTTCTAGAAAATATTCTATATACCTTATTTTCAACCACTGTGCCTTTCAACATGATATCTCTGGAACAGAAATCATTAAGTAGACATCAGGAGCTGATAGCTATTAGATTTGATGTTTTTTCCTCCCTACGAAGAGATTCCACACACAAATGTATGATTGCCACACTCAAAGCAAAAAATGAGTTATCACACCTCTACATTAAGAAGCTAAGGATGGTTTCACTATTACTCTTTTAAATCCTGGACAAAGCCTGTGCAAAATTACATTAACATGGAATTAAAAAATAATTTACGCTGAGGAAGAATACCATCATATTCAGCAAGACTCATTTCTGAGTAAACATGCATCAGACCGATCCCTATGCACTCTTCCTCTTCCTGTTTCTGCATTATAATTAGTTTACTTTTTAAATGTTCCTTCCCTTCTTTTTCTCTCCTTGCCTTTCTCAACCCACTAACTGGCACTGAGGAGCAACGTATATGTTAAAACGGGCAAACAAAATGGAATGCCATGCCTCTCTTCACTGAGTGCAAGGGCTTTATATCAATTTTTTTCGCTAAATGACATTTTCCAAAGTAAGACCCGAAACCATTTTCTACAATAATTATAGAAAAGAATCGTTCTGCTACAAATGTTGGAACAAATACCACATCCTAAAACTTCCTTTGATGCTATCAGAATTTTCCCCCCAATGAAACCGATGCAGATAGTATCAATTGTAAATATGCAGGTAGTCCTTGACTTACAACAGTTCGCTTAGTGACCTTTCAAAGTTACAACGCCACTGAAAAAAATGTGATTTATGACTGTTTTTCATTGTTACAACCTTTGCAGCATCCTCATGATCGCGTGATCAAAATTCAGACGCTGGGCAACTGATTCATATTCATGACCTTTGCTGTGTCCTGGGGTCACGTGATCCCCTTTTGCGACCTTCTGACAAGCAAAGTCAATGGGGAAATCAGATTCAGTTAACAACCAAGTGACTAGCCTATCAACTGCAGTGGTTCGCTTAGCAACTGTGGCAAGAAAAGTCATGAAATGGAGCAAAACTCCCTTAACAAATGTCTCGCTTAGCAACAGAAATGTTGGGCTCAATTGTGGTCATAAGCCAAGGACTATCTGTATTGCCTTTCTTTTTCTTTGAGGAAGCAGGTGTAGATGTGAAATTCTAGCATCGAGCACACTGCTTGGATCCATTCATATACTTCTCTGATACATTATGAGATCCTTGGTTCTTGAGAGGAACTTGAAGGCCAACACCAGCTAAAGAACTGGCAGCTGTGATTGCGCATTGTTATGTTTATAGTAGTAGTAGTAGTAGTAGTAGTAGTAGTAGTAGTAGTAGTAACCATACAATTTATTGACATCGCTGTACCAGGAGACACAAGAGTTGAAGAAAAAGAACTGGAAAAAATCATGAAATATTGCGACCTGGCCATTGAAACTACACGGCTGTGGTTGAAACATATAACAGTGATACCCATTGTCATCGGGGCACTTGGTACCCTGTCCAAGCATGTTATAAAACACATCAAGAAATTGCAGCTTCCTGCAATAACCCCAGCGGAACTGCAAAACACTGCACTACTCAGAACATCGTACATCTTAAGAAGGTACTTGGTTGATACCTAGGATGCTGGCAGCCACCCGTATCAACCATTAGCACCAGTCAATGGTATTTGGGATGCATTTTTGAATCTTCAGTTGACTGAGTTTCCTGTTTAATGAATAAAGTAAATAATAATAATAATAATAATAATAATAATAATAATAATAATACATCCTAATGCATCTTAAGAAGGTACTTGGTTGATACCTACAATGCTGGCAGCCACCCGTATCAACCATTAGCACCAGTCAATGGTATTTGGGATGCATTTTTGAATGTTCAGTTGACTGAGTTTCCTGTTTAATGAATAAAGTAAATAATAATAATAATAATAATAATAATAATAATAATAATAATAATAATACATCCTAATGCATCTTAAGAAGGTACTTGGTTGATACCTAGGATGCTGGCAGCCACCTGTATCAACCACTAGCACTAGTCAATGGTATTTATGACACATTTTTAAATGTTCAGTTGACTGAGTTTCATGTTTAATGAATAAAGTATATAATAATAAGGATAATATAGACTGCCTTCTTCCTGGCAGTTAATTTGATATGAAAGGTTGAAACTGTAGAAAACAGATGTTAAGGGGGCCAGGCCAACATATAGTTAAGGTCAAAGCAAATCTAAAACACAGCATTTTTTCTTTCAACGGAGGACTGAGATACAGGGGTGGAAGAGAGATTTGTCCAGCAACAGGTTGCTTCCTAGACCTGATTTTTTTTTAATTACTCTTCCCCTGTTATCTGCAGCGTCTACAATGGAATACAGTCTGCCATCGTGCAATACCTCTCAGCACTAGTAATTTAAGACTTTCTTCTCTGTAATACACTAAACCATCATAACCTGTCTCTTCCTATTTAGTTTAACCTACAAGCACCACATACTGATTTGGCTGTGTGTGGCTTTCTCTATTGCCATTTATTACTCTGCTCGACTCCTGAAATTCTGTTTGCAATTTAAGGCCACAAATTAGAAGCGCAAGTCATCTGTTTCCTATAATCCTCCTGTCAGGGCTGGAATCACATTTGGAGCTCAGCACCATGGCTAGTCCTGGGCCCTTAAAGCCTCTCTGATTGGTTAAGGTGGCCAGGAGCTGAATGCGGAATAAATAAAATACAGTTCATGAAAGAAAGAAAGAGAGAAAGGGGGGGGGGGAGAGAAAGAAAGAAAGAAAGAAAGAAAGAAAGAAAGAAAGAAAGAAAGAAAGAAAGAAAGAGAGAGAGAGAGAAAAGAGAAAGAAGGAAGGAAGGAGAGAAAGAGAGAGAGAAGAAAAAGAAGGAAGGGAAAGAGAGAAGAAAGAAAGAAAGAAAGAGAAAGAAAGAAAGAAAGAAAGGAAGGAAGGAAGGAAGGAAGGAAGGAAGGAAGGAAGGAAGGAAGGAAGGAAGGAAGGAAGGAAGAAAGAAGCATCACATTAAATAATACTTAAAAGGCAATCAGCTAAAATGGTTGCATTCTTTATTAAACATTGTAGAAAAGTTCTGGCTCATTCTCTTTCCAATTCAGTGTAAAGCACTTTAATATTTCTTTATTTAATGATCTAATTCACTCTTTCTCTCTCTTAATAACCCTAAGAAACTTCCATGACATACACCTACAAATTTACCTCTAATGAATTTCCACTCTACTTCTTTCTGAGAATAGAGGTTAGTTTCCAATGGTCTTTCTCTCCCTCCCTAATCAAATAACAATGTGGTTCCTCTGGGTATCTACTCAGAATTAAGACTTAACTGAGTTCACTGAGAGTTCTCCCCATTTAAATATGCTCAGAGCTGCAGTTTTAATTCAATAAAGGTACACCTTTCTGGCAAATAGTTGGGATTATTATGGCTGTATAAAATGTTATTTACCTGGTTGCTTAAAATTGTATTAAAAGCACAGGGGGACCAACTTTGCTTTCAGGCCTTTTCATCTCATAAAGCTGCACCACAGAAGAAAAATAATGATTGCTATATTACTTTATGTGACAAAATGTTACCTCGCAGTGCGTAAAGAGCAAGGTTAAACAGCTATTTGAATAGAAACAGAGTCGCAACATGGGAAGGAAATATGTCCTCTCTCAGCAGTGTCAAAAAGTCCTGTTCAACCGAAGCAATTAAATTGCACATGAAGCAAAATAACCAACATATTTACCCACTAAATCTTAGCTGCAAGCTGGAAATTAAAGAAATTGATGGAGTACCTCTAAATAACAATATTTACCCAGATCCAACTAAACTATTACAGTATGTGAAAGGTGCAAAAATTATTGGGAAAAATAAAGAGAAAGAGCATTCTATTGTTCTTTGTGCTTCTGGAATATCTAGCTTGGCTACACTTTTAAAGCAAATCTGGCAAGCTATTACTTTTAAATGTGCATCAAGATCTCTTAGAGAAGAAGAAGAAAATAAAAAAATTGCCCAAGATGTGATAATTCAGAGGCATCTGCTTTGTGTGATCCATACTTTGATTTTTCTTAACTGTGCTCTCTAGTACACTACAGAGATGAATGTGCATTATGAGCCCTTATTACATAAATTTAAAAGCTGTGTCAATATTCATTAATAGTGCTCATTCCTGAGCAAAGGTTAACAAATACTCATGCTTATAAATAATCATGCAACAGAAATCATTCATCAAAGACACCAAAAACTTTCCATATGCTCCCAAGCCAAGTTGCCAGAGCTGATGCTACTAAAAAGAACTTGATGTTGATAATGCAATTGGAGCCTTGCCATATAAATCAGGAACATACTGAAATTCAGAGGCTGCATCCTTGGAAGCAGCAGATTTGCCGGCTAAATCCTAGAGGCGTTTCTTAGAATATAGCAATAGCACTTAGACTTCTATACCGCTTCAACAGCGCTTCACAGCCCTCTCTAAGCGGTTTACAGAGTCAGCATATTGCCCCCAACAATCTGGGTCCTCAGATTGAAGAGAGATAATTCTCTTATAAAAAGAATTATCTCTCAAAATAGGGATCCATAAAAAGTTGCTAAAAGTACAGAGAGCAGCTAAAACTGTGGTCCACTGAATTGGACACTGACAGGATAAATCTAGGCTTCCAATAAATTCCAAGTGCTAAACTGATATATACTGTGATTACACAATCTGCTCATTACCTCCCTATGTGCAGTAGGTATCCCCCTTGAGCAGATGGAAGAAGGTCTTTGCAGATAGAAGAAATGGATAGGTTTGAACAGAACAGAGACGTCAAACTTGTGATGACACATTGTCGTCACATGACGTATTGCAGCTTTTTTTCCCTTCGCTAAAATGGGGGTGGGCATGGCCAGCACATGATGCATCCGGCCCACAGGCTGTGAGTTTGACACCCCTGAAATAGAAGGATTGGTGTTGTTCCATCAACAGCCAAACAGCATTCATCTAGATCTAGACGTTTCTTATAATTATAGTTTAGAAAAGTGGTCCACATTGCAACAATTAAGCATTGTTCTTAGTAGCGTAGGAACTTAGAAGCACTTACTTCTGAGACAAGGAGATTAAATACAGGTTTCTTCCAAATGCCATATATCACTATGTGAACTAACCCAACAAATTGAAAAAGTTATATTAAAAAAATATGTGGCTTTCCCTTTGGATGGTTTAGCAATTGGGTAACACCATGCTTTGTCAGCATTTAGATTGTTCAGTTTACAGCAATGTTATTACTACAAGGAGATAGCCCTATGTTGATTCTTAAAAAGGCTAAAAACTCCCAAAGGAACTACTCCTAACTGGATGCCATCATGATTTCAGTCAAATGTTCTAATAGTGCTGAATTTCATCTGTCTGTGTTTCAGACGTTTAGGGCTTCTTCCAAGCCTTCTGTGTTCTCTGCGTCTGTACAGAGGAAGAGAAGCAAAACACAATCTTCTCATTTCTGATTTATACAGAGGCGTATCATTTATTTTTTTTAATTGGATTTTTATACTTCATTCACCGACAGGTAACATTCAATAAATATGAACAACAGCTGAATGGGAGCAAGAATTAAATTCCCAATCACATGGTAGAAGCTAAGAAAATGAGAATATTGTTGCCTGAAACTGGAAAAAAATGTCTGAGGGCTCCAAGCAAACCAATCTGGGGACACACATTCACAAACTATATTCGACAGTAGAAAAGGCTATTGTCACTTACTTATCTGAGATGACTCAAAGCCTTGGAAGCTGGTCTCAGAGTGCAAGCAGATTGTTGTGGCAACAGCTTCATGGCCTGATGGACCTCAATTCACCAGGAATTTGTCAGGAATTGATGCTTTGAGTTCTTGCAAACTTAGGCTTGCATCATCTGTGGCATCTATTCATCTTGTCTTTCACTGCCCACTTTTGTAATCACTTCCATTTTTACTATCAGTTCCTTCAGTTACAGGTGGTCCTGGACTCATGACCACAACTGAGCCCAGAATTCATGTTGCTAAGTGAGAAATTGGTTAAGTTAAAGTTTGCCCCCATTTTATGACTTTTCTTGCCACATCACTGCAGATGTTAATTTAGTAACACGGGTTGTTAAGTGAATCTGGCTTCCCCATTGACTTTGCTTGTCAGAAGGTTGCAGAAGGGAATTGCATGACTCCAGGACACTATGACGGTCATAAATATGAACCAATTGTCAAGCATCCAAATGTGAATCTCATGACCATTGGGATGCTGCCACGTTCATAGGTGTGAAAAAAAATGGTCATAAGTCACTTTTTTTCAGCGCTGTTGTAACTTCAAATGGTCACTAAATGAACTGTTGTGAGTGGAGGACCAGCTGTATTTATTTTTTCATTGGATTATATTCCAGCTTCCATTCAAAAGTTTAAGACAGTGTTCTTACAACTAATTTCTTGTATTTCCCCCCCCCCCAACAAAATCATCTGATGAAAGTTGGGCTGAAAGAAAGAGTGGCTAGTCCCAAATCACCCAGTGAGCTTCTGTGGCTGAGGATGGATTTGAACCTAGATCTAGCCACTTTGAGGCCAACAACTTGAGAAATAAAAGCTTTGGAAATGGAAACAGAGCAGTCATAAGATATGATCAGGACTCCTTAGGTCCATTCTATATTCCCATTCACATCTTCATGGAGCAATGCACTGTGATAATTCACCTTGCACATTACTAGTCAGGCGTCCTTGTGGCCAACCAGGCCTTTTTAACCTGAGTCCTAAAATAAAGTGAGACGATTAGTAATCACAGACAAAATACATAAGCAAAGTTGCCAGTGAGTCCCACGACATTTCAAAAACCTGCCGCCATCATCAAAGGTAGGAAAAATGCACAAGCAAATCTGTTACAGGAATCATTTACATGCTTTCTTAATCTGTTATGATATCAAATATTTCATAACCAGGCCATGTAACACACACACACACACACACACACACACACGGAAGTAATCATTTCAATTCATTTTCAAAGGCAGGGTGAAATTTAGAGCATATTGTGTGCTTCCTTTGTTTTGATTTTTGTACAGGAGGATGCCTGCAATCCCTTCTCTGTTTCTCTACACCGGGGTAGATGCCTGACTCATGGCAAATCCTTATAAAGAGCACTGCTGTTTATCTGAGCTTCTGATTATTCCAATGGTCCTCCAGGCTGTTTGGATAAATGATGCGCTACAGTAATCATTGTAGCATCTCTGTGATCGAGGAATGTAGTCATGCTTGGCATTTTAAAGGGTGGAAGAACTGACTCACCGATTCTGGTTCCATTCCTGTGCAGGAGAATCTGCATTCAATGAAAAGAGTATTCAACAAGGTTAACTGCACCTCAAGGCTAATCTCCCTGACTCAGTGATTTCACCGAGAGCAGCAACCTGTTGTTCCAGTGCCCATTCCAACATAGCAGGTTACCATAGGCTAACAGAAATGAGAAATTGGAGCTATATGCCAGAGAGGAAGGAAGAGTCTAAATGGGAGGTTGAACAACTAGCCTCGTGGTGCGACCAGAAGAATCTGGAACTCAACACACCATAGAAATGGTGGTAGACTTTAGGAGGAAATGCTCCCATACTACCACTTCTTACAATACTAGACAATACAGTATCAACAGTAGAGACCTTCAAATTTCTAGGTTCTACCATATGGACACCTAACATCTGCGCCAACTCAGAAAGCTCAAACTGCCCAAAGAGCTGCTGATACAGTTCTACAGAAGAATTATTGAGTCTATCATCTGCCCCTCTATAACTGTCTGGTTTGGTTCTGCAATCCAACAAGACAGACACAGACTTCAGAGGATAATTAGAACTGCAGAAAAAATAATTACTACCAACATGCCTTCCATTGAGGACCGGTATACTGCATGAATCAAAACAAGGGCTGTGAAAATATTTACAGACCCCTCGCATCCTGGACATAAACTGTTTCAACTCCTACCCTCAAAATGACACTATGGAGCACTGCACACCAGAAAAACTAGACATAAGAACAGTTTCTTCCCAAACGCCATCACTCTGCTAAATAAAGAATTCCGTCAACACTGTCAAACCATTTACTAAGTCTGCACTACTATTAATCTCATCGTTCTTATCACCCATCTCCTCCCACTTATGAATGTATGAATGTAACCTTGTTGCTGGTATCCTTATGATTTATATTGACTGTTTCCTAATATGATTTGATTGCTTATTTCTACCCTACGACTATCATTAAGTGTTGTACCTTATGATTCTTGATGAATGTATCTTTTCTTTTATGTACACTGAGAGCATATGCACCAAAACAAATTCCTTCTGTGTCCAATTACACTTGGCCAATAAAGAATTCTATTCTATTCTAAATAATAATAATAATAAATTACCGGACTTGAACATTTTGACTCTACAAAAAACCACCTTACTCGGAACAGCTTACATCCTCCGACGATACCTTAACAGTTCCTAGCTCCTTGGTTAGGATTCAAGCTGCAGAGCTATTAACCAGCCTCAAAGACTGTGAATCTCACTACAGATTAACCAATAATAATAATAATAAATTATTATTAATAATAATTGTTTAAGAATAGTAGAATAGTTAAGGTACCTTCTTTCATGCTTGGTGGCTATGTTCTGAAGCGAAAAAGTACTGAACTAAGATACAAGGATGGCTACAAGAGCTAATAAAATGTCAAATAGAATTAAACCCGGAAACATTTCTCCTGGGAATACTTAAAACAAAATTTGATAGAAAGAGAAGATATTTGATTTTACACATATTAACAGCGGCAAAAATACACCATCAGAAGGATTGATCATTCAGAAGATATATGAATGTGTCGATATGGATAAACTGACCCTAGAATTAAAAGAAAAAGATGATTTCGAATTGGGAAAAATGGTACACTTGGATAGATAATAGAAATAAAAATTGGAAATATACATAAAGCTATTGAGGATTAGATATTGAATGTATATAATGTATATATTGCATATATTGTATGGAATATTGATCCAAAGTATATAAAAATGACACAGTCTGTTGATTATGTATTAGAATTGTGTAAAGGAAAAGTGTAATAAAAATTATTTTTTTAAAAAAAGAATAGTAGAATGAAGTATACCACACCCTGCATCAAGAATCGCATTCTGGTTGAATTTCTTTCTGCTCATTATGCTTTGATTAGATCACGGCGAATGCAAATCAAGAGAACTGGTGAAGGCTGAACTTTCTTTGGCTCCATTAGAAATTGGGCTTGGCAAACCCAGACTATTTGTCAAATAAAATTGGGAGAAATAACTCATTTTTACTCAAGCATTCCAAATTCAAAATCCATAAAACTCCAGGAAATTATTATTAGAAGTTAAATGTCTATAGTCATTCTTCAGAAAACCTCTCTTTCCCATAGGCCTTAAACCAACCCATTTCTATTTCTCCAAATCTTCACATCACCAAGTGGAAGCAATCTGCAGGTAAAGACCTTACCTGTTGGAAAGACCACCTTTTTATGTTGATGCCAACACATTCCTACATCATACATGAGGAATAACAGAATAACAGAATTGGAAGTGATCTTAAAGGTCTTCTAATCCAACCTCCTGATCAATCAGGAAAGCCTATACCCGTGATGGAGAACCTATGGCACGTGTGCCACAGGTGGCACGTGTAGCCATATCAGTGAGCACGCCAGCTTAGCTCTGGCACACATGTGAGCACCGGCCAGATGATTTTCAGGCCTTCTGGGCCTGAAGTAGGTAGTAGTGAAACAGTAACGTTTTTTGCTGTCCCCAGCCTCCAGAGACTTCTAGAGAGGCTCTGGAGGCTGGGGACAGCAAAAAACATCACTTCCTGTTCCACCGGGAGTTGGGAAATGGGCCATTTCAGGCCTCCTGAGGGCCTCCAAGAGAGTGGGAAAGGCTGTTTATGCCCTTCCTTGATGCATAGAGAGGATCTGGAGCCAGGTGAGAAAGAAAAATCGGCCTACTGAGCCATCGCAGACCAGGAGCAGGGGGGGGAGGGGGGTTGTGGGTGCATGCACAGGGCAGGGCAGGGCGCATAGAATTATGGGTGTGGGCACGTGTGCATGTGAACCTCGCCCACCCCTCCCTCTCCTGGCACGCGATGGCAAAAAGGTTAGCCATCACTGCCCTATACCATTTCAGACAAATTGTTGTCCAATCTGTTCGTAAAGTGTGTTGGAGCACCCTCAACTTCTGAAGGCAAGCCATTCCAATGGTTAATTATACTAACTGTTAGGAAATTTATCCTTAGTTCTAAGTTGGTTCTCACTTTACTTAGCTTCCATCCATTGCTTCTTGTCCTGCCTTCATGTGCTTTGGAGAATAGGTTGAACTCCACTTCTTTGTGGCAACCCCTTAAATATTCGAACATTGCTATTATGTTGCCTCTAGTCCTTCTTTTCATTAAACTAGACATATCCAATTCCTGCAACTCTTCTTCATACTTCTTATCCTCCAGTGTGCTAATCATCTTTATTGGTCTTTCTGCACTCAAAAGTCTCAACTCCTTTTTTTTATATTGCAGTGACTAAAATAAGAGTAATAAGAGTTCATTTTAGTACTTCATAGACAAAAATGCTCATGTGGAAAGTTTAGGCAGTTCATCTATGGCAGCCTTTCTCAATCATTTTACCCATGAGAAACCTTTGGAATAATTTTCAAGTTCCAGGGAACCCTTGCATGAAAATTATTATATGTACAGCACATTTGTCTGATCAGTAAGCTAAATTGTGGTGCATAGAAATTATCACCAGTGAGAGTACTGGCATGGCATAGTGCACAAAATCCACAAAACAATGCTCCCCCCCCCCCCCAGATACGATCTGCTGCAGAACCTCTGGTGATCTCTTGCAGAATTCCATCTGACAAAGGTTGTTCTATAGTCACGTACAGTGATATTTGTTGAGACCAGGATGTCAACATTGCAAGATGGCAGATAGAACAGTGTGATAAAAAGAACTTCTCTTTTTGTATGTGATCTATATAGTTGGCACGGCAATCTTCTATCTGCTATCTTGCCAGCTTCAACCCTACCCCCATGATCATCCATGTTGGTCATGCTACCTCATGGTTTACCCAGTTACAACAAGATAATAAAATTGCCAGGGTTTACACAAGACCATGAGCCATACACTAGCCAACCACCTTATAGTACGTGTTAGGAGCCACGATTATGATAGTTAGGAGCTACCTCATTATCTTAAAGTAAGAACTAGGATTATTCAAATTTAAATTGGATTATTCTGATCAATTTTATATGCCACATAGATTTATAGTTTTATTCATTTGCAGCCTTGGATCAAATTTCACTTTTATGGAATTTCTATATGCATAGATCCTGGGCTGCCCTAGGAACTCAAGGAAATGAAACCATATATGAGTTGCCTAAAGTACTGGTGAAGGCATATGAAGAACAAGTCCAACCAGGCATAATGAAGAGCCTTCATCAAGGTCTATCTTGTGGCAATAAGGATAGGAAACATACTTATTTGTCACCTATCTGTGGATAGTTTCCTGACCATCTGCTTCAGGTGATCCAGGTCCTTCTGATAGGGAGGGGGCAAGCCACTCTAAGGATTATTCTGAACACCTGTCAGATAAGGAGAATTGGCTGCTAGCTGTGCAGGTAACTGGTTTTTGGTGTGTCTTCTCTCAAAGTTAGGTCCATTCATTATTGAGAGGAAGGGAGAGCCTTAGGGTCCTGTTTTTGGGATGCTATAGGACTCAACTCTTTCTTGACCTCTATTTAATACCTACCTGAAACCACTGAGTATGCCAATACTGGGTTACAAAATTACATCTTGTGCACTAGTTCTTAAATCAGGAGGCATTCCTTATGGCCACTTAGGCCTTGTTCACTTCTAGATTGGATTAATGTTGTGCATTCTCCATAGGGATCCCCTTAAAGAGAAGAATTAGCTTTTCCAGAATATGGTGATACACTGGGGGCTTCATAGCATGGCAATAGCTGCTTCATGAGCTGTACTCACCATGATCAACTCACTGTGGCCAATTCGCCATAGCCAACTCACTGCAGGACAGCTCGCTATGGCCAACTCCCCACAGGATAACTCGCCACAGGACAAGTGTTATACTAATATCAAAGAAATAATGGGATAGAATAGTTAAAGAAAGGATGCCAAAGGAGGGACAAAATGAAATGTGAATGGCAAAAATTAAAATAGTTTATAAATTATTTTAAATAATTAAATTGTATTGTTGAATTGTCCCCCATGGCGACATTGGCCATCGTAAGTTGTCCTGCAGTGAGTTGGCTGTAGCATGTTGGCCACGGTGAATTGGCCATGGCAAGCTGTCCCATTCCACCCAGTAGGTTTTTGGGTGCAATTCAAGATGCTGATTGTTACCTTTAAAACCGTACATGTCATGGGGCTGCATACTTACAAGACCACCTCACTCCCTGGTGGTTCCTATCCATCCCACCAGATCAGGCAGATAGGTTACAGGTTATATTGCTGTTCCAGTGTCATTTGGTCATTCCAGTGTCATAAGAAGCATGCCTTTTCTATCAAAGTGCCTGCCATATGGAATAGCCACCCCCTGAGATACAAAAGCCCTGATTCTGAAAGCGTGCATCCATCAAATATATCCATCCATACAAACAATGGGACATTCCACCACTATCCTCAATGCCAAATGCAATATGTGGTTTGCCCTTTCACTGATTTCATAACTTATAACAGCTTTTTTTTTTTTTGTATTCTGCTATCTGCTGGGTAGGAGAGCCTATGAAAGGGATTAAATCCTCTTTTGGTATCCAAATGAACGTCTTCCATGTATTTTGTTCTGTTTAACAGGTTGGCCCAAAATTCCAGTCATACCTCTTATTTTTCCCCTTTTTTACTATTCCCAGTGAAGCATTAGCAAATATCAGTGGATGAGATCCATGGCTCTGAATAGTTGACGTCATTCAAGGCTGCCCTGGTATGCATTGTCCCACAAGGCCACCCGCCCACATACCTAGCCTTTCTCCCTTCCCATATTACACATACATTCATACAGAGCCTAATTGTTCATTCCCCAAATATATTTATTATGCAGCTGTGTCCCAAGCATGTCATGAAGAAAATGCGGTAACCTCACTGAGCCAAACATTTCTAGTCTTATTAGAGAAAAATCCTAGGTAGTTGTGGATTCATTATTATATTGTACTGTGTACTGTTACCATTTCTTCTTCTCTTCTTAAAATACCTAATAGTCTTTTATTTTTATTTTTAGGTTGGCATGAATATGTGTGCATGTACGGAGAACACATGAAGCTTTTGTAAAAAAAACTCTAACTTGGTTGATACATAGCCAATGAAATAAGGCATTTAAAGGTTCTCTGGTTTGGATATTTGGCTGTGGACTGGATTGTGCTGTGCCAAAAATTCAGCCCAGGGGAGAGAGGAATAGCCATGAATGTGAGTATAAGAATAGTAATCAGGAACAGAAGGTGTCCGTGATCTCCAGAGAGTGGGACCACTAAAACTTTGTTTAGGTGGGGGACAGGATCAAGCAGAATGAGAAAAGAAAGCTATGAGGAGCAATCTGAAATAATGAGTAGAGAGAAGAATGGCTAACTCTGCCAACAGCCAGGAGTTTGATCCTGATTGGCTCAAGATTGGCTCATCCTTCTGAGGTTGGGGAAATGAGGACCCAGATTGTTGCAGGCAATGTGCTGACATTTGAGAGTGCTGTAAATCAGAGTTCCCCAACCTTTCTGGCTTTCCAGACCAGGCGGGGGAAGGGTAGAAAGGATGGTTTTGTGCAAGTGGCAGGCAAGTGCGTGCATGCAGCTCCATTTGCAGGAGTGGCAGGAATGTGCCCCCACCACTCACATAAATGGAGAGCGCGCACACAGGCTTGCCTACTGTTCACACGAGTGGAGATACGTTCCCACTCATCCACCTTCCACTTCTGCAACCTGGTTCCAAATGGCTAAAAGCCCGGTAGTGTGCT
This sequence comes from Masticophis lateralis, assembly GCA_030761175.1. NCBI lineage: Eukaryota > Metazoa > Chordata > Lepidosauria > Squamata > Colubridae > Masticophis > Masticophis lateralis. Next base: position 217,928,010 of record JAUDYJ010000001.1, read on the forward strand.
ATGGCCCGGGAGTTGGGGACCCCTGCTGTAAAGCACGATGAAGCGGTATATAAGCTATTGCTATTATTACATAAAAAGTCTACCAAAGTGAGGAAAGCTGGAAGTCACATATATGGTTTTGAAAATATAAACCATCTTCTGGAAAATCTCGATGGTGCCTAGATAACAGGAAGGATATCATTCTTCTCTACATTTCTTTACTGCTGCAACATTTGTCACCTGGACTTTTGCAGCCCACATTTGCTAGCCCTAGAATTGGGAGCTGACAGTGTGACTCATATCTCAGAACAGAGGCTTGGCCATAGGTTCAACCTCTAAAAAAAAAGTTTTAGTATAGTTGGCCAAGAAAATCTACCACAGCAATTCATCCTAGTCACTTTTGGTGCACAAAGATCCATCTTGCAGTTCTAAGCCCACATGTGGCCCACGGCCTGAATTAAAAGGGCTACGATCTCTTGGAAGAGAAATCACTCTTTTCCCATGGCCTCCAGCCATGGAGGAGGAGAAAGAATAAGGAAAGAACATTTCAGAAAGAAAAATAGAAAAAAGAGATGTCCAAATGAAAGAGAATGGATCACACTATTACTTTTGGCTCTGGCCCTACATATTGCTTGCTTCAGTCCTACACGGCGGTGGGTTTCCATTATTCTTACCACTGGTTCGCCCTCCCCCCCCCCACATGCATGTGCCTTCCATGCATACACCCGACCTCGAAAATGTGCCTAAATAAGATGGCATAGAGCTGGGGGGGGGGCACCCGCAATCTCCACTACCAGTTCACCTGAACCAGTACAAACCAGCTAAATACTATCTCTGGTCCTACACACCAATTGTCATTTCCACCCCCATCCCCCCCAAGACAGAATAAAGCCCTCCCTAAGAAAAAAAAAGGTTCATCTTAGACAATGTCTGATTTACCATACAGAAGTTATGACCATTTTTTTCTTTGCTTTCTCTCTAATATATAGATAGTCCTCAATTTACGACCACCATTAAACCCGAAAATTTTGTTGCTAAATGAAACAATCATTAAGCGACTTTTGCCCCCATTTTATGACCTTTCTTGCCACAGTTGTTAAGTGAATCACCACGGTTGTTCAGTTAGTAAAATGGTTGTGAAGGGAATCTGACTTCCCCATTGACTTTGCTCATCAGAAGGTGGCAAAAGGTCACCTCCGTCATAAATATGAGTCAGTTGCCAAGCGTTCGAATTCTGATCACCTGCCCAAGGAGATGCCACAATGGTCATAAGTGTGAAAACCAATTATAAGTTACTTTTTTTCCCCCAGTGCCATTGTAACTTCAGATGGTCCCTAAGTGAAGGTAGTTATACAGGTAGTCAAGGACTACAGAGGATCTCATCACCATTCCTGGTTCTTTTTCCCAATCTACATAGGACACAGAAAGACGAAAGATGTGCTCGTGATTATTTAAGCAGTCTGAATGTTCTATCCATCAGTCAAAACAAGTTACAGGAAGGAAAACAAAAGACTCATTAAATGCAAGGGGACCTAAGCACTTATGAACAATGTAAATCCCATTAATTTAAATGGTGCTTCGGCATGCCAAACATTTACTAGATTTTTTTTCCCCAGAACCAGAATTGTAACGTAAGCTCCAGCTATGTGAATAACTCTAATCCTTAAGAATATATCCATTACATACAATGGAGAAAACCTGTGCATTTTTTAAAAGGCCCAGGTTGTTTGAAGATTGCAAAGAGACAAACAATATAGTAGGATTCTTCTGTTTTAAAAGCCAATATCCTGCTCAGGTAGTTTTTGACTCTTTGTAAATTGTTAACAGCCTAATTCTAGTTTTATATTTACAGAACTGCTTGGCATGACAGTCTATCCCTTATTCTCATGAACAAAAACAGAGCGAGGGAATGTATTCCTTGCAGTACCTTGAAACTTCCTTTTGTCATGGTTGCTGAAAAAAGCTAGAGTCACTTTTGAAAGGTTTGGGATATTTACACTGCAATTATTGCTTCTTCCAGAACCAACTAATGTAATCTGTAATGGAACCGAGCAAGAAACAAATCTGGTTTAATTACAGAGTCTGTTTGCAACAGACATCTTTCACTTGTAAAGTAAATTCTACTCAAAACTGGCCTTGTAAACAATCTTCCATGAGACTAACAGCAAACGGGATAACAAAGGCTTTGCCATAATAAGAGCAACATAGCCAAAATAGTTTTCATGAACAGCCAGCCAAATGCCTTCAGCTTTTTAATGCTGTTGAGTGATTCTGATAAATAAGATGATGGGTGACTGACTGTGCAAAGTCACTCAGCTGCGGTCTTGCCACCAGCAAAAAGAGAGAGAGAGAAAGAGAAAGGATTGAATTGGACATTAGGGTACCACGAAATAGTGAGATCTCCTTTGGCTGGTTAGAGAACTCTCCATGTCTTTTGGAAGAGAAGAACTTGGAGCAATCCCATTGTATCAGTTTACAGTCCAGTATTTGAATGGTTACTACTGTTTATTTAATAGTCCAAGTTCAAGTTACACCGTCTGTCAGTGGTTCTATCTAGAAAACATATACAAATTATTATGAAATACTAGACAACCCTTGCCCCATTGAATCATCATTTCAGAGATATTTCTTCACAGAGAAACAGAATGACCACTGGTGGGCAAAAGAGCAGTAGGAATGGGAGACACTTCTAACTTCCCGATGGCTTCCCCATTCCCATTACATATGGGAAGATGGAATAGAGCAGGGGTCTGCAACCCGCAGCTCTGGAGCTGCATGTGGCTCTTTCATCCCTCTGCTCAGCTCCCTGTCACTCAAAATATGCATCACAATTGCCAATGTGCAACACGCGCCGGCACATGATTTATGGAGCTTTTCAACCCATCTTTTTTTTTTCTGGAGTTCAAAATGTTTTTGTTGCATGCAGAAATAAAAATTTGTTTTCTCTGTAACAAGTCATTGATTTCATAAATGCAACACACTAGTTTTTTTTATACATAGCATAAAGGTAAAAAATGATATATGCAGTCATTTTAGATGTCAAAAGGGTTTTGTGGCTCCCGGTATTTTCTTTTCTGTGGGAAACAAGTCCAAATGGCTCTTTGAGTGTTTAAGGTTGCCAACCCCTGGAATAGAGCATCAGAAATATCTCTCTGTCTCTCTCTCTCTTTCTCTCTCTCTCTCCTTCCTTCCTTCCTTCTTTCTTTCCTTCTTTTTTTCTTTCCTTCCTTCCTTCTTTCTTTCTTCTCCTCCCTCTCTTCCCTCCTCACTTTTCCTCTCCTTCCTTCCTTCCCACCCGCTTCCCACTTCCTCCCTCCCTTCCCCTCCCTCCTCCTTCCTTGCCTCTCTCCCTCTCCCTTCTTTCCTCCCACCCTCCCACCCTTCTGTTCTTCCCTCTCTCCCTCCCTCTTCCTTCCTTCTTTCCTTCCTTTCTCCGCCCTCTCTCTTCTTTCCTTCCTTCCTTCCTTCCTTCCTTCCTTCTTTCCTCCCTCCATCTCTTTCTTCTCTCCCTTCCCCTTCCTTCCCTCCTTCTCATTTTGTAATTATCTTTTTTTTTCTTCTCTCCTTAGAATTCCTGCAGCTTCCCCATTTACTGTGCTTGTGAGAAGCTTGAAGGGACAAAGCCAGTGAGGAAGCCAGTTGGGTTGGGTAGATCATGTGGGGGACAGACAGTGCATGTCAAGAGTGTGAAGTGTCATGAAGTGCTACATGGAGGAGGGAAAAGTGCAGAGCGGGTGGCATGGGCCAGAAAGGGTTGTGTAAAAAGTGCTGTGTGGGTTAAGGAAGACTTATGTGGAATGTTCCTTCCTCCTTCCCTCCTTCCTTTCCCCTTTCTCTTCTCTTCCCTTTTCCAGCAGGCAGGTAAGTGGCTGCTGCTGGGTGGGAGAAGAAGTGAGGAATTATGAGACTGGCTGAGAAATTGTCACAGAACATTGAAAATGAAGTTCATGTGACTGCCACAGCAGCCCACCAAAGCCAATAGCACTGAAGCAGCCACACCTGTTCTAAATTTCATTCCCTCAGGAGTCATAGGTCCTAGATTTTGGACACATCCTATAAATTAACCCATTTGAGCTACCTTGGTTCAAAAATTGTTGCCCTATGATGCATCATTTAGCCCAGTTAAAGGTCATAACAACAGGAGTTTTAATAGTTCTGAGGTCTATTTGCTTAGGCAAATTCAGGAATGAACATGGAATTATCAAATAGGAAATCCTGTTTCAAGGAGGAGCAAATATTCTTCAATCACTTCATAATAATTTTCTGAACTCAAAGACTTCCCAAGAAAATTAGGAAACACTGAGACTGAGGGTACTTCCCTATCTTCCCTCTCTTAAAACCAACAGACCTTATTGTAAAGACAGAGAGTAGCATGATGGGATTGTATGAAGGGATAAAACAGGGATAAAACAGAGAAGATTTTCATTGGAGGACCGAATGTCCATTACCTTCAAAGAGACTGGCAAATATCTTCCAGTGCCTCCCAATTGAGGAGATGGTATAATGATGGGGTGGAGATGGTATATTGATGGGGTTTTGATGGTAATCGGAGCTAGTAGAACATACTATAAGTGTGCTTAGCCAAGAAGATGGCTAAAACTAAGTGCCATTATGTACTATGAAGGAACTTTACAAAAATTTCATATCATTCATACTGAACTCAATATGAATGATCAGGCAAAAAGGAAAGACATGATAAAGGCATTTTCACTTTGTTTTATACCAGGGGTCCCTTTTAATGTAAAATTAAAACTTCAGACCACTTAACAGGAACATGACACAAACAAGATTTTTTTAAAAAAAATATACCAACAAAATGTGTGTGTGTGTAAGTTTTCACGGGTATATATGTGTATACAGGTGATATCTCGGGTTTCTTCCCGGGTAATTGCAAACATACCTTTAGAAATATTGCAGCGATGTTTCGATGAAATCTCATTCATCGATGAACTTATATATATATATTTCTCCCCTCAGTTTGGACTTTGATTTGGGTATTTGAAGAAGGCAGTTTATATAGTTTATATAGGCAGTCAAAGCTTTTGTTATGTAGAAACATGAATGAAAAGAGAATAAAAATGTTAGCAATGGAGATATTAGTATATTAATGAAAATTATATTCTGCTTCATGCCATTTTGTTTGAGAGTATTTTTGGTTTCCATATTTTTTTAAGGTCATCACAATTTTTTTTAGATTGATAGATCAGGTTTTGTATCCAAATAAACAACTACAAGACCAGGTGTTCTAAACGAAATTTATAACTTTATTTATCTCATATACCAATGAAGGAATTGTTTTGTTTGGCTGCAAATCAGCCCCTTCGTAGACTGCTTTTCATGTCATTGGCCACTTTGCTTACAGGCAACAAAGACTGCATTAAACCTAAAACTTCCTGATTCTAATTCTAAAGTACAATTCAAGTCATTCAGTTCAACCTGGGAAGTCAAATGTAGCCCAGTCAGATGAATCCAACTCCAGACAGGCGTTACCTTATTAAGAATGAGTAATGGATAAAAGGATAGATGTCTCATCTCTATGTTCCCATAGAAATATGATGGCTTTGCCCTGAACCTCTCGTTATCTTCACTTCAGGAAGTTTAGGAGAGTGTTGAGAAGGTCAAGTAAGAAGAAGAAGAAAAAGATCTACATGTACACTTCCCACTTTGTATATTCACAGGGCCTTGTGAATTTTTTAGAACATGGGAGACACTTTTCATTTGCCCACTGCAGAATGAGGGAGAAAGAAAATGAGGAAAGACATTTCCTCAGCATTGTAGCATTATAGATTCATCATACAACCAGCCTGATGGTCAGACAGGCTTTGGCAATTTTTATCCACCTATTGGGTTCTTCCCAATGACCTGGGATAGGCAGATGTAGATGTTTAATGATGGTAGAGGTATTGTCTAAGGATGTAAAAGCTGCTCTAAGTAAAGCTGCCTTTTACAATTGACTGGAGGTGAATTTGTCAGGGTCTACGGTGCTCAAGTGATGCTCTAATTGTTTTTATTATTGTTAATTCAGAATTAATCATCCAATCATCTCTATAATGAAGGTTAAGAAATAATGGTGGAGAACAATGATACCTTACATCAGGTATGGGCAACCTCATAAAGTTATTCCAATCACAATTGATGAATATCAGTAATAATTTCCCCATCATTTAGACAAGAAAATGCATAACTATTATGGTATAAGCTCAATCACGCACCTTGTTACCACCTCACAGGAGCCAGCTGCTAATTTCTCTGGATTTTTTTTTGCCACTTGAGAGCCAAGCAAGCCAATATTCCTAGAATGCTGATCAGCTATTAGGTGAGGAATAGTGCAACACTGGCAATAGAACTGTCAGAGCCAGTTGCTGTACATTTCCAGCACATCACTGTCCTGATGTGGACTAGCCCATTTTGCATCATTCTCTCACCCATTATATGTGGTCTTTGCACTCTCAGAGAAAATAAAATACTGTGTGATTCCAATCAAATGAGCTTCCTTCACAGAACCATGATTAAACATGATGTATGGACCAGGAGTGGGTTCTACTTACCTTTACTACCAGTTTACAATGGGATTGTGCATGCGCAGATTGCTGATGATGACATCTGGGGTCGTGGGCGGGGCCTCCCACCAGTTTTACTACCAGTTCTTGCAAACCAGTCCGAACCGGGGGCAACCCACCACTGGTATGGACCAGACTGTATTGGAGGATCTCCAGATGACTGCCTGCCAAAGTGGCAACAAGCTTGGTGGCATAAGAACAGCCTGGGTAGATACCTGCCATTTCAGTTATGTGCTTCTTTAAATCTATCTGTAAATCTAGTGTCTTTCTAGAAAGAGCTGCTTCCTTGAAGAGGGTGAGTCTGCAATGGGCACAAGGATCTTCACACTCTATCATGAAACTATAGTAGACCAGAAGAAGAAGAAGAAGAAGAAATCATTATGAGATCTCTCCTGCTTGCCTTTGGCCATCAATGTGTTATTCATTCATACTCTGAATCAAATTAATTCATCAGACCTATATTATGCGTGTAAGCTAGAAGACAATGTTGTTTTGTTATTGTTATTTTGTTGTTGTTTACATTAGGCGATGTTGAGCTTATGGAAACTTTCCAGCAGACACACTAACAAAGCAATCTCAGAGATGGTCCATGCTTTGAACTGCTCTGGTAACTATTGCAATTTTGGGGTCTACTAGTTTCCCACTAGTCATACAAGTCAACTAAGGTTGAGGCCTGAACAGGTGAATTGATGAAGCCTTCACAAAGTCTTACTACAAGACAAGAAAGCAGCTATTTATGGTGAATGATTTCCATTTGGATTACAAACCCCACTTTCTTTTCTTAACTCAGCAGATCTCAAAGACCTTGCCCGTGGAACCTGTCTCTGTGCAGCATCTGAATTTTTGTGAAGACATTTCTTCTATGACAGGCAAACCTAACATCCTTAGCTTCCTCTCTGCTTCTGACACAACCTGTCTTTCTTTACCTTCTAGGTCTGTGCTCTCACCTCTCAGACCCATCAACATGTTCCTGCAATCTTAACCTGTAGGCTTCAAACATTTCAAATATTATTCCATCCAGAGAAGCATTTTTATAAAGTGTGTTTGATAGCTGTGCTTACCTTCCTATCAGCCAGCTGTAGGCAACTTTCCTACACTGCACTCCCTCAATATTTATCACTTGTGTCATTTGTTCAGTTAAACCTTAAAAATCACTGAACAATGTACTGGACTATTTCCTTTTTCAAATTAATGACCAGTTCATAAGAGAAAGTACACAGCAAAGACATGATGTACCAGCACGAAGAAAACAGCAAAGTAAAGGACGCTGATTTGTTTTTTGAACTGAAAAAAATGTAAAAGTAACAAAAGGCATGGGAATTCAGAATGAAGAAGACTTCCTAATGTTTGTAACAGCTTTATGAAAAGAGTGGAGCTGTGAGAGAAAATTACAATCCAATTACATTTTCTATAGGAGATGTTTTCCTCGGAATTTATTAGAGGAGGTGGAAACCGGGTGTGAGGCAATGGCTTGCTCTGAGTGCGTTTCACAGGGAAAATAGATAATTTAATTTGTAATCACTACCTGTATTAACACATTTCCAAATAGTTGATCTGATGCAATCTCTTGATTCATGTATGAAAAAAAGATGTTCTTACTATAGCTGAAGCTATCCTGAATCTGTTCAGCTGGGGGAACTTGCAAACAGCGAGTTCCTCACATCTAGGGGGACACTAAATTGAGGACAAGTGATATGAGATGAGGTTCACCCATCAAACAAAGCTAAATTTGTAATTTAGTAGATATTAGGAAGAAGCCTTGGTGGTGCAGTGTTTAGAATGCAGTACTACAGGCAAACTCTGCCCACAGCCTGGAGTTTGATCCTGATGGGGGCTCAAGGTTGACTCAGTCTTCCATCATTCTGAGGTTGATAAAATGAGGACCCAGATTATTGGGGCAATATGCAAATAATGTTTTCATGATAAACCATCCAGAGGGTGCTTTAAAGCACTATGGGTGATATATAAGTGCTATTGCTACTATGAATCCAGTCCTCATCATTTGTAATCCATCATTCAATATGCTGTGTGATCCCCATCAGATGTGTTTTCTTCAAGGAACTATGATTAAACATGATGTGTGGACCAAACTGTATTGGATGATCTCCAGATGATTGCCTGCCAAGGGGGCAGCAAGTTTGGTGGCATGAGAACAGCCTGTCTTTGTATGGAAACCTACTATTTCATTTACATGCTTTCCCAGGTCAGTCTGTAAATCTAGTTTCCTTTTAGAAGGAGCTGCTTCCTTGAAGAGGATGAGTCTCCAGTGGGCACAAAGATATTCACAATCCACCATGAAAATACAATGGATCAGAAGAAGAAGAAAATCATTATGAGATCTCTTCTGGTTGCACAGTTATTGAATACAACCTGTAAGATTTTTTTGTAGGTGACTTAATTAAAATCATACTCCCTTTGACATCAAGATTCTACAGAATAGAGGACAAACGCCATATAAAAATGGCCTCAGTACTAAGCACAATCATGACAAAGTTGCAAATCCCTATTTAAAGCAATGTTTAGTTCCACAATTGCCCTCATCCAAACAGAAAGGGAAGTTCAAAAGAAATTAGTGGGATTGTCTTCCTGCTGATCCTAGCTAAAATATTATCTCCCGAACCAGGGTTGTTTTCTCTATCAATGAACTGAATGTTACAGTAGGTCCAAAGGAAAGGCAAATTAGCCTACAAGAAAACTGACAGCTTTATAACCCTATCCCTCTGATTGAAATGTCGGGAAGTCTCCTGGCAATTCTCCCAGACATGCAGGTAGAACAGCAGGTTCACTTATTATGTTAACTAAAACAATCTGGCTTTGCACAAATGCACCTCAGGCCCAGCCAAGTGTGAAGGCGTATCAATGTGCCAAGCCAAGGGGGAAAAAAAATACCCATTCACCTGAAATGCATGATTTGCCGGGTTTTTGTTTTTTTGTTTTTTGTGAAATACTAACAACAGCATTCAGAAATGTCCTATAACTAGAAGGTTTGGGTACAGATCATCAGATCATTATGGTGATCTCAAAGAAGGAGCAAGGTTATGAAATGAGGGAAGAGCTTAGTTCAGTTCTGATTAAAGTAGCCAGTTGATAAGAATGTTATCATAATCCCAAAGTCTTAGCCCATATAGTCTTCTGCACAAAGCCATCCAAAAAAACCCCCAAAAACTTATACATTTTTGAGGATTATAGTTAGCCAGTATTTATGGATCATTTTTTCCGGTTTCTATAGGAATCTAAATCTGCCTGAAGAAAGTAGCTTCAAAATGAATTGTGGTTTTGTTAACTGCCAAAATGATCTTTTCATGACCCAGATGGCCTACAAACTCATGGTACAATCCCTGTAGACTTCCAGAAGGAATTGTATGGCGTACTTCCTGCAAAAATCAATGGCAATTTCCTAGAATTTAGTCTTCATGGAAAAAACATTGATGACCTAAGATGTTTTCTAAAAAACAAAAAACATGGCTTCTATATTACCACAATCCTCTTCTCATGGTTCTAAATAATGCATTAAACATATTTCAAAAAAGAGACACCAAAAAAGCCACAGTTGGAATTGCTCTTATGTGAGGAAACATCTTACGGTATATTAATATGTCTCCAGATCATTGCAATATCTTCATTTTCCAATAGCTGATGTTACTTCTTTAAGAACATCCAGCTCCTGTAGCACTGTATTATGATTAGGACAAATGGAGGGGAGAGGGGGAGGAAAGTGAGAATTAAATAAAAATGAGATTCTGTTTCCTATTTGTGAGAAATTTATTATATATGGGCAATAGCAGGGTTGGGCTTCTGGGGTTCACAGGGGTTCGGGAGAACCCCTAGCTAAGATTCTATGCAGTTCGGAGAATCCCCAAATCCCACTCCTGGATGGCACCTCCCATCCCACCTCTCCCAGGAGTCCCCATGCAGCCTGTTTTGGGATGCAGGTAAGTGCAGGGTGTGCATGGAAAATTGGAAAGGGTGAAAAGTGGGGCTATTGGAAGTTTGGGCCTGTTTCTGGCCTCCGGAGGGCCTCTGGAGCCTGGGAAGGCTGTTTTCTCCTTCCTGGAGGCTCAGGAAAAGCCATTGGAGCCTGGGGAGGACAAAAACGCCCACCCGCCATGGTGCAGGAGGCCAACTAGGCCATGACCACCATGGCCATGCCCACCCAGCAACTGGGCAGAGAACCCCTTGCTAAATTTTTTGAAGCCCACCCCTGGACAATAGCATATATAATAAAGGTATTTTTTCCTGAATTATCCAGAGTTTTGAAATCTAGCCACATAGTAGATATGGGGCTCCTTTTAAAACATATCCCAGGCTTTAAGATAGACAAACATAATATGAATGGCTGGGATTTATTAATATTAATAGGAAACTTGCCTGACTTCTAGAAATGTCCTGATTTTATTCTTTGGTGACTACTAACTCAACTATGTGAAGCTGCTACCTGTACAATTTCAAAATACTGTATCTGTCAAGTATTAAAAAACAAAATGTTTGGTAAGCTTTAGGGGTCATTAAAATATATACCAACTCTGTGTTGTAGCAGCTGGGTTTTTTTTTTAATCGAAATCAAGAATTACATGTCTTTTAAGTAGCATATAAGCATGGAAGGCGTCAGTATCTCCCATGCCTTTAATTGAAGCCCCACATTGCATGCATTTCCCATTTTAAAGCATGCTCCTTGGAAAAGAACATGATGTTAGGTTATAAAATAATTACGGCAAGTTAAATATGAAGTATCTTCACTAATGTTCCTCCTCATGGGACACCCTTTGTTGGTAGTAGTTAGTAATGAAATCAGATATCTGGGATTATTGCAGTGGCTTGCCAAAAATCACTCCTGTCTATTAAAACATCCCGAAAAAGACCATTTTATCAATTCCAGCTACAGTATAATTTCTGTCTTTCTGGAATTTTATCTGCTATGAGTCATTCTACTATAGTGAGTTTCCAAAATGGAGTCAGCAAATAAGGATATGTGTGGGTTCTTGCTTCCTCTGGGCTGAAGGAAATTCAATAACAGGTTGTGGTGAGAAATTCGGAAAAGAAGCTCTCTATATATAGCTCTAAACCTGTTTACAAATGTTCAACCTTAAAGTCCATGATAATTAACCCGGCTGTTGTGACTTTTTCAAAATAGCTAATCACAGTGATGAAATCCAAATTTTTTTACTACCGGTTCTATGGGCGTGGCTTGGTGGGTGTGGTGTGGCTTGGTGGGTGTGATGGGGGAAGGATACTGCAAAATCCCCATTCCCACCCCACTCTGGGGGAAGGATACTTCAAAATCTCCATTCCCACCTCACTCCAGGGGAAGAATACTGCAAAATCTCCATTCCCATCCCACTCTGGGGCCAGCCAGAGGTGTTATTTGCCGATTCTCTGAACTACTCAAAATTTCCGCTACTGGTTCTCTGAAGTGTTCAAAATTTCCACTACCGGTTTTCCAGAACCTGTCAGAACCCGTTGGCTTCACCCCTGGCTAATCACTTCATGGAATCATAATGGTTAGAAGACACCTTGGAGGTCTTCTAGTCCAACCTGAAATCAAATTGTTTTAATGTGGAAAATTAAAGGATGCAAAGGAATAATACATAAAAACTGATACAGATATATTTCAAACTCTACAGAAGAAAAGGCCATCATGAGCTTACAAGGGTAGAGACAATGATTTTAAATGAATTCTAATAACACATATTTTACACATTGTGAAGTTTTGCACACTTTCTTCTTTATCTTTTCAAGAAAACAATGGTAATAGTTTTCTTTTTCCTATACCGGTGTCTATTTGCTTTCGTGATGTAGACTTTCAAAATACAAAGACAGCTTGGCAAGTTTTCAAAGCTTTTCTTCAAAGTAAATTCTTTAGGTTTACTTTTTTTTTTTAATGGAAACATGAAAAGTGTGTCTACTGCAGCTAAGGAGAATTCAAAATGTACAATTCATGCATACACACATACTCACACATATACAATGTATCACATTTATTCTATAATTTCTATTAAGTGTACAAATAGATTGCATTTTTCTTCTAAATGCTAAATTCCTAGATTAGAGCCAGTTTAGGTGGAGTGCTTAAAGCAGCAGGCTAGAAACCAGGAGAGTGTGAGTTCTAGTCCTGCTTTAGGCATGAAGTCAGTTGGGTGACCTTGGCCCATTTTCTCTCTCTCTCTCTCTCTCTCTCTCTCTCTCTCTCTCTCTCTCTCTCTCTCTCTCTCTCTCTCTCTCTCTGCCTTAGGAAGAAGGCAAAAGCAAACCACTTTTGAAATTGTGCCAAGAAACTTGCAGAGATTAGTCCAGACAGTCACTGGGTATCAAAAAAATGACTTGAAAGCACACACACACGCATAAATTTTAGATGTAGAATCCATGATTTTTGGCAATGCATTGCTGAAGAAATGTTCTATTTCCCATTGAGCTTTCAGAAGGTGTAATCTGATGCTGTGGGAAAGATTTCAAGGGAAAATGGTTGGAGTCTTCAGATATGGACTGGCATCTAAGCCAAAATAAAAAGAGAGGGCTGGACAAGGGAGCCCAGCTGGCACCATTGTTGCTTTGTTTTGCAAGGAAAGCTATTTCTTATTCCAAAGAGATTCAACTCTTAAGCAATAGAGTGAGATTAGCTAATGCCATGATTCAATTTCAATATAATTTCAGGTGCAGTGGGATTCAATTGTTTGATGGATAAGTCTCAAACTGACCAACTCTGCATCATACTCAGATCCAGATAGTCCTACACTAAGAGTTGTTCTAGGTATTAACAGGAAGTATCTACACCCAGACTTGCCTATTACCCAAAGCTTCCTATAATCTGGGTCAAGTGATAAACGCCTTGAGAGACTTCATGTGATTCAGGTCATTGATAACATGACACAAGAACTTGGGATTCTACCCTCTTCATAGCACCTCCTTCTTCCTCATCTTGGTATAGTTTCCTGCTCTTGCTGAACCCCAGTAAGACAAAGGGGCTTTGGGTGCATGGAGCTCCAAGGTCTGGGATGTTGACATCTTTAGTTCTGGATGGGGTGGCACTTTGCAACTTGGGGTTTCTCCTAGAGTCGTGATTCCTGCTCAAAGAGGAGAGCCTTTGCACAACTCTGGGTTGTGTGCCAGTTGCAACATTTCCTCAATCAGCAATCCTTATGCTCAGTCATTCAAGCCCAGGTCATCTCATGCTTGCACTAATGCAATGCACCCTGCGTGGGACAACCTTGAAAAGCATTCAGAAGCTTCAACTGGTGCAGAGTGCAGTGGTGAGGGTAGTCTTTGGGGCCCCTGTAGTGGCTCATGTTATACCGCTGCCCTTTCAACTGCACTGGCTGATGTTTTCTTTCCAGATGCAATTCAAGGTGTTGGTTATTACTTTTAAAGCCCTGTGTGGAGTGGGTCCAGGTTACTTGAGGAATCATCTCACTTAGGGGTGAAATCCAGCAGGTTCTGACAGGTTCTGGAGAACTGGTAGCAGAAATTTTGAGCAATTCGGAGAACCAGCAAATACCACCTCTGGCTGTCCCCAGAGTGGGGTGGGAATGGAGATTTTACAACATCCTTTCCCCAGGAGTGGGGAGGGAATGGGGATTTTGCAGTATCCTTCCCCTGCCACACCCACCAAGCCACGCCCACAGAACCAGTAGTAAAAAACATCGGATTTCACCACTGGTCTCACCCCAATGGGACAGATGTATCCAACCCATGCCAGCAGAGAAGGCACGCTGCAGATTCCGTCAATCAAGGAATTTCCTCTTGTCTCCTGGGTAAGACGTACCCGCACCCACCTCACCTTCCACCTTCACCTGAAGACCTGGTTCTGCCAGCTGTCCTCCAGCATGACACAGGCAGTCCTTGACTTACAACAGTTCATTTAGTGATTGTTCAAAGTTAGAACTGCACTGAAAAAAGTGACTTATGACTGTTTTTCACACTTATGACCATTACACCATCCCCATAGTCACATGGATGCTTGGAAACTCGCTCATATTTATGATGGTTGCAATATCCTGGGATCACACAATCATCTTTTGCAACCTTCTGGCAAGCAAAGTCAATAGGGAAGCCAGATTCATTTAACAACTGTGTTACTAATTTAACAACTGCAGTGATTCACTTAACAACTATGACAAGAAAGGTCATAAAATGGGGCAAAACTCACTCCACAAATGTTTTGCTTAGCAATAGAAATGTTAGGCTGAATTGTACTCACAAGTCGAGGACCACCTGGAGGTGGCTGATGGACCAATAGCAGATCCCATCAAGCTGCTGCTCATCCTGCTCCCTCCCTTCTCCTCTTTTAATAATAATTTTTATTGTATAGAATTTACAATTTTATATAAATATATATATTTATTTTTCCCCAAAAATAAGACCCTGTCTTACATTTTTTTGAACCCTGAAATAAGTGCTTGGCTTTATTGCCATGTGCTCAAAAGCCTGATTGGGCTCATTATCAGGGGTTGTCTTATTTTGGGGAAAACAGTATACACACATATACACATATACACATATATTCAGTATACATATACATATACATATACATATACATATACATAAACATGCATGCATGCATATATACAATGGCTAAAATAATGATGATGTATATATAGTTATTGTTGCATATACATACACACATACACCCAATGCATATATACCGTATATAACACAGGTAATTTCAGTACATGCATTAAGTGGGAGCTGGTATGTGCAGGCTCCCCTAGTCAATTCACATGTGATATGAAGATGTGAGATTGTAAGATTTTAGATACTTCATTTATTATTGATTGATTGATTGATTAAATTTATATGCCACCCATCTTGCCATCAAGTGACCCTGGGAGGTTACAATGCCATAAATAAAGAATAAAACAACTAGAAGATTTTTAAAAAAACCACTAATATATTGAGCATTGAAAGTTAAAACATTAAAGTTGACAACAAAGCAAATAAAAAGAATCAATGGAGGAGGGAATCTTCTCTTAATCTACTAGCCACCTCCAGAACGGGATGCCCCCATCAGGATCCCAAGCCAGTTGGTAGAGCCAGGTTTTCAGGTTCTTTCAGAAGGCCAAGAGAGTGAAGACAAATCTTACCTTGATGTTCCAGAAGGTGGGAGCCACAGGAAAAAAGGCTCCGCTCTGAATTCCTTGGCTGATGGTATCTGAAGCATGCCACTTCTGCCAGAGCAAGTAGGGTGGGCCAAACACATTGGGGTAAGACTGTTCCATCAGGTAACTTGGACCCATACCACTTAGCTGGTAGTAAATTCCTAAAAATACTTCATTGATTTTTAAACGGTCTCTCCAATGTGAGATAAAACAAGCCCACAGTGACTTGATTGCCCACCACAGACAAACTGCTCATGATCCATAGACGTATAATCCACACAGAAGGCATTGCAATATTATGAAGTAGGCTATTTCTTATTTGAAAAATTGCTCAGCTTTTATTTTATTACTCATAGTCTCCTGGGAAACTCTAAATGGTCTGGAATCTGAGAATTAACAAAACATTTATAATACTTCAGCATCCAGTTTGGAGCTCCAGATGTGTGGTGTATTTAACTCCCACAAAGCCATGTGGCCACTGATCTCTCTAGCAAGGATTGATGGAGCTGAAGTCCAGCACATTCAGTGGAGGCTGCATTAGAAATTGCCCTGGCATTCTGCCACTCAAAAGATTTTTGGAGCAATATAAAATGTCATTCCTGGCTTAAACTAAAGCCAAGTCTTTCATCTATGACATAATACTAAAGGTAAAGGTTTTTCCTATGCAGTCATATCCGACTCTAGGGGGCGGTGCGCATCTCCATTTCTTAGCCAAAGAAGCCAGTGTTGTCCAAAGACCTTTCCATGGTCATGTGGCCAGCATGATTATACGCCGAGGCGCACAGAATGTTGTTACTTTCCCACTGAAGTGCTATCTAATTATCTACTCACATTTGTATCAGGGTGGGTTCTACTTACTTTTACTACCGGTTCACAATGGGAGCACATGCAGATCGTACCTTATGACATCTGGGTGGGTCGGCTCCCACTGCTTTTACTACCGGTTCTCAAGAACCAGACAGAACCGGGAGCAATCCACTACTGATTTGCATGCTTTTGAAGTGCTAGGTGGGCAGGACCTAGAGCAAGTAGCAGGAGCTCACCTGCTGTGCAGTGCTCAGGTCTCAAACCCCAGACTGTCAGCTTTCCAGTGTCTTTAACCACTGAGCCACCACACCCTAATACTAAAACATAATATTAAGACATAATGACATAATACTAAGACATAGTTAATTAAGCCTCAATCAAATGGGCACATAATAAGCCACACTCTGTGGTTTAAAAAACACAGTATCTGGCTATATGTAGTATGCATGATTTAGAACACCTCATACCTCACACCTATAATCCTCACATCCTTTCATCAGCTAAGCATTTTTTTATTTTACATATATCATCAAGAAACATTTTTATTTATTATTATATATTTATATCCTGCCTTTATTAGTTTTTAGCTTTACAAATACCTCAAGGCAGCAAATATATCCAACATACCTTCCTCCTCCTATTTTCCCAACAACAACAACCCCGTGAGGTGGATTGGGCTGAGAAAGAGAGACTGGCCCAGATCACCCAGGTAGCTTTCCTTGCTAAGGCAGAACTTGAACTCACTGTATCCCACTTTCTAGCTTAGTGCCCTAACGACTAGACCAAACATGTAAAATAGGCAGTGAGAAAAATGTATACTTAGCATGTACAACGTGTCTTACTTTTAACAAAGTGAGGACTCTACACCATCTGTTTTTAAAATCTATTTACACAATAGAAAAACAATGTTTCTGGAAAAGGAACTCCAATGTAGCTCAAAAGAAAATCTGTCACTATGGTATAAATCAAGAGCTTAGAAAACAGAATGAATGCACTTTTTTCTTTCTTTCTTTCTTTCTTTCTTTCTTTCTTTCTTTCTTTCTTTCTTTCTTTCTTTCTTTCTTTCTCCAAGCCAGTACATCTCCAGAAAAAGAAATGCAAAATTCCTGGTTCTAAAAGTTATCTATTTTTTTTTAATGCTTCTTGAAAACAAATGTTGCACCAACTGCAGATTAACACATCATAACACTGAGGGAAGTTGTACCTGGTAAAATGCTCCCTGCTACTTAACTCTTTAAAGCACAGGGACTCTTCTGGAATCTGTGGCAGTCTTTCCTGCAATCTTTCCTGCAAACTTTTTTTTTTTTTTGCTAATTCCATAGAGTTTCTATTGGGTGGCTTAGCTGCTTCTTCAGAGCAAATTTTCTTAACTGGATTTCTTTGCTTAACCGGATTGTTCTCTTCCTCTTTTTTATTTTTGGAAATATTTCTCTGACAAGAAATATATATAAAATGCTCTCTCTTCTCCCAAAGCTACAACAATGTGATGCTAATCGATAAAAATAGCCAGGATGAGGGGAGGAGGAGAGAATGCCCCACAGTTATGCTCTTCTCTAATCCTTCCTTGAGAAAATGTTCAAATAGTCATTTTGAAAAGTTGCTCTCAGCCCAACTAGAGACAGCTGTTCTTCATACATACTGCAAATGTTTCTTTTAAATTCCTGAGGACACACAAGTTTTGATATGGAGCCAGGACCTCTAGAACTGGCAGAAACTAAACACACCCAAGGCTGCTGTGTTCCCTGTCCCAACAAACTTTCTCCCACAACTAGAACAGTAAACCTTTTACCCCCATATCCCACAATGTGTGATTAGGCAAAGAACTCATGTCTTGTCCAAGCCAAATACATTTTGTCATTTCTTGAAAACGTTACCTTTCACAGAAGTATAGGATTTCTGATCAGCAGGGAGCAGATGTCAACACTATCTATTATTACACAATGTCAGAACCAGAAAAGGAAGGTGGGTGGTTATGTTAAGAACAACTTGAGCAATTTTCTAAAAGAGGCAGCAGAGAAGTACAAAGCCAGAATGTTTTGTCTGATTTGAGCTGTGTCAGCAACCTGACCTGTCTTTCCCCAGCGACCGACCACCAGAACAAACCTAAACCAGCAATCAATGACCCGCTGCTTAGTTTGTTTGTTAGCTACACTGGGAGGTTGAAATGAAACATATCTCACACATACACACATACCTATACACTACAGGCATCTACCCTTCACACACATACACACAAATCAAAACCACTGTCTCTATAAAGAGAGAGAGAAAGGGAGGGAGGGAGTAAAATATTTGTCTGAGGGGTAAAAAACAAAACCCTTCTGCTTGCTTAAAAAAACACTGAGATTGTGTATACTTCGTATTCTCACTCTGCACATAGATCTTTTCTGTTCAAGATCTCTATAGAACAGAATATAGCAGGGGAGGAAGTTGAGACTGACTGCTGGAATTCTAGGTGATTTGCAGAGACTGAGGGGGAAAAACGTTTTAATCCACTATTGTAAGAACCGGTTCTTGGGTTTAGAAAGGGAGCTGTTGAGGAAGGGGAGTAGAAACTGAGGAACTGACTTGTGGCTAAATATGATTCCAAATCTGGCAGCCATTTTCCTGGGCTAGTGCATGCTTATACTCAGAAGGGTTATTTTCCTGATTTTAAGAATCTATCTCCACAGCCACACGGACAGATATGCCAGTATTTTGCACTTGACTTCAGGTTCTGGGCTTTAGAGTTCAAATAAAGCATAAAGTCGTTTCCACAGACCTTCTTCCACAGACTTCCACAGTCTTCTTGCCCCTACCTATACAGAGAACTCCACCTCTGTGGCTGACAGGACAAAAATACCAATATTGTGGGTACTAGACTATCTCCAAGTCATGGCTTTCCATAACAAGGGTGCCACAACTGAAAAGGCCTAGGACCATATCAAGAATCACATGGTCTGGAAAGATACATAGCAGGAAAGCCATCTTGACTGTAAGTGATCAACAACAGAAGCGGTGAATAATTTCTGATAATTGTTAGAGGCTTTAACGGTTGCTTAAACCAGGGATGTCCAACCTTAACAACTTTAAAACTTTGAACTTCACTTCCCAGAATTCCTCAGCCAGTATGAACTTAACATTGCCAAGGTTGGACACCCCTGGTTTAAATGCTATGTGCTATTCCAGTTACTAAAGTTCTGTATTTTAGTTGTTATCTTAAACTGGACTGTAGTGTATTACTGTATTATATTATTGATGCTGAACTTTACTGTTTTGTACTGCTCCTTGTCCAATTTCATTTCTGTAGTTATTTAGTTGTTATTTTAAATTATTATTAGTGGTAACCTATTTACCCTTACAGCAGTCTAGACTTAAAGCTTCCAAGGGATAGAAAAGACCGCCTGATCTATGAGTTAAATGGGAAAAAAAATATTAAGTTGTTGCATTTGGAATCAGAATAATGCAGGGACCAAACTATTTCAGGAATCATAAATAAAATAGTGGTGCAAACATAATTCAGCAAAAGCAAATGTTTTTTGACAATTTTGGAGTGTACCCCTTCAAAAGTAACAGTAAGAAGAATTGGGTGAAGAATTGTCCTATAAGATTCCAATTTATTTATTCCTAATATTCTCAAAAGACTTTACAAAAAAAGCATAAGTACAGTCACAAACATCATGAAAACAAAAGTGACACAAATTTACCTAAAACAAACTTGTGAATCTCTGTGGCATTGCCCTTTAAAAATGCCCTTAAGTTAAAATAAACACTATTCGTATAAACTTAATAACATTTTATAAAACCAGGCAGGTACTTAAAATTCTGCTTCTCCCTAAGTACGGCCTCTTGTGACACATTTCCTAACATCAAATACTGCAAATAAAATTGTACGGGCTTTGCAATCTGTTAGCTAATTTACTCACCCAGCAGATTATCATCCATTTTGTGGACAAACCTATCTACACCTCTCTCTAAAATCTGGTCATGTATTCTTCCCTGAGCATATGATACAAGACACTATATATACATTAATATCCAAATAAATTATTCTACCTCTTTTAAACCACAAAACTAGGGTCCCTCAGAATAAAGGTAGTATCGGAGGTGCATCGGTGACAAAGCCACAGTAAAAAGAATAAGAAATGTTTTCTCAATTTACCAGCAAGTTGCTAGAAAATAATGTAAAACTAATTGTTTTTCAGGGAAAAAAATCCAAGTCATTGAAAGTATAATGTTTATACTGGAAAATAAAATGGACTATTATTTGTCCAGATCTAATTCTGTACAGATTTTTCTCAGAAGCATATGTCTACATTTATTCCCTCACAAACAGACACAAGACTGGGCTTTTAGATCATTCCTTTCCCACAATTATTTGTTTGGAATTGCCTGAATCAGAAACATCAAGAGATTGATGAAGAGAATATCCATATAAAGTTCATATTCCAGTTTCTCATCTTTAATATTGCACAGGAGAATATGCTTTTACGACTGCACATTAATTTTTTTTAAAGAAGTTTTTGATTGCTCTGACACAGAATGAATTGAAACGAACTAAACGAATTGCCTTTTTAAAAATAAATATAATTAAAGCTGAAATAATTTCATTATTGGACAAATGGTATTGTATTAGGGAAAAAATCAAGCAGGACCAGTTAATAGATAAGCCACATTTATACCACACTAAGAAAACAGTGTACTATCTCAATCAAATGGATTTAGTTTTTTTTTTAATGTCATAATTTAAAAGGTGATATATTCTAAAAGAGAAGCACATTCTGAAACATAATGTATTTTACACTGAGTTCCAATTACAGAGGAACAAAGTACAGATTTTACAATGAGACTGGGTCTTTCCCTCCTATCCTGCTGCCCAGCCAACCCCATATGTATGGCCCCCATATATATATATATATATATATATATATATATATATATATATATATATATATATATATATATATATAAATACATCTCAGAGAAAGAAGGAACTTTCAGAAAGAAAGAAAGAAAGAAAGAAAGAAGAAAGAAAGAAAGAAAGAAAGAAAGAAAGAAAGAAAGAAAGAAAGAAAGAAAGAAAGAAAGAAAGAAAGAAAGAATCCAAGTTAGAAGACAACAGATTTGTAGAACCACAATCTGGAGTAGTAGCACAAAGACATGGACTGTTCTACCAGCCTTTTCCATTCCATTGGTGAATGGAAGCAACTGGATCCTATTCACTATTACCTGACTTGATCTTGTGAATTGGACTGGGGCCAGGTTGCCATTTCAGCAGATTGGATTGATTTCAATCATCCACTTTGATAACGTGTATTATAGTGCCATTTAACAATTTGGATGTTTCCTGATCATTTTACAGAACCATTTAGCACTATCCCTTCCTTACATGAAATCATGATTCAATATATTGTAGGCACTTGTGAGCACTTAATGTCACATTATTACATATTTTTACAACTTACTGATTGAAAGAGGAAAGGAAAATGTTCAGGTTCAATGGAAGTAGTTAAGAAGGTTGCTGGGAGGGTTTTTTTGTTTTTGTTTTTGTTTTTTTATCTAAAATGCATGTCATCAGAGCTGACATGCATTAAGTAAACAAACTTTTAAAAATCTGCCTTGGATTTATTTTGAATGTTCACATTCAAATGTAAAAACAATAGGACTGTCACTCAGCTAAAAAAAACATACTTAATTGATCATATGAGCTTTATGTATGGATTAAATATGAATCAAATAATAGTTCTAAAAGGGAAGTCATTGTTCCTTCATTTTTAGAAGCCCCAGTGCAGAAATACAATGCAGAAATATATTTCTTCCCATGTAAGGAAGAGAAAAAAAGAATCTTCTGAAAACGCTATATATGTGTAAGTGGTTAATTTTAAAAAGAATTGGAGTACTCTTTTAATCAATTATTCTAAGTAGTTTACTGACTAAATATTGGAGGATTAAGTTCCATGAGAGGTACATTTATTTTGTGGCTCACTTATGTTTAACTTCCAAGGCCAAATTATACTATGCAAAGATGGAGGATGTAAGTTAAGGTATCCTTATACCATTTAGTAGATTCACAAGTAAATAGAGCTCTGCAGTATTTCCACAAGAAAGTAGTGGATTGTATCTTTGAAAACCTGAATAAACTATTCAACAGAATAGGACAGAAAAAGCTGTGGTTTGCTACAATAACTTCAGGGAGGTATTCTTGCTCTCTGGGATGTTTTTTTGTAGAAAGAAAAATGAATTTTCGATAATCTGGGGAAATGCTATACGCCACAAAGTGTGTGGAATTTTATTTCCTGGGCATAAAAAGCAAACATCTGATCTGAATTGTTAAGTGATGGGAACTTCACTCTATTCTTTACTCTTGGGACTGAGTTAGGGTTATATTTGGGCTTAATCACTAGGAAAGAAAGTAATACAAAGTGATGCAAGAAAAATGAAGAAATAATGTTACCACGTCCTTTCAAAATTACTAAGTGAACAATGAAAAATTCCAAAGTATGATATTTTTTATTAAATAATTCTCTGATAAAGTTTTGATGGGGTAACCTATCTGGCAGAAATAATGCAGGCATACAAAAATTACCCAACATCACACTGAATTCTGCTGACAACATAAACACAAGTTTATCCAGAAGCATTAGAGGTTCCTGCAAAACCAAATAAAAACCAAACAGAATTTTAAGCTTGTGGTCAAATCATGAAACCACAACTAAAATAGTTTGTTTATTCAGCCGAGTATTACACTGCAGCACTTTTTTTTTTTTTTGTCAAATCTATTTATTTATTTTAGGATTATTTTCTAAGAAATTACAGCCATTGAGTTAAGGAAAGGGGACAGAGAGAGAAGCACCATCTTGATGTGTCTGCATGTTTGAGATGCTTTAACATATATTCCTTTGTCATCGTTCCTTTATTTTTTTTTAATTGTTTATTTATTAGCTCTCCATAAAGACTTGATAACGGTGCTGTTTGCTGGAATTTTTGCATATTTTGTGTTTCGTTCAGGGCAGCTGGTTTCTTTCCTCTCAGAGGAGAAAGTCTATTTATCACTCCAAGAGTGACTCAAAACAAACCGGAAATCTTCATCAGCAGACTCCTGATGCTAAGGTACTTGTAAAAAAAAAAAAAAAGGACACCAGTCCCAGGCTGGGAAAGTGAGAGATTTAGTATGTTAGGGAAGATTAGAGAGAGAGAGAGAGACGCGACATTATTTCAAAGATTCTGCTTTATTTGTTTTTCCTTACGAAGAAGGGATGCTTCCCAGGGGTACAGTAAGGCCTTTTGCTTTGTTTGTGGGGAAAGTGGGGGGGAGGTTGATAGTCGGAGTTTGCCAGAGGAATCTGACCTGGATACCAGAGGGCCAGTGCTTTGGATGAACCTCTGTGCCAAAAAGGAAACGTGAGCAGACGTGTTCAACTCCTTTCTCTCCCTCATCCCCCCTCCCCTTTGGAGGCAGCTGCTCAGAGGAAAACCACTTCCACCCACAAGAGTTCCCTGACCGATTACTTCATGTAAAGACCAAATTAGGCCAATAAAGCTGATCGTCTTGTAGGTTTAAGGCAGGGAAGAACAGCCGTTATTAAAATAAATACAACTTGGAGTCCATTATGTTTTAGAATACCACTTCGGAGGACAGCAATCAGGATGGCGCACTGAAACATCGTCTCCAAGGGTGCCTGGAATGGGCCCGAAGAATGGAAACACGCTGGCTGCTAAAACAGACATAAATAAATGTTAATAACCCAAGGCCAACATTTAGATCTTTATCTTTCACATGCATTTGACGATATGGACTTTTTTTTTTTCCAGGAAGCTTTTTTTTTTGTTTAGTTTGCTGGTGTCAGAATACGGTTTCAGCATTCTGAGGACTTCAGCATGGGTTTGTTCATATAATGTCAAGCCTTAATTATAAGAAATGAGAATGTAGTTTTGCTTTGCTCCAATATCAGTACCCATTAATTAGGCCCAACTCTCATAGGCATAGATGCAACTTTCCTTGTTTATTTATAGAATCTTCAATTCCACTGTTATTGTTTTATGCTTTTGCTATTCTTAGGTTTACATTTTTTTAATCATTTTTTTCCCTTTTATTTTTGTAAGACACCCAGAATAATCCCAAAGCAAGATGGGCGGCAAATAAATTTAACTAACCAATAAATAAACTTGTAAAAAGTAAATAGTAACCTCAGTTGCAATCCCCACTTTGTTGGAAGTTTCTGCCACAAACAAGTTCCCAAGTAGAAGGCTGAATGTCTGAACTGTCTGATTCGCATGGCGTGAAGTCTGGCAGCAAGATTTGTTTGCCAATACTCTAAAAGATATAGAACGAAAGCCTGAGATTTGAGATGAAGCAATGTCTACAGATCTACTAACCATGGATCAAACAGCATGGCAGTGCTTTGTTCCAATTATCTATCTTTCTTTCTTTCTTTCCTTTCTCTTTCTTGTTTCCTTTCTTTCCTTCTTTCTTTCTGTTTCTTTTTTCTTTCTTTCATTTGTAAAAGTTATTTTACAAATAACTCAAGTGAACATTTTTTTAAAAAATTGGATTTATATGCTGCCCTTCTCTGAAGACTCGGGGCGGCTTACAATGTGTTAATCAATAGCCTTCATACTTTTGTATTTTTATACAAAGTCAGCTTATTGACCCCACAAACTGGGTCCTCAATTTACCTACCTTAGAAAGGATGGAAGGCTGAGTCAACCTTGAGCCTGGTGAGATTCGAACTTATGGTAATTGCAGACAGCTGGATGTTAATTATGGTGCTTAGTCTGCAGAGCTATCCAGGCTCTGCAGACATCATCATCATCATCCTATTTGAGTTGGGCCTAGAGAGAGAACAACTGAGCCAAAGTCACCCATCTGGCTTTCATGGCTAAGGGAGCACTAGAACTCATGGTCTCCCACTTTTCTAGTCTAGTGCCTTAACCACTAGAGCAAACTGGCTCTCTGTATTGGAACCAGATTGCTACAAAAGAAAAAAACAACAGTTCACATGATGAACCAATTCATCTATCCCTATTCATTGATGAGTACAGAAGAGCTCTATCCCCCCATCCGCTCTAATTCACTCTTGCTATATATATTTTTGTTTAAAAAGAGGATGGTTGCCTACATTTAGTCTACTAAATATAGATTACATTTAGTCTACTTCTGTCTCCCGAACTTTGCAATCATTAACCTATCCCACTATTTCTGAATCCTTAGAACAGCTGTAGAAGACACACACTTTTTTTTTTTTAGCAAATCAGAATACAATTTGATTTGTCTTTGATTTTCATTGCAGGAAGTTTGAATCTGCAGTAATGCCATTCCAGATCAGCATGCCGTTCCTGGGTCTTCATGTGATTTAGGAACCATATGTTTTATGAATCTTTGGATTTGTTTTTATTCTGTATTTGAGCAATTTGCTCATTTACTCTCTGTTTTTCACACAGAATAGGTCTGGGCAGTTGTTTAATGACTTTGGCACCTTTACTTTACACTGGAAAAGCAGGTCTTTAACCTACCTGTGTGGAAATATGTGGGAATTCTGTTTATGGGATCAACGCTGTAATATTTAACAGATTACATGATTTAGATAGTTGAAGTTCAACCTATTTGGAGGATATCAGGTGGGTGGAAGGCTGAGCAACTCATTAATCAAATCAAACTCAACTGCAGGTAGTCGTCAACTTACAACCATCATTGAGTTTGGAATTATGATCATCAGTTATGTCCATCATTAAGAGGGTCACCACATGTTTGTGCCAAATTTTATGATTTATTTTTTTTAAAAAAAATTGAATCCATTGTCTGTAATGGGCATTTTTTGCTGGAAGAAGGAAGTAAATCCAAAAAAACAAACAAAACCTCACATGGTAAATCATGATCATATGACCATAGAACACTGCAAATAACTGTAAATGTGGGCCAGTTGTTAAGTGCCCAATACGTGATCATATGACCATGAGAAGATCTTGACTGTTGGAATTTTGAGTTCAGGTCATAAGTAGCCCTGAAGATGTCCATTGTAATTTCAGCTGCTAAGTGGCCAGTCATATGCCAAAGATTACCCATAATAATACTTCAACTAGGATGACAGCCTTAATAAAAAGAACATTAAAAAAGTTAAGCAGGTGAAAAGCAAAGGTAATGGAAGTACAAAAATATATATTGGTCCCTTTGATAGCTAGAAAACAAACAGAACATCTTACTAATAGACAGAAGGCAAATCAATGACTAATGAGAACATTTTAGATTGGAAGAACAAAAATAAATGCAAACATGAGTGTGGCTCTTAAGATGCTGCTCCAGATATTCTTGGTTTATATGGCAGTATGCTCTCTCTCCTAGATTCAAACAATCCAATATGTTGAGGGCTTGAGGGCTTCATTATCCACTTCCTTGTAAAAGAATTGTAGGAACAGGCATCACAGTCTCCCCAGTCAGTGCAGAGTCTAAGGAAGATGATTGGATGGAGACATGCAAGCTTCATTACCAAGTTAAAAATGGGTAAAAAAAATTAAATCTAGAACTTTTAGAAAATATTCAGAAGCAGTACAGACGAAACCTCCCTTAATTCACAGGAGGAGGAGGAGGAGAAGGAGAAGGAGAAGAGGAAGAAGGAAGAGGAAGAGGAAGAGGAGGGGGAGGAGGAGGAAGGGGGGGGAGGAAGAGTTTTAGATTCACAAGTCCTTTTATCACAGGTAGTCCTCAACTTACAACCATTCATTTAGTGACAGATCGAAGTTACAACAGTACTGAAAAAATGTGATAAATTCTTTCATACTTTTGACCATTGCAACATCCCCATAGCCTGAATCAAAATGCAGGCACTTGACAACTGGCTCATATTTATGACGGTTGCAGTATCCTGGGTTCATATGATCACCTTTTGCAACCTACTAACAAGCAATGTCAACGGAGAAGTCAGGTTCACTTAACAACAATGTTAATAATTTAACAACTGCAGTGATTAAATTAGCAACTGTGGCAAGAAAAGTCCTAAAAATGGGGCAAAATTCGCTTAACAACAGTCTTGCTTAGCAACATAAATTTTGGGGTCAATTGGTCGTAAGTCAAGGACTGTCTGTATAGGCAGTCTCAATAAACATAATTGTAGCCTTCCTGTGGGGGGCACTGACAATCCTTAAGGTAACAATTTTCCTTTCTGTACCATTGCTGCCTCCCATTCTCAATGTCTCTGTTTCCATTCTGAAACCACTGCAGGAAAGTGAAGTTGTTTTTGACATGATCATGTTCCACAACCACTTTTAGTCACAGCCTTGTTGGTTCTGCCCTGGTTGCTTCTAACTTATGGGGCCCAAAGCCCAAAACATCTTGGCTCAAGCAAAACAATAGCCATGATGAAGGCAGAATTAATAAGACTCACAGCCTCAAGAGATCCCTGAAATATTGTATTCAAGCTGGATCAAAAATGATGTTCAAAAATAATATGTCCCAAGATAGATTGAGTTAGTCTTCCCTCCCCAATACAAGACAGTTTGCAGGTATGTCCCATGTGACCTGCAATCTCTGCAGACAAACAGCCTTAGAGGCCAGCAGGCAGCTCAATGAAGCCCTTGCAATTTGAGCCCTTGCAAATTGGTACACTTGTTTAACCTTAGACTGGAGAGTAATCCGTAACCCTATAGTCCTTAAAATCCTACCCAAGCCACCACCCTGGTATTGTGTCTTTGCAAAATGTGTCTAATTTTAATAGTGGTTTCCAAAAGGTTCTTTTAATATGATTTGGGTCAGAAAAGCATCATCCTTCAGGATTTATCTTCCTTTCATCTTTCCTTTTCTAACCACAAGGACTTGGAAAAGGAGTTCTGTATATCTAACAACATTTTCTGCCTATTGGCTTTTAGAGAGAGATAAACCTCCATTTTTAATCTCCCCTCCCACCAGTTCCTTCTTCACTTCCTCAAGTGGGGGGAGGTGTCTGTGTGGGTCTGTTTCTCTGGCTCTGTGTCCATCTGTGTATATGTGTCTCTGTATGTACACACAATAGTGTTTGGTACACTTAGGCATTTACCTTTTAGAACATATATTGAATCAGTATTTGAAAATTATAAAATGTTCCAAGATCAGTTTTGGGTCCCATGTTTTGCCTTTCCCTAAACACACTAAGAACAGATGCTTTCTAACAAAATAATAATAATAATAATAATAATAATAATAATAATAATAATAATAATAATGATGATGATAATAATAATCTGCATCATCATCATCATCATCATCTGCATGAAGGCAAAAATTTAACATGTTACCACCAACAGCAAATGCCGCCTCTGCAATGAGAAAGGTGAGACAGTCAACCACCTGATCAGTGGGTGCAGCAAAATTTCACAAACTGAATACCTACAACGCCATGACTGTGTTGCTAAGATCATTCACTGGATTCACAAATCCAGAAGTTTGGATTTGAGTACAGCAAAAACCACTGGGAACATCAGGTTGAGAAAGTTTTAGAGAATGAGAAACACAAGATCTTGTGGGACTTTAGGATTCAGACTGACAGGCACTTGGTCCACAACACACCTGACATAACAATAGATGAAAAGAAAAAAGTATGGTTCATTGACATTGCAATACCTGGTGATGCACGGATTGAACATAAGCAGCAAGAAAAAATCACAAAGTACCGGGACTTGCAAATTGAAGTTGAGCGACTGTGGAAAAAGAAATTGTGTGTTGTCTCGATTGTAACTGGAGCCCTTGGAGCAATACCCAAAGGGCTACTCTGCTATTTAGAAATTCTAAATTTACCTGACTTGAATATTTTGACTCTACAAAAAACCACCTTACTGGGAACAGTTTACATCCTCCAACGATACCTTAACAGTTCCTAGGTCCTTGGTTAGGACTCGAGCTGCTGAGCTATTAACCAGCCTCAAAGGCTGTGAATCTCACTAAAGATTAAATAATAATAATAATAATAATAATAATAATAATAATAATAATAATAATAATGATAATAATAATATAAAAATAAAAACAGCTGGATGACAGATTAAATGGAGGGAAAACCAAAGTTTTGCACGGACAGCATTTGAAAACATTGAATGAAAATATGATGACAACTTTACATGGGCATGGCTTGAGATGGGAACCATCAAGAAAGAAACAGAAGGTTTAATACTCACTGCTCAAGAACAAGCACTACAAACTAATGTCATGAAAGCAAAGATACAAAAATCCACCAACAATCCAAACTGCCGACTTTGCAACAACAAAGATGAAACTGTTTCATATTTAATATGTGAATGCAGCAAAATCACACAAACTGATTACAAAGCTAGACATGACAAGTTGCTAAATTAATCCACTGGTTATTATGGAAAAAATGCGGCTTACCTGTAACCAAAAGGTCATGGGAACATAAAGTGGAAAAAAATATAGAAAATGAGAAGATGATAATCTTGTGGGACTTTTGAATACAGATGGATTGTCATTTGGAACACAACAAGCCAGATATCTCAGTTGTGGAAAACCAAAATGTACAATTTATTGACATCGCGGCACCAGGAGATGCCAGAATCGAAGAAAAAGAACTGGAAAAAATCATTAAATATTGCAACCTGGCCATCGAAACTACACAGCTATGGTTGAAACATATAACA
Source organism: Masticophis lateralis (assembly GCA_030761175.1). Classification (NCBI taxonomy): domain Eukaryota; kingdom Metazoa; phylum Chordata; class Lepidosauria; order Squamata; family Colubridae; genus Masticophis; species Masticophis lateralis. The sequence goes on from JAUDYJ010000001.1 coordinate 217,958,041, forward strand.
ATGATACCCATTGTCATCGGGGTACTTGCTACCATGTCCAAGAATTTTATAAGACACATCAACAAATTGCAGCTTCCTGCAATAACACCAGCGGAACTGCAAAAAACTGTGCTACCTGGAACATCATACATCTTAAGAAGGTACTTGGTTGATACCTAGGTTGCTGGCAGCAACCCATATCAACCATTAGCACCAGTCAATGGTATTTGTGATGCATTTTTGAATGTTCTGTTGACTGAGTTTCATATTTAATGAATAAAGATAATAATAATAATAATAATAATAATAATAATAAAAGTTTTGCAGCAGAATTATTTCATGCACCAATATGGAGCAATGCATTTTGCCTTGATGATGCAGGCTTTTTGCTTCCTATCTTTTAGCAGGAAGATTTGACCGAATTTCAATGGTGCAGCAAACCAAAACGAGGCAAGGGAGTACCAGAACAAACCATGCTGTAGATATTCTGATCTGCCCTCCAACAGGAGTGAATGGTTAAGTGGTGGGGAGGGGAAGGAATGGCTGCATTTTGCCCCTCAGCTTCTACCCCAGCCTTTATTGGTCTTGAAATGAAACAAAATCACAAATGGAACACGGTACTTTGTTTTCTATCTAAATCAATGGTGGGTTGCCCCCAGTTTGCACCGGTTCTATAGAGCCGGTAAAACCAGCAGGAGGCCCCCGCCCACTGACCCTGATGTCATGAAAATGTTTCTGCGGATGCACAGAAGAGTGCGCGTACAAGCAAAGCAAGCAACGCTCACATGGCCCCGTTGCGAACCGGTAGTAAAGGTAAGTAGAACCCACCCCTGATCTAAATCATTGGGGTAAAAGCCCAAATAGATAAGAAACATTGTTTTTTTGGTATATTATTAACAGCTCCATCAAAGGAAAGATCTTAACTTTAAAATGTTCTTTTTTTTGTGAAAGATTATTTTTTTTAAAGGGGGAAAATTAAACATAGATGCTGTGAAACCCCAGCAGAAAGCTGAAGTGGGTACTTCATACAAAGATGCTCCTCTATATAATTGTCACACACATTCATCTGCATGCAAGTTACACTCGCAACTTAAGAATAGTACAACAACAACAATAAAATAAATAAACAAACAAACAAACAAACAAACCCTAATACAGGTAGTCCTTGACTTACAACAGCTCATTAGTGACCTTTCAAAGTTACATCATCACTGGTAAAAGTTACTTATGACCATTTTTCCCACTTAACAACCATTGTGACCTCCCCACGGTCACGTGATCAAAATTCAGATGCTTGGCAACTGACTCATATGTCCCAGGATAATGTGATCACCTTTTGCAACCTTCTGACAAGCAAAGTCAATGGGCAAGCCCGATTCACTTAACAACCGTGTTACTAATTTACCAACTGCAGGGATTCACTTAACAACTGTGGCAAGAACAGTCATAAAATGGGACAAAACCTAGCCATAGAAATTCTGGGCTCAGTTGTGCTTGCAAATTGAGGACTACCTGTATTTCGTTTTTACATCATAACAAGATATAAGAAGCATGATGAAGAGATCATATATACTTGAATGTAATGGCTAGGATGCTGCTTTCTAGAGACAACCTAGAATGATAGAGGGGTCAAATACCCAAGTTTTGTTCTTTGGCAAAGATAATCTAAAATAACAGGCAAGTGTGTGTGCGTGTGTCTCCCAAGCACCCCTTTTCTACTCAGCTTAGTGATTAGAGAAAACCCACAGTGCCAGCTTGAGACTGGCAAGGCAACTAACACTGCACACAAAATCAACAAAGAGGGTTGCATTATAAAAGGAATAATACTGCTACTGGCAACATCAAGAACATTTCAAAAGGGAGGGGAAAAAAACATTTCACCACTCCCATGACCGCACTCATTGTTCTTAAATTGATCAAAAAAGGTCAATCTTTTCCTCCCTCCCCCCTTCTCTTTCTCTCTTTCAGCTTTCATCATTGGAAACAAGAAAAGATCTTCATAATGACATGAACCTTAGCCCTACATTCCCAATCATAAACTCAGTATAGTAAACTATATGTCATCCACAGGCACGGCTTTTGTATTTACAAAGGGCAAGAGAATACCTCCGAATCCCACCAGTTTGCAATCTATAATTCAACACAGCAGAGAGCAAACCAGAAGGGCTGGAAAGAGGAGGTGACATGCAGACAGAAAGAATATGTATTATTTCAGTTAAATCTGCTTAAACTACAATCCTATGGCTCCTGGGAGATTTCACTGCTTCCTCCTTACTCTGATTTATTATTTTCTTCCTCTTTTTCCCTGGCCCATCATGTTTTCTATATTCTCCCACTCTGCTGAATTTTAATATATGCGGTTGTTGCCATTTTCTTTATTAAAAAAACATTGTGTGTGTGTGTGTGTGTGTGTGCGTATGTCTTCCTTGCCTCGGTTACAGATGCTCTGGTTCTATGCAGTACATGGGGCTGCCTTTGAAAATAGTTAAGAAACTTCAGAGTTTCTCACACCTTGCAGTCATGCCCAGTACATTCCCAAAATGAAGTCCTGGAAACAATAGAATATTTGTAACCCAGCGATTCAACATCAGTGCACTGATGATGTTACCTAGTTTAGTAACGAAAACAACCAAATTCAGAAAGCACCAAAGACTCGAAAGTTTGGAGTCAGATTATTTGAGTGACCCTAAGCATCGATGCTAACTTCACTATGCTCTAAATTTAATCTCAGCTGCTTGCAATCCAGCTCACAATCAAGATCCATCAGATGGAACTGCTTCTTAGAGAGGCCTCTGTGTCCTAAACTGGCCTGATCTTAAAGTGTTTTTTTCAAGACTTTCATTTCTCAGTGTTCTTTTTGCCCACCTGCTAGGCACTGTGTTTCAATTGCTGTTACCAATCACAGGCAAATAGTTGTATGTATTGCCTTAGTTTAAGGATTCCCCCTTCCCACTCTCCTCTTTTTTGGGGGGTGGGGGGGTGGGGGAGAAGGTTGGTGGATACATATGGAATTCTGGGAAGATTGTTATAGTGGGTATGGCCAGTGAGAATATATGTTGTTGTTTGTTGCGAAATTGTGTCCAACCCATTGCATGAACATGGACAATGTTCCTCCAGGCCTTCCTGTCCTCTACCATCTCTGGACTCCATGTAAGCTCACGCCTACTGCTTCAGTGACTCCATCCAGCCACCTTGTTCTCTGTCATCCCCTTCTTCTTTTGCCCTCTATCTTTCCCAGCATTAGGTTCTTCTCCAATGAATCCTTCCTTCTCATTAGGTGGCCACAGTATTGAGTTTCATCTTCAGGATCTGGCCTTCTAAAGAGCAGTCAGGGTTGATCTCCTCTAGGACTGACCAGTTTGATCACCTTGCAGTCCAAGGGACTCACAGGAGTCTTCTCAGTACCATAGTTCAAAGGCCTCAGTTCTTCGGCACTCAGCCTTTCTTATGATTTATTATTGATTAATTATGATTAGGGGATCTTATGATTAATTATGATTAATTAGTTATTAATTAAGGGGAGCTTATGAATTATGATTAAGGGGACCTATGATTTCTTTAGTTTTCCAGAATGCTTCTAGTTCTTCAGCTTACCTCTGACGTGGTAGATGACCAAACAAAGCCTTGGGTTGCAGTCCCCTATTCTGTCTATTTTCTGAGAATGCCTGCAGGGTATATATTGGGCTGAGAAGTTTTCTTGGAAAGAAATGTGCCACCTGACTACCTTTCACAGATGGGTTTTCATATGGAGCTATACCTGGCATCTGGCTGTCTTTCATCACCCTATCATCACCACATTCTCAAAAATAACTACAGGAACAGCACTGCTGTAGAAAAACCATGACGTAACTCATTGTCATCATGAAGAAATGCATATGGGCTGTTAATGATACAGGTCCCAAGCCAATAATAGAAGTACAGTCCACAGAAGACAGGTTCAATTTGCCTTTCAATGACTGGTGACAGAATGGTTGCAGATAGAGTAAAAGGGGTTTTTTTTTTTACTGTTGGTTCTTTTATTGCTCTTTTATACTGCTTCCATGAGCCTAATTCTCCTTCTCAATATCTGTGTTCAACATATGCTTTAACTTTTTCTGTTCTCAGAGTTTCCTATAACCAGCATCATTTTTCTGCAGAGCAGGCATGGTCTAAATCTGTTTAAATGTCATTCTTCTGTAGTAAGATGCATGGAAAAGCCCCAAAGAGAAGAAGAAGGAAGGAAGGAAGGAAGGAAGGAAGGAAGGAAGGAAGGAAGGAAGGAAGGAAGGAAGGAAGGAAGGAAGGAAGGAAGGAAGGAAGGAAGGAAAATGAGTTTATGCTAGTTTACCACTTTAAGTGAAGTAATTCATATGACCCATCAGATGAAAAAATGATTTATCAATCCACAGATCAGACTGCAGAGTTTTGAAGTATCCAACTATTGCATAACAGGGACTGGAACAATCTGAGAAGAATCCTTGTTCTATGGGGGAAAGGAATGCTTCAAGAACACAACAAATAAAGCCTTTAATTAAATCCTGTGTTTCTCAAACTTGGCAACTTTAAGCTAGGTGAACTTCAATTCCCAGAATTCCCTAATCAGCGTGGGCAGTTGAGGTCCACTAGTCTTAAAGCTGCCAAGTTTGAAAAACACTGATTTAACCTGTGAAAAGTTGAAAAAGGTGTGTTCAGCAGTTTTCTAATCTTTTGATTACCATTCACTAGCAATGAAAGCACAACCCACAGGCCCAAACTGCAGAAATCAAAGTTACAAATTGTAATGTCCATTGGCTCTACATTTTGCAGAACCAATATTTGAAAGAGCAAGCCAATCATAAGTTTGTAACCTGCCAATCTTTTTCAGAGTCTATGGGAACACCCTCCCTAAAATAAACAATTGGCTTTAAACATAATTAGGTTACTTTCTTTAAGCTGATGTAAAATTTGGCATCTAGAAATCTAGAAAATCTGTCAGATTGACCAATAAAGAATAAGGCTTCTACAGAGATATTCTGCAATTGTTTAGCCTTCATCTTTAACTGTAAAGAATGAATATGTAAAAATAATATCCTCATAGTCTATAAGTGTTTAGGCCATCACTGCTAGTCAGTAACTCTTTCTTTCTGAAATGTGAAGGTATATAGAACCCCTAACAGCCAAGGTTTGGCACACAGCTACGACAGGGTCAGCTTTAGAGCCTCCTCTATGTGGAAAATTGGTATTCAGCCACCTGGATTCATTATTTTTAGCCTATTGTAATTTTTCTTTGAACTACCTACAGCAGACAAGCATAAAATGCCCCTCCCTATTTATATTTGAACTAGCCCACAATAGGCATCCATTCTGACTGGTCCTTAGGGATTGTGCATTATAATACTCTGGCCTAGCCTACAGGAACCTACTGACTCCAAAGAGTCTTAGGGTCAGGCATAAACATTGCACGGTGAGACCTTCTGCGTAATAAGCAATATTTCAGGAGTGTGTAAGCGAGTTTATGCCAAAACAGTGGTTCATTCCATAGGCCAAACTGAATGCCATAGGGAGAAGCCTAAACGTAGATCCTTGCAATGTATAATTTGGGGCACAGGTTAACAGGATGATTCAGTCATTCATAATGATCTTTAATCTGTCTTTTCCCCTATAAATCTGCTGATTCTTTAGGGTAAAGCTCTAATTATTAGACCAAATCTTAAATCGACATTAATTAAATCTAGAAACACTTCCTCCAATTTTAGCCAAATCCAATTGTCCCTTTGAGGAAAATTAGACATTAGATTTAAAGTATTTTGTATTTAATATTTTAAAAAATTATACCAACCTGATTGCTATGACTGGACCATGCACAAGAATATCAATAGACAAGTACTAGATGTTTATTACATTTCTGCATCATGAACTTATGAGAACCCCTCTGTGATGCAAATCATTTTCTTTCTCTTACTTCAAAATACGGTGAAATAGCCCTGTTGCTCACACACATACTAGCAAAATAAGCTTAGGATCATCAATACAGATTAGAGACCTACATGGAAAGAGAGATGCCAGATGTTCAAGCTGGCTTTAGCAAAAGCTGAGGAACATAAGATATTATTGGTAATACATGCCGGATAACTGAGACCACCAAAGAATGGGGAAAAAAAATCAGTACATCTTTCATTTATTACAGAAAGACCTTTGTCAGTCGTATTTGTGGTAGAACCAACAGTCAAGAAATTTGCCATGGTACGCACTTGGTATGTTTTGAGCAATTACCCATCTCTATTCCATTAAATTGATATTTCAACACTGACTGTCGTTATAACTGATCCAGAAGTGTTATTTCAAACAATGTTGATCATTTCTAATATCCTTCTCTTGTCCAGCTCTTTGGTTTTATTATGGCAGGAAGATTTCCTGGGAGGGAAGATGGAAGAATGCCAAGAATATATACTGTCAGTAGGGTCACACAAGGCTTAAAGGCCATCTGAGCTGCCAGCTAAAGAAAGCAAACATCTATATAGGGCAGCAGCATATAGCAAGGTGCTGCAGGCATCCACTTTAATAACAATAACACAAGCCTTATTTAATTCTGTGTGGAAGAGCACAATGACCAAGTTCTCTTGTATCTTACCAAGAAAAATCACATGGATAGATTGATAGAATTATTGACAATATAGGTCTGTGATGGCGAACCTATGGTACGGGTGCCACAGGTGGCATGCAGAGCCATATCGGTGGGCATGTGAGCTCAGCTTCAGCACACATGCGTGCGCCAGCCAGCTGATTTTTGGATCTTCTGGGCCCACCAGAAGTCAGGAAACACACTGTTTCCAGCCTCCGGAGGGCCTCTGGGGAGGGCAGGAAAAGCTGTTTTTGCCCTCCCCAGGCTCCTAGAAAGGCTCTGGAGCCTGGGGAGAGCAAAAAAAGGGCCTACCAGGCCCACCGTGCCATCATGTGCCAAAAGCAGGGGGGAACACGGGGGGGGGGCTCATAGAATTATGGATGTGGGCACACGTGGGTGTGACCCCACCGCATTTCCCCCACTTATGGCACGCAACGGCAAAAAGGTTAGCCATCACTGATATAGGTAGTACTTGATTTACAACCTTCATTTAGCAACTGTTTGAAGTTACGATGGCACAGGAGAAAAAATGACTTATGCCTGTTTTTCACATTTATGACTGTTGCAACTTCCCTATGCTCATGTGATCAAAATTTGGCCACTTGACAACTGGAATGGGTATATAAGAATTGCACAGTTGTTCCGGGCTCCTGTGATCTCTATTTGTAATCTTCTCAGCTGGCTTCTAACAAGCAAAGTTAATGGTGGAAATCAGATGTTCTTAACCACCACATGATTCACTTAATAACTATGGCCAAAGGGTCATAAACTGGGGTACAACTCATTTAGCAACACTCTTACTTTGCAATAGAAATTTTGGGCTCAATTGTCGATGAAATTCAAGGCATGTCAAAATTTTTAAATTCAATTTCCAAATATTAGGGGTGCTCGAAAGTTGTGACATGCCTTGGGGGTTGTAAAGATATTTTGGTTACTTTAATATAAATTAGATGTGCTTGGTAAGTAAATACATAAATATTGTAACTTTTTAACATTTTGTTTGTTTCGTTTGTACAGTTCCCATTGGTGGATCTCTCCGGAAAAAGAACTGAAGATTTTTCAGAGTACTAATAATTAGGAATCCAGTAGCACATTTTTCTCACTAAACACATTTTGCTAAACTGCCTATGGTGGTTATCTAACTTGATGATCCAACATTATTAACAAGGAACAAGAGGGGAGGTTGATGAATGCTATGGCCAAGCTCAAACTGAAATTGACAGGACAGGCAAACAAGATGTGCTGCTTCTGGTTGGAAACTAGAATACCAAAGCTAGAAATAGTAAGCAGTAAAACATAGTTGGATTGTATGGCCCAATAAACATAAATGAAGCAGAACAGTTTGACAATTTCTGCCAACCCAATGATTCCTTCATTGCTAACACAATCTTCCAACAATAAAAACAATTCTTATGTGCATGGCATCACCAGATGGAGTACATAGAGATCAAATTGACTGTATTATGGATAAAACAAGGTGGAAGGACTCAGTTATAACAGCAAAATGTGGCCAGGAGCTTCCTAGGAAAGAGGTATTCTATAGCAGTGAAAGTAGTTCTTTGAAGAAGCAGGATAGAATATATATATATATTATGATGCTTTTGAATATTGATAAAATCATAGGGTTGGAAGAGACCTTGGGGGTCTTCTAGTCCACCCCCCAGACATGATAGGGATCCCTATAATATCCCAGACAAATGACCGCCCAAAACCTCCAGCACCCACAATTTCAGAAAACAAGCTTTCCATTGATTAATCTTTCTCACCATCAGGAAATTCCTCCTTATTCCAGATTGGATCATCTTCTTATCAGCTTTCCACCCATTGCTTTGTGTCCTGCCCTCAGATGCTATGAAAAATAAACCAATGCCCTCTTCCCTGAAACAGCCCTTTACATACTGGAAGATTGCTATCAGGTCTCCCCTGAGCCTTCTCTTCATTAGGCTAAATATACCTAATTCCCTTAGTTGCTCATCATATAATTTAGCCCTCAGACCCCTTATCATCCTTGTTGCTCCTCTCTGCACTCTTTCTAGGGTCTCAGCATCTGATGCTGGAGAAGAATCCTAAGAGTATTTTGGGAAGCCATGAAAACAAATGGATCATACAGCAGAACTAATTTAGTCCAGAACTGTCATTCAGGGCACAAATGACCTAGGTTCAAATTATCATATTTTGGATGCTTTGTGTGAAATGCCAGTTCCTCCGATAAGTCCATAATGCTGGAAAAGGTGAAAGAAGGAAAGAACTACTATGGCAAGAAAATAAACTAGACTATAGCAATGGGGGCACTGCTAGAAAATCTGAAGGGCCAGGTTGAGGACAGATCATCCGGATAAGATCTGTCAATGTTGTTTCTAAGAGTCAACACAGAGGTGAGGGCATATAATCAATCAGATTAGTATCATGATACTAATACCTAGAAGCAAATCCAGTAAAATAATAATCCTTGCACCAACAAATGCACTGCCCCACTATGATCAACTATGCATTTAACTTGATTTCAACAAAGCCAATCCACGTTTTGAAATAATACACAAACCTAAATTCAGTTAATTCTGTAAAAGTGACTTTTGCAGTGATTTCAATCAAAAATGTGTACTTTAGCAAAATCAGTATGTGCAAATGCATGGCAATGAAAAGATTTTAGAATATGTTAACATTAGGCAACTACTGTGGACAAGAATATGTAAATTAATTCAAACAAGTGTGTATGAAGATGCCTACCTATTAACTTTTTGAACTTTTTTTTTCCAGAAAGAAAAATCCCCTCACACAAATTTGGAACAGAGCAAACTGAATGGATAATAAAAGTTGCTAGAATGTACAGATTTCCTTATTCCCAGCCATAGTGTTACAAAAATAAAAAAGAAAAGAAAAAAAAGCATCCCATCATTTTAAAATAAAAGAAAATACTTTATTGAAATGTATTGACAGACATTAGATAATTATTGTTCTTGGAGTATTAAAAGCCTCAAGTTGCGCTCCATTCAAAAGGTAGGATAGAAATAATAGAAATTATTTTGTTCTGCAAATAACATGCAACTCATTTGAATATCAGTACTAACCACAAGTGCAGGTTTGACTACTTCAGAACCCCAGTGTCATAATGTTCTCATGATTTACATAAGACTGAGACAAATACAGGAAGACTTATACAAACAATGTGGTAAAAAGCATACACACAGAGACATACAGAGGCACATACACACAGAGACACACACAGATGCAGACACATGCAAGTGAGGTTTATGACACAACCTGCAAAAGGTTATAGATACGCGCGCGCGCACACACACACACACACACACACCTTATATACATATGCACAAAGCGAGAGACCTGTATATACATATATACATATATATGTAGCAATAGCACTTAAATTTATATACTGCTTCACAGTGCTTTACAGCCCTCTCTAAGTGGTTTACAGAATCAGCATATTACCCCCAACAGTCTGGGTCCTCATTTTACCAACCTTGGAAGGATCGAAGGCTGCGTCAACCTTGAGCCTGGTAAGATTTGAACTGTCAAATTGCAGCTGGCAGGCAGCGGTAGTAGCCTGGAGTACTGCACTCTAACCACTGTGCCACGGAGGCTCATATACATATATGTCTATGTGTGTGTGTGTATGTGTATGTGTGTGTGTGTATATATATATATATATATACACACGCACACACTTAGTAGTATAAGTAGTCCTCGACTTACAACAGTTCATTTACTGAAGTTACAGCAACACTGAAAAAAGTGACATCTGATCATTTTTCACACCTACAACCGTTGCAGCATCTCTATGGTCAGGTGATCAAAATTCAGATGCTTGGCAACTGGCATGTATTTATGAAGGTTGCAGTGTCTAGGGGTCACATGATCCTCTTTTGCGATCGCCTGGCAAGCAAAATCCATGGGGAAGTCAGATTCACTTAACAACCATGTTACTAACTTAACAGTTCAGCGATTCATTTAACAACTCTGATAAGAAAGGTCGTAAAATGGGGCAAAAGTCACTTTAAAAACTGGCTTGGATTAGCAAGAGAAATTCTGGGCTCAATTGTGGTTGTAAGCGGAGGACTACCTGCATATACACATAGACTTAGATTAGTAATGGTGGCGGTAGCATCAGCCCAAATCAAACCACCCAGGATGAAGGTCTCTTCATTCTTGGTTCATAGCCTGTTCAATCCTTCAGCACTTTTGCATTAGCAATCTTCAATTCTGCAACTGTAAAAAGTGATGAAAGGATAATGGAGGTTTGCAAGTGTGGGTAGCCATGCAGTAGGAAGAAGCCAGACGATTTCCTTTGGAAAGGAAAAGGTGATACCTACATCTCATTGTTGCAAAAGAAAAGTGTTATTCCTCTGGGACAGAAAAGGCTTTTGCTACTGTGGAATAACTTTATTTTTGCATTTCTTTTCCACTTAAAAGGGTATATGAGTATGGGTTGAGCAGTTAACTAGGCATATATTTTCAGCAGCATCGCCATCTCCATCAATCATCCTTCGATCATTTAGTCAACCATAGAAGGCTGTGGGTTTAGCATCTCCCAAATCTGGAAGAGCTGCTAGCAGATCACATAATAGCAAACTTGATGAGTTAACAGTCTGACCTTAAGCATCTCTCTTGAAGTTCTCTAATCTGCAAGTCCACCTGATGCATTGTTTTGCAATAAGTTGTGTTATTGCGACAGTCCCTTGGGGAATGGGCAAGACTGCCCTAGGGCAGCCACAGCTCTCACAAAACACTTCCACAATTCTTTGTGCGCCCTCTTACCAAGAGGAGAGGATCCCCTGGTCTAACCTCTGATACAGTTGTGTGGAAATGCCTACAGCTTTAAAGGCTTTGTTGTGTATCGACCGATGAAAACATGTGAGATCTTATCAGTGATGCTTCTTGATACAGTCAACACTGTTGCGGGGAAAGCTGTTTCATTAATAGATGGCCTCAGCAATGCATTGCTTTGATTTCAACAAAATGTTTAGATTTTAAAGGCATTTCCTGGGTAGTAGGGAGACCTGGAAAACCAGGTTGAGTAGTGAAAACAGTTGGCGGGAGAGAAGGGAAAGGAATGCATTCCTCAAGAGAGCCAGTGTGGTTTCCTGCCTCCAAAAACACATCATTTGTGTGAGTCTTCCATCGTAAAACCACTGTATGCGAGAACTTCTTCCTGGCAGAATACATAAACAGAAGGGGAAACTGAGGCATCTCCACAACACCAGACCAAACAACTTCTCATTACAGGAGTCTGTGCAAAAGTAAACTAATTTTTCTCACATATGCAATTAAGTTTCTCATGATGCCATTTTCAAGAAATGAATCATAAATGTGGGAATTTTCAAACGTATTTTTTGAAGAAACATCTTTTACACATTTCATTGCTTGTTCTTGTGGTCAGGTACTTTTTTTTTTTCTTTTCCGTGTGGTTTGGAATAATCTTCATTCGTGCAGGACAAAATGTTCCTATTAATATCTAATATTAATATGTAAGATTCGGGTAAACTTTGTAAGCGTCAAGGATGAAAAGGACACCAAAACTTTAGTCTACAGACTCTAATCTAAATGGATTCAAGTATTGCTACTATTCCAAAAAAACAATACACCCTTTGAAATTCCTATTTTGCAGAATTGCAGATACTATTCTTACTTCTAATGGTCCACCAGTTCACGGCAATCATCCTGTATTTCTAACAGCTCCCAATGCTTGGATAGGAAATAAACGGTCAGCTGTTGAATTCGCCTATTTACTTCTGAATTATTAAAAGCTCCAGGGATCCAAAGGAAGGATGAGGAATGTCAACCTTATTGGCTGTTTATGGTAAGGGGTCTGCAACCTACAGCCCTAGATTGCATACATTCAGAATCTCAGGTGACCACAACTTCCTTGCTGGCTCCTTTCTTGGTTGCAACTTTTGTATTTTTTTTATTTCTTGAAAGACCTTTGTTTCTATGAGGAACGTAAAATCCTCTCACTACTGAAGCCTGACTGCTTGGTTTAAGCCAGGGGGGTCAAACCCGTGTCATCACGGCATCATCACGTAACATATCATGACTTTTTTTCCCTTCACTAAACCGGACGTGGGTGTGGCCAGCGCATGATGCATCCGGGCCCATGGGCCACGAGTTTGACAGCCCTGCTTTAAACACTGTCTGAAGCAGAAGTGTGACTGTCCACATTAGGACTCAGGGATTCAAGACTTTCCAGAAGATACAATTGAAGGACTAGGTGGCCAGCCATTTAGGGATAAAATTTGATCCTGCTCTCTTATGCAACCTCAAATGGGGATTACTCACTAAGGAGAGAGAGAGATTTTCTACGCGCTGCTCCATAAAATTAGGGATGCAAAAAAGTTCTGGCTGCATCAACATGGAGTTGGCATCGTTAAAATAAAAATAAAAATAAAAAGGGTGCTAGATGGAGAGAAGAGGGAAACACAAATGAGGCAAAATGAGAGCCTTACTTGGGAGGGGAGTTATGTTTGAAACAGGGGTGAAATCCAGCAGGTTCTTACAGGTTCTGGAGAACCGACAGCAGAAATTTTGAGTAGTTAAGAGAACCAGCAAATACCACCTCCGGCTGGCCCCAGAGTGGGGTGGTAATGGAGATTTTGCAGTATCCTTGCCCTGCCATGCCCACCAAGCCATGCCCACAGAACCAGTAGTAAAAAAAATTGGATTTCACCACTGGTTTGATACATTAGTCTTCTGAAAGACCAATAAAAATCCAATTTATTTCATGTTGATCATCTTATCAACATAATTTATCTGAATTAGGACCAAATGACTTTAAAAGTTCTAGGTAAACATGCACTGGATCTCAACTTCTTTCAAACTTCTAGATTAGCATTCAAGGCACATATGAAAAAGTTTTGAAGTAACCACAGAGATCCAACAACTGAATCAAGTTACTGGTTGAGGGCAAGCATCCTTTACAATTTCCTTTCTCTGCTACTTGCATTTTTAAGCCATCCACTTTTAATAAACCCACATCGGTGCCATTCAATCGGTATCATGGGGAGAACCCTTCAGGCTTTTCCCTCTATCCATTGTCTCCAAATTGGGAAAGCTTTACTCATTTCTACCTTTCAGGCATATCTGAAGGCAATTCACCCATAAAAAGAAGCAGCTTCATGCATTTTTATTTTCAGTATTTCTGCAAGACTTTGGGCTGATTACAGAACGATTGAAAATCTAGGCTTGCAAAGTAAATCTTGGAAAGAAGATAGAGCTTTTTGAAGGTGGGGCTTTTTTGTGTGTCTCTTTGTTGCAGGAGGCAGTCCTTGACATATGACCATATCTGAACCAGAATTTCCATTGCTCAGCAAAGTGATTGTTAAGTGAGTCATTCCCAATTTTACAACCTTTCTGGTCATGTGTTGTTAAATGAATCACATGATAGTTAAGTGAATCCAGTTTTGCCTATTGTCTTTGTTTGTTAGAAGACATCTTGAAAAGTCACAAATGGCAATTGCATGATCTTGTGGAACTACAAATGTCCTAAACACATGCTGGTTGCTAAGTGCTTTGATGGGCATAAGTGTGAATGTCAGTCATAAATGACATTTTTTTCAGTACCATTGTAATTTTGAATGGTCACTAAACAGGTGGTTTGCAAGTTGAGGACTATCTATTTAGAACGTTGAACAAAACAAAATCGCTTAAGTCATATCACATGCTACAGCAAAAGGGATTAATATGGTCCCTTCTTTCCTTTATCCTAACCCTCCATAAATTAAAAGGAAAGTAAAGAGACCATCTTGGCACAATATGTTTCCTTCAGTAATTTAAGTTGAAGGAGTTGAACCATTTTTTACTGTTGCTGGAATTCATATAACCCTGTTGCTGATTTCAGACAAGATTCCCAGTTTAGAAATACCCAGACCCAAAACTGCCCAGAAGGAAAGGGGGAAAAAAATGAATTCCTTCAGTTCCAATCGAAACGGGATGCTTCACACAAAATAATCTAAAAGTAACATATACCACTTGCCCACTTCCTCTGTTAAAAGCAAACTACTCACAAAAACTGTCATATGTTCCTCCCTGTCACTCATGAAACAGCAAACTAATTAGAGCAAACAGAGGAAATTTTTAAAATAATAGTTAAAAATCTCACCACCATTAGTCTTACTCATGCTTCTTTTCAACCACCAAAATTAAAAAAAAAAAAATTCCCCCTCCTTTTTCTCCTCATTGGCAAACTTTAAAGCACTTCTTAAATGTTTTTTAGGAGAATCAGAATTAAACAGTATTTGTAGACTTCTGTCATGGAAGTTGATTGCCAAACTATTTTTTTTAATTCCACACTTTTGACCTCTGGAGATGCTATGAAGTGACTGAGAACTTGATCTTACAGCAAAAGTTTATCATAGTTACATAATATGTTAGGATCCAACTCCAGGACATCAACATATGAAGCTATAGGTGCAACAGAGGCACGATGGCTCAATGGCTTAAAGACACTGATGAAGGTGTGTGTTCTGGTAGTTCGAGTCCTACCACCACGTGACGGGGTGAGCGTCCGTTACTTCCTCAGCTTCTGCAAATTTAGCAACTTAAAAGCCTGCTACATGTAAGTAGATAAATAGGTATCGCTTTGGTGGGGAAAATAATGGTGCTTTGTGCAGAAGAACCTAACTGGTGCTGGACCTGCCCAAATATCACGCCCAAATGTAAGATAACATTGGTGAAGGGAAACAGCCTGGATGAAGCTGCACAATGCTGTTAGCCGTTCTGAGTGCAGAGCTAGTTTGTCCCATGTGGTGCATTTCTGGGTAGTGCATAAATATCAATACCAATAGCATTTAGATTTATATATTGCTTCATAGTGCTTTACAGCATTTTCGGAGGGGTTTACAAGGTAAGCATTACTTGCATATTGCCCCCAACAATATCTTCATTTTACCAACCTCACAAGGATGAAAGACTGAGTCAACTTTGAGCCCCATCAGGATCGAACTCCAGACTGTGGGCTGTTAGCTTGCAATACTGCACTTTAACCACTGTGTTCCAGGGCTCCTAAACTGAACCGCCTAGCAGTCTTAGGCAGTCAAACAATTCTGTACTATTACTGTAGTCTCCTGGCTAATGTACCATCACCATATGCTAAATAAATCAACATATACTTTAGATTGTCAGACATTGTATCTTCTGAGTTGGGAGCTTCCAAAACTTTGGGGGCTTTTTTTTTTTTTTTTCCTATTTAGATATCCTAAAAGTCTGCTAAGCAAAGGTAAAAGCAAGAGAGAAAATTGTAAGTACACAATTTAAAGGAACATGCTAGGTGATGCTAAAAACTTGCATTGATTTAAAATAGGGATTTTTTTTTTCTTCAGCGTGATTCAAAGATTTCCAAAGCAGGATGGATGGTCTTCAGAGTCCACCTACAAATCATAAAGAAAGAAAGGTGATAAACCTGTCAAAGAAATAAGTTCCACCAACTCTGAGATAACACTGAGCAGGTCCTAATGTCATATACCAATCTTTTCTAGGCTTGTTATCTGAAATCCTTTGAACTGAAGACTGAATTGCATTTCTGCACACAACACTTAGAACTCTTATCCTTAGGCTACGATGGTGCTGCAGAGTTGTTGGAACAGTGGACGCTGTTGGTGAAGCGGATTCATTGTCACCAATCACAAAACCAGTTCTGCTGCAAAAGCACAGGAGTTCCTATGGAGCAGATTTGAAGAGACTGAGGAAGATATACAGGAGAAGAAGATCCGAGAAACGCCATTTGTATGAAGTCCGCTCTTGCTGTGTAAGGTTACGAAGGGAATTGGTGAATTCCCTCTCTAGAAAGGATTATCGCATACAAACGTGGAGGGGGAAAATATCAGATTGTTTCCATACAAAAAACAATGAAGTTTTTTAGCAGGAACTGTGAGAGGGATCTTGGAGTCCTAGTGGACAATTACTTAAATTTGAGCCAGCAGTGTGCAGCATCTGCCAAAAAAGCCAATGCTTATCCTAGGTCGTAGGATAGGATAGAGGGATGGAATCAAGATCATACGAATTACACTATATTATTACGGGTATATATGTGGGTGTGTGGCAGTGGTGAAATCCAATTTTTTTTACTACCGGTTCTGTGGGTATGGCTTGGTGGGGATGGGAGGGGAAGGTTACTGCAAAATCCCTGTTCCCTCCCCACTCCTGGGGGGAAGGATACTGCAAAATCTCCATTCCCACCTACTCTGGGACCAGCCAGAAGTGGTATTTGCCGGTTCTCCAAACTAATCAAAATTTCTGCTACCAGTTCTCCAGAACCTGTCAGAATCTGCTAGATTTCACCCCTGGTGGGTGGGTATTTTTTGTCTGTTGATGGTTTTGTTTTGATTGAGTCAGTCTTGACTCCTGGTGACTATCTGGATCGATTCCTTAGCAAGGCATTTCAAAAGTGGTTTGCCCTTGCCTGCTTCCTAGGGCTGTTGGAGAATGACTTGCCCAAATTAGCTAAGGTGAGTGGCTAACTCACTTTAGAATTCTCTGTCTCCCGGTTTCTAACTTGATGCCTTTACCACTGCATCAAACTGGTTCTCATACAGATATCACCAAAGAAAATATATAAATTTAGAAATGCCGAAAATAAGAATGTTGCATACTTGAAAGCTTAGGGAAAAGCAGGAATGGGAACTATTTTCCTATCAAATAAAAATGGTTTGGCGGCTACATGTCAGGTGGTGTGTGGAAGTATGCAGGGTGTGGGGCTTGAGAAAAAGAATAAATGAGATTATTCATTCTATTGCTCTCTTTGGCTGCCATTGCCTTCCCCCCCCCCCCTTCATCTTTCCCTTTATAACACCTTTCTCTGCAGCATTTCTTTCAATAATCAATTATTTTTGCGCTTAAGTTAAGGACTAGTATAATTTAAGGACTAGTATAACCCTAGCATAAATATGGAACTTTAGAGGCTGCATTTGAAAATGGAGATCACAAGTAGCCTGTGGTTTATGAAATACAATTATGAAATTAAAGATTTTGAGACCCTAGAAACAATGCCGAGAAAAGCAACAAAGTTAATAGGGGGTCTGGAAGCTACGCCATATGATGAACAATAAAAGAAACTGGATATGTCTAGTCTAATAAAGAGAAGGACTAGGAAGTCTTCTCTTTATTCGTCTTCCACTACTTGAGGGTCTGTTACAGAGAAGAGGGGGTCAACCTATTCTCCAAAGCACTTGTGGGCAGGCTAAGAAGTAATGGGTGGAAACTAATCAAGGAGAGAACCAACTTAAACTAAGGATAAATTTCTTGACAGTGTGAACAATTAATCAATGGAGCAACTTGCCTTTAGAAGCTGTGGGGCTCCATCAGAGAAGGTTTTCAAGAAGAGACCATTTGTTCAGAATGGTTCAGGGTCTCCTGCCATGAGGAAGGGGTTGGACTAGAAGACCTCGAAGGTCTCTTCCAACCCTATTATTTTATGTTCTAAATGACCACCTTGTTATAAAGCATTAGCAGTCTCAAAGCTTTTCCCGCAGTCCTTTTCCAGAGCTTGCATTTTCTGATTTAAGTGTGAAAGAATTAGCTTCCTTCCCCCACCTCTGAAGATTCCTCCCAACTTCTCTGAGTCATTTATCCATAAATACTTGAAAGTGGAATGCAATTGGAACCCCAATGCCAAAACATGATAGAAGCTTTTTCATTGTCTTCATTAAGACAGGACGCTGGCTTGACATCACTGAATAAAAAGACAATGCTCAGTCGCTCACAACTGTTATTTTGCATTTGGAAATTGTGCAAAAAAAACAACAACCAACAAACCCCACTGTTGGCTTAAAATGAAACAGCTTCTGAGACGCAGCTCTACATCAGCCAGAATGTTTTGGAGTTTAAAAAAGAAGAAGAAAGAAAAGCAAGCAACTTAATTTACCTGATATTGCTGGAGAGAAGGGTAAGAAAGCTGTTATCAGTTACCTTCCCAGCATTTCCTTCCTCTCCCAGCTGCAACTGAATGTGTTTTTACATCTTCTACCACCACCTTCCTGAAACAGGCCTCCACTTGAAAGGATGTGAAAGGAAAAAGCAAAGGGAAATCTGTGTACACACACAAAACACACACAGAGAAAGGGAGAGAGAGAAATGGAGAGAGAGGGAGAGGGGGAGAGGGGTGGGTGGGAGGGAGAGAGAGAAAGAAGCTTGTGGGACTCCAAATCAACCAACTCGTTACCTCTTTCTTTCCATGAAAGAAAGAATGCAATGAATACATTAAAATGACCCAAGTATCACCTTAGCCTTCCCTTATCGAAATTAATTTGTGCTTCCTGGAAAGTCTTGCTGAAAAGAAAAATGGTAAAGAAAATTGGAGGGGGGGAAGAGTCGAGAGGAAAGGCAAACAGTCCAATCTGTAAGTTCCATTTGAGAAGAAAGGAGGAGGATAAACGATAAAGGCAGCGCATTAAACATGAGCTGTTTCCTGCACTCAGGAGGGAAGACGGCCTGCTTGTAGCTGTGTGCTCAAGGAGATCTGCCATCGTGTTATCTCTGACCTGCAGCTTTAGCCCTTGTGTCTCAGCTGCCAAAAAGCTCCTATTCACTCTTCTGCTGAGTTCATCAATGCTTCACGTGTCAGGATCCTAACAGGAAAATGCAGGACAGCCACTCTGTTCTCTTCGGCTGCCTGGGGACCCCATGACAATTCAAATCCTGTTATAGACTGTCCGTATCAACACAAGGCAGGTCAGAGCACATCGCCCTCCAGAACCACAAGTGCAGGCCTACACCCTTCCTCTTGCTTTCTTGTCAAGGCTGTCACTTGTAAACAGAAGATCCAGCCTTATCAACAACCTGAAATAAGGATGACAATTAAGATGGATTGTAAAGCTATTCAACTGTTGGATGGCACGGCACAAAACTTTATCCCTGCTTAGGACTTCATTAGCATCTTCAGTAGGCTACGGGACATAATTCCTGAGATAAGAGCTTGTTCCACAAAATGTATAAATAAACACAAACAGGCTATAGAGAGAGAAATAGGAAGGTGGAGATAGATAGATAGATAGATGATAGATAGATAGATAGATAGATAGATAGATAGATAGATAGATAGATAGATAGATAGATAGTTTTACACATGTGTGTAAGTCTGTGTGTATAATCTCTGTTTTTAAGCAAGCCATTAAACCTTGAACTCACAAAGTAATTGATCAGTCAATTGATCAGTCTTCCCATTAGGTCAATAAAGAGTTAGTTCATAAGCAGAGAGCAAATACATGCCATCAATCCAAGATAGATAGATAGATAGATAGATAGATAGATAGATAGATAGATAGATAGATAGACAGACAGACAGACAGACAGACACACTGCTCAAAAAAATAAAGGGAACACAAGCAGAAGACACCCGAGATCTGAATGAATGAAAGTCTTATTAAATACTTTGTTCATTACATACAGTAGTTTTGTGTTCCCTTTAGTTGTTTGAGCAGTGTATAAATTACTGTATGTAAAGAATAAAGTATTTAATAAGACTATTTCATTCATTCAGATCTCGGATGTCTTCTGCTTGTGTTCCCTTTATTTTTTTGAGCAGTGTATATTGCTATGTCCATGCATAGTAAATACTGATAAATTCCATAAATTATAGACCAAATTTGAGGTCTATCATTGAAAATCCCCTACACATCTTTAAATTGTCTTACATTTCTTGAAACCGTATCAACTTCTTGAAACCGTATCAACTTCTTGAAACCGTATCAACAATGTTATGTGCATATGCAGCCCATCTCATTGTGAAATGATGCTGGATAGCCTTACAACATCATAAAAGCAAACATAAGAACATTAAATATTAAGATGAACTAAGATTAAATAAATTAACAATCAGAATACAACAGGGTGGGGATAGGATCTTCTTCCTCATCCACTAACCACCTCCAGAGAGGGACACCCCCATTGGGGATGCAAGCCAATTGATAGAGCCAGGTTTTGAAGCTCTTATAGAAGATTAAATGTGGGGGCAGACCTCATCCAAGTGATTTTCCAGAGGTTGGGAGCCATATTCAGAGGGTGGCATTCCTTCTTTCAAGAGCAGACCACCGGAATTTCATTTTAATGTGTGTCATTATATATACAGGTAAATGACAATAAAGGTGATCTTATCTTATATCCCTTCCATCAAGCATAAAGATGATGGCAGGCATACCTTTTTAAAATATTCTCTGATATCTAATAAACATGGAAATAATCCATTTTTCCAGGTATATCTTGAAAACCAAATAAACTTATTTCTTAAAAATCTTACTCCTCAATTTGTTAATAAGGATTATTCCAACTCTTCACTCCAAAGTTTTTGTAAATGATCAATATCTGGGACCAGGGGCAGGTTTCAAAACCCGTTGCCACTGGTTTGCTCATGGGCATGCTCAGAAGCGTCCAGGCGGGTGGCCGGAGCCTCCCACCGCCACCGCTACGGGTTCGCCTGATCCGGGGCAAACCAGTAGCAACCCACCACTGGATCCAGACTTTAATTTATAAAAGTTTATAAAGTTTATAAAAAATACTACAGATTTAGAGTCATCTAAAACATAGGATCAATGTTGATGTTAATTCTGGAATGTTGCATGCAGCTAATGTATCTCAACCACATTGAGAAAGCAAAAGTTGCTTTAATTGGATAGTTACTTACTAAAATGTTATCTCACCTTTATTACTTTATAAGTAACTCAAGGTGGCAAACATACCTAATACCCCTCCCTTCCTTTCATTTCAGACCTTGAGACAATGCATATTCTCTCACAATAACTAAAGTAGTTGCAAAATATGACTTGCAATTAGGTGATTTAAAATATTAATAGTCTTATTAGCTTACACTTTTCTTTAAAAGCACCTGATATTTTCAAACAGGGATTATCCCCAAAGTACAATTTATCGTATGAATAATTTATATTTCCATCTGAACATCTCCCAAATATGACTTGCAAGCGTTTACTGCTGGAAATACAGTAGAATATTATAACTCAAAAAGGAACCAAGCTCCTATCATGATACCAAAAAAAAAAAAAAAAAAGCCCCATAATAACATTTATGTTTATCTTTCAGAAAACAAGTTTCAGATCAAACCACTAGGCTACATTTTATGTTAACTGCTCCTCTCCAAGAACTGCTGTGCTGAACACAATAGCACTTCATTCAGGACAAACATACAAGTCATCACATTGCAAAAGTATGTTTCTTTAGTATGGCAACGTGGAATCTTTATAGCATTTGTCAAGAAAACATTTAGCATGGTAAAACACCTGGGAAATTCTGATCTTTTTCATGTATAGCTCTTCTTATCAGATCGATATTGATTCAGTCTCTTTGAACATAGCTAAACTCTGTTTTGCTGCCTGTGGCATTAAGTAGACTTTTATCCACTGATGAACTCGCCACTGATTGCAATATTTCATCCTGCTTTGTTTTTTACTATGTTTTAATGTGTTTGTTCACCATTCAGACAACTGCAAGGAACTGTAATAAAAAGATGAATTCATTCATTTGTTGGTGTTAGTTCAGCAATTATTATTTAGCATATGAGGAGAACATGACAGAAGAGAAGCTAAGCGATGCGATGGTTTGAAAGAACACGCATGTATTCTTCTAATATTTGTCATTTGTCCCTCAAAGTACATATATATGTATCATAATACATTTTTTCTTTAAAAAAAGAGAAAGATCTCTGCAAATTAATGTTTTCTCCTGTATATGGAAATTATTTTTTGATGTTTCTCTCAATTCACCAGCATTTTAAAATAATGTGCCAAGGAAGCATGGGAGAAGGGGATACCCAAACTGTAGCCAGTTTTTCAGAACATGGAAACTCCTAAAGTTTTCTTACTTCTTACAGCTTTCTCTTTCTTAACATCTGTGTGGCAGGGAGGCTATCCTGCCAAATGTATTAAGACAACTGTGTGATCCACCTTGTAAAGACAGGCACTATGAAATGATTAGTGCCCAGCAGGAGAAAATTACTGATTCTTTTAACTGCCAGCCACAACTTTGGGGGAGAGAGAGAGAGAGAGAGAGAGAGAGAGAGAGAGAGAGAGGAAAATGCACACTACCACTTCTTTAAAAAAACAAACAAAACAAAACCAGGAAACAATGTCCTTAAGGAAAATAGCTTTGCTGTTGGGAAATAAGCCATTTGAGAGTAACAAATGCAGTTTTGCATACAAAGTCTTCCTTCATAAAACCCAGCAGAGTGACAGATTAAACCACCTGGTAATTTTGGCAAGGGAGAAACAAAAAAAGAAAAAGAAAAAGAAAAGAAGGGGATTTAGATTTTGACGAAACCAAACAGGTGTACAGGTATAAAAATTTCGCCTCCTCCCTCCCTCTCTCTCTCCCTCCCTCCCCACCTCCCTCTCCCTCTCCCTCTCACCCCCCCCTCTGGAATGCTTTGACAGGTGCAGAAGTTCAAGTTACCAGGGTGGAAGTAGCAAATAAATACACAGCATTAGTGTCTGACGTGCTTACTGAGCAACCGGGGATGTTAATAACTGGCAAGGTACACTAATCTCTGATTGCAACATTTGGTTTACCTTAATCTGGAGGGACAGCTGTATTAAAGAGGGAATTATACTAATCAGTTCAAGGCCCTTGCATATAAAACTTCCCATTAGGCTTAAAGTACAAGAGCTTATGCTCATTCTGTAGGAGCCTTACATCTGGTTCTGAATAAGTCTGCCTCTCATTTGCAAGGTAGAAACTGAAAACAAGGGAAGGGGGGGCGGAGAGAGAAAGAGAGCAAGACAGAAAGAACCCACAATTGCTGGAGGAAAGCTGATAGAACAAACCTTGAGGTTTTCTTTAAAAAAAGAAAGAAAGAAAGAAATCTGCCCCCCTCCCCCAGTGTGTTCAAAAATACTAGCTGTAAGGCATCTTAATGCAAAAATAAGAAGGCAAATGTTATCTTGGCCCGGCCATTTTTTTCCTGTTACCGGAGGTGACCAACATAAACTAAAATGGATGATGTCAGTCAAAGTCAGCTAAGCAGAATGCTTGGCTTTGTTATCTTAAGTCATAAGGTATGATAGGCCAAGCCATATGGCTTTAATCCTCCTCTATCTTCCCCCAAACTAAGGGGGCCACCTTCGTGTTGCCTGACCTTCTTTGGCAGGTCTCAGGTTAGAGCTGCCTCCCCTCCCCTGCGATATCCCAAAGGTTTATGTTGATTTTCTTTCTTTCTTTTTTTTTTTAAGCCCTGCAAACTATAAATCCGACTGATTACTCTGCACTCTTTTGCTTGACTGAGCCTTTACAAGCAGACATCCCCGTTAACAATAAGCTCTTAATGAATCAAACATCTATGGCATTAGTTTCACCTAGCTGCCTCTTTCCCATGCGCTGCAGCTCTTTGTCAGACCTGCCGTGATGAGAAAAGCTAGTGACACTTGGCGCACCTATTGATAAACAACACAGTAATGAGGAGGCATAACAAAAATTACCTCCAACAACCTGATTAAAAATGACAGGCAAAGGCTACTGCACAGCTTCCCAGTTAAGGTAGCCTCTCCCTCCCTCTCTCTCTCTTTCACTCAGGGAGGGAGAATGGGAGGTAAACATATAATTAAGTACAACTCCCATCAAACTTTCCCTCCAAATTAAACCACCATTGATGAGAAAAAGAGGGGGGGAATGCTTGTAATGTTTGTAGAGAAGTGTAGATCTGCACTTTCAAAAACAGAGAGAGAGATTTTTTTCTTTTCTCATTGCTTCTCAGCCTCAAATATATCACAAAGGGAAAGGACGAAGCAATTCACAAATGATTTTCCCTCCTGAACTTTAGATTTTTAGGTACCCCAGTATGGTTTTGTTTACCAAAAATACATGGCTTTTAAAGGCTCAAATTTTAACTCAAATACTTTTAACTCAAATACTTTGGCCATCTAATGAGAAGGAAGGACTCACTGGAGAAGAACCTAATGCTGGGAAAGATTGAGGGCAAAAGAAGAAGGGGACAACAGAGAACGAAGTGGCTGGATGGAGTCACTGAAGCAGTCGGTTCCAGAGGATGGTAGAGGACTCCAGAGGATGGTAGAGGACAGGAAGGCCTGGAGGAAAGTTGTTCATAGGGTCACGATGGGTCAGACACGACTTCGCAACTAACAACAACAAAGGCTATTGAACAGTCTAGGTTGAAATGAAGGTTGGAAGAGAGAGAGCAAACACCAAAGTTAGACAAATTTCTATAAAAAATGGATGGACATTCATTTTCTTTTAATACAATCCCTGATACAAACACTGGAAAAGTTTAGCAATTGAGGGAGGGGGAGAAGGCATTAGAAAGACAGCCAGCAGCAGTTTCCAGGCAAAGTTTAAAACAGAAGTGCTCAATTCCATTGGAGAAATCAGGTTTTGCATTTGTGAACCAGCAGGTTGGCAAGATGTCAATCAGTCTCTAGATAGTTGTACTTGAAAATCATATAGGGACATGGAAAAGTATTTGGGAGTCAGCAAGTAAGGACTGTTGGCAACCTTACACTTTTCAGATGGCTCTTGTACAACAGTCAAACCAGGGGTGGGTTCTAAAATTTTTTTACTACCAGTTCTGTGGGCGTGGCTTATTTTGTGGGTGTGGCTTGATGGTCATGTGACAATTCTTTAGGCTTTAGCAGAGGTACTGGTTTACCATGCTTATAACTGCTTACAAAGTGTACTGGTCTACCCATTTATTTTTGCAGGCACTGGTCTATCCATTTATTTTTGCAGGCACTGGTCTACCCATTTATTTTTGCAGGCATCGGTCTACTCACGTATTTTTGCAGGCACCAGTCTACCACCAAACTGCCTTTTGCCATTGATCAGCTGTAGGGCGGCCCTTTGAAGCCCCACGGCAAGAGTTTAAACAGTTTTTCCTTATAGCCCATCAGCTGGGACTCAGGAGGCAGCAATAGATTGGGGGTGGGGCCAAATAAAAGATAAGAATAATGCAGGGGGTGGGGCAGAACCAGTTTGGTGATGTCATATCATCACCGCTACTGGCTCAGCGGAACTGGGCGGAACCAGGAGGAACCCACCACTGAGTCCAACTGAAAGGAAATAGCAGTCACCATTTTTTAATAAAAAGGGAAATTCACAAAATGGTGCCCATCAGAGGCCAGAAATAAACAGCAATCTTCCTGTCTCGTGTTGGTTCATTTTCTTAAGATTTCTGAAGTTCCTCAATTATGCTATTAAGCAGCACTAAAGAATCACCACAGTTTCCAACACATCTGAAAATGCTATTTTCTTTAAAGGTAGCCTTATTTTTATCACAAGCCAATTCATCATTTATGAGTCAGTGCGTGTGATCTGAGCTACATTGCTTGACTCACACAGGACTAAACCGGTTACCTGGAGAACTTGTGCTACATTGTAGGGACAGTTGAATTTTTACTTATAATTGGGAGGAACTGTGAGGTGATTTGAGAAGTCACAATCAAACTTTAGCATTTTCATGGGCAGCATCCATGCAAAACCTGTTACATGTGGTTGGACATTGTGAGAGAGAAATCTTGCTTTTGACACCTGGTTATTGGTAATTTGCTTCCATTGGCTTTTTGGAATATAGATAGTCCTTGACTTACAACTATTCATTCAGTGACCAAAATTGCAGCAGCATTGAAAAAGTGACATGATCCTTTTTCACTCTTATGACTCTTGCAGCATCCTCGTGATCACGTGATCAAAATTCAGACACTTTGCAACTGACTCAAATTTATGACGCTTGCAGTGTCCCGGAGTCATGTAATCAATCACCTTTTGTGACCTTCTGACAAGCAAAGTCAATGGGGGGAGCCAGATTCTCTGGATAGTTCAGCAGACTAATGCATTGTGATTAACTCCAGCTGTCTGCAATTACTGTAAGTTCAAATCTCCCCAGGCTCAAGGTTGACTCAGCCTTCCATCCTTTCTAAGGTAGGTAAATTGAGGACCCAATTGTGGGGGCAATAAGCTGACTTTGTATAAATATACAAAAGTATGAAGGCTATTGCTTAACGCATTGTAAGCCTCCCTGAGTCTCCGGAGAAGGGCGGCATATAAATCAAATTAAAAATAAATTTAAAAAAATTTAAAAACCCGTGTTACTAACTTAACAACTGCAGCGATTTACTTAATAAGTGTGGCGAGAAAGGTTGTAAAATGGGGCAAAACTCATTTAACAGATGTCTTGCTTAGCGATGGAAATTTTGGGTTCAGTTGTGGTCCTAAGAAGAGGACTACCTATATTGGCTAGCCAATTAATATTGCCCTTTGAAATGCTACCTGCTGAATCAGGGTATAGCAAGGAACGCTGAAGGCACTGATAAACAATTAATAGTTACAAATATTATCATCCACACAACTTGTTGCCCTTTGACCAAGGAACATCTCATTACAGGAAGTTTTCTGGTGAATCATTGATTCTTTGGAACCAAAAATAAAGCAAGACATTCTTATGCCAGGACAGTGATTCTAATATTGGTCAGCGGTTAGGTACTGCTGTGAGTTACAGCCAGACTTAAACGAACATCTTTTGCTCACACAATGGTAATTTTCCTTTTTCTTCCCAGCAGTGTTCTGTCATCCCATATGACTTCCAAATGTGTGTAGACAGTCCCCCCTGTTCTCCAGAAAAGATTTGAGTGGTGTGGAATTTGGTTTGCTCATAGATGGCCCTCCAATCAGCAGAGAGAGAATATTAGATATGGTCCTATATTTGAGCAATACTCAAGAGATATGGGAAGAGGTATATCAAGAGATAATGAAAGAGGCTATATTCAGAATTAACCATTATTTATTATGAAAAACGATAACTGCCGTAAAAATTAAAAAACCTTACAGTTGGGATTCTGGTGTTCAGGATTATTACAACCCTACGACTGTCAGCTTGGATAGACACTAACACATCTCAGATTTGATAGTAGTGCCATACAGTTATAGTCAGCAATAGATGATACAGTGGGTATTATTTTTGGTCCTGCCATTATGGCCTCTGACCAAACTAATTTTATGGATTTTTATGCTTTGCATATCACATGGGAAAATTCAACCGCAACTCTCAATTTTTATTTGCTTCAAAAACATTTGTCATGAAAAGAGTTGATCTTCTTTCTTTCTTTCTTTCTTTCTTTCTTTCTTTCTTTCTTTCTTTTCTTTTTCTTTTTCTTTCCTTCTTCCTTTTGTTCCTCTTTTTTTGTTTCCTTCTTTCCTTCCCACCCTTCTTCCTCTTTCTTTTTTCTTCCTTCCTTCATTTCTTCATTTTCTTTTCTTTCTTTCCTCTTTCTTTCCTTTCTTTCCTTCCTTCTTTCTTTCCTTTCTTCCTTGTTTCTTCCTTCCTTCATTTTCTTTCTTTCTTTAATTTCTTTCTTTCCAGAGTGATTAGAATAAGACTCAATAATAGAAGAAAATGACCAAATATTTTAAGTAATTATTTGTGGGGTAATAAGATTTCTGTATGAGGATGTCTGCATTGTTCTAGTAAAAATAACAAGCTAATGACATTATGATTCCCCAAAATGCTAAGTCCTGGCTTTTCAGGTAGGATCATACTTTATTGAATTCCAATGAATTCCATTACTTTCCACTCCTAGGACAGTTAATATAGCCTTTGTATATACTGTAATATGTGCTGCTGCAATAATGACAATAAGAGGAAATTGTTGTTTTTCAGTGTTCATTTTAGAGCTGGGGCTAAAATGCTGTTTGGGAATCCATTCTCTGAATTTTGCATTCTAATGCACACCTTTCATGGAGAGCAAGAAAGAAACAATTACCTATTAATGAGAAGGGGAAGAAATTAATGTACATTAAAGTGTGAGGAGTTCACATAAAAGCAATTTAACCCCAGTAGGCTTAAAACTTTAAATAATGGAATGCTTCGTGATCACAGTCCTATGTTTACATCCTTAAATTCAATAGTTCGGCATCTCTCCCTCTCTACATTTCCAGCATGGATTCTGATTGTTAGACCCAATTTATTTTTCAGCTTAAACATTAGTTTAATTAGTCTACATTGACCGCTAAGAAAGGTAACTTCCACATGAGGCTTTATCCTGCAATTGTCCTGCCTCATTCATGGATTCTGTAAATAGCCTTGCTGAGGTTGTCTTCTACTCATAATCCTTATGGCTTCTCATTGCTTATTCCATTTTTTTTTTTCAGAAATAAAACATTCATTAAGGTGAACCAGATGGAATAAAACACAGGACTTTCTGATTTGCAGTACAGAGTGCATCTGGAAATGTCCACCTAGCTGTCCAGCTTTCTTAGTTTCATACTGCATTCTCATAGCATAAGTGTCCTTTGGTGCAAGGTTTTTTCCCCTGGTAACCTCAGAATTGAATCACTTGATATAAATGAGGATTTATCAAAAAGGAAGGTCATATTGTTTTAATTTATTTGGCACCTCAGAATTCCTATAGTAGCCTAAGACTATAAAAGCCAATGGATGGGACACTTGTAAGGAGAGAAGCAACCTAGAATTCAGGAGAAACTTCCTAATGGTGAGAGCAATTAACCATTGAAATAGCTTGCCTACAGAAGTTGTGGATGCTCCATCACTGAAGGCTTTCAAAAAGATACTGGACAGACCGTTTGTCTGAAATGATACATGATATATACTTGAGCAAAGGGTTGGCTAGAAGACCTCCATAGTCCCTTCCTAGTCTAGTCTAATCTACTCTATCTCTGTTATATCATTAAATCAAACCAACTGAAATTTCATTGTGGGTTATGAGAATATTGAGATTTCATAGCACTTGGAGTTCTCCAGTTCATCAAAATGAAGATTTCTTGTGGTTTTTTAAAGACAAAAAGTAATTAGTTTGAAGTATCAGAGTTTGCAGAAGAATCTGCATTTCAGTAGAAAGGAGATCAGAGCTCTCCTCATCAGGAATGAGAAGAAAATCTGTTGTGTAACTTTTTAGTCCTGAGTTTTGGATCCTCTCCTCCTTGTCTAAAGACATGTCCATCAGGGTTATAACTGGGAAAGAAACACAGTGTCATAATGGAAAGGAACATCAGAACATCCTTGCCCTGGCAATCCCATAGCCCCCCCCCCATCTTTTTAGCCTTCTGAAAGGCCCTAAACAGCTGACTCTTCCCCCCAGGTGCTGGGTAGAGTGAGAGAGGAACCTCTGGATGATTTGTTGAGGATATACTGTGAGTATGACTGAGGCATCAGAGTTTTTGCTTTGGTTGTTATGGTTATTGTGAGTCATTCAGAGTTGTGGTCTAAAATAGGTGGTCGTACAAATCTTTGAAATAAGTAAATAACAAAGTCTAGAGCTGAAGCAACAAGATAAGAGACTCTTTCCTCTTGCCAAATTTTGAAAAACAGATCCCAAAGCAATACCTGAAGCCCCTTAAGTATAACTTTTATACCGTTTCCCCTAAAATAAGACATCCCCTGATAATAAGTTCAATCAGGCTTTTGAGCGCATGCACTAAAATAAGCCCACCCTGAAAATAAGCACTTCCCAAAAATAAGCCCTCCCCAAAAATATTTAAACGCATGTGCAGCCGGTCCCCGCAATTTCCTCTGGTTAGGGTTAGGGAGACAGAGCTGGAAATCAGGTAAGACGACAAGAGGAGCCCCGTCTTGCTTCATGCGCCCCAAAATAATAAGACATCCCCAAAAATAAGGCCATGCACTTATTTCGGGATTCAAAAAAATATAAGACAGGGTTTTATTTTGGGGGAAACACGATATTATATTTATGTCCTTTTTCCAGAAATTAAGCAATAAGCCTAAGTGTACTACACCATTATGTATGAATCTTCTATAAAGGTTGGCAAAGACCAGAAACTATTGG
The DNA here is from genome assembly GCA_030761175.1 of Masticophis lateralis. Classification (NCBI taxonomy): domain Eukaryota; kingdom Metazoa; phylum Chordata; class Lepidosauria; order Squamata; family Colubridae; genus Masticophis; species Masticophis lateralis. The sequence continues at coordinate 217,988,356 of JAUDYJ010000001.1, forward strand.
ATGTCCTTCACATTTCTAGATGTCTACCATGTAAATATAGATTGATTTGTTTTTTGCAGGATATATTTGCATGTTTTCTGTAGAGATTTGATATTCTATGAAGATCAAAGAAATATATTTTTTCTAGCATAGCAAAAAGTTTCTGTTTGCAATGATATTATAGAACCATTCTGAGTTGAGTCTTATGTAAGGAAGGGTCTTCTGAAAAAGAAAATTGGGTACTATAATGGTGTGTGAAAAGGACCTTGGAAGACTGGGCAAAGAGGCACTACCAAGAAAATGGTCAGATGAGAAACAGCATAGTCCACAGCAGGTTAAGAGGCTCAAAAAAGATCCTCCCTGATTTTTCAGGCAGTAAAGAAGATGGAGTCAGAAATGTACTTTCAGGCTTGCAAGACTGATGTCAGCCTTGTGGGGCAACCAGATAGGAAATACAGCCAGGTGAGCCACTACTGTATTTTTCGGAATATAAGATGCACCGGTGTATAAGACGTAGCTTAGTTTTTGGGGAGGAAAATGGGGGCAGGGAATCTGCCTACTGGGTATTCATCTAGCTAGCATCCTTAGTCTGGTCAGCTTTAGCACATTAGTTTGCTGGTTTTTATCCCCTGTTTGGGAATAAAAAAAATAGCTTCTAAAGCACAACTGATCTTTGGAGAGAGAAGCAATGAGAAAAGCAGGCAAACCACAGAGATCGCTTCACTTGCTAGCGCCTCTTAGGGCTGAAAAAAACTTCACAACTGAGAATCAGAGGGAGCAGGCAAAGCAGGGAAGTGGAGATCACTTCACTTGCTAGCACCTCATTAGGGCTGAAAAAAGCTTTGGAAAAAGCTAAGTATAAGATGCACCCAAATTTTCAGCCTCTTTTAGGAGGAAAGAACCTGCATCTTAAACTCTGAAAAATATGGTACTTTTGTTAGACTACATTGACATAATCTTGCAAGTACATCTCTTATGTGACCAATCCCTTTCAGCATCTCTTTGCCTAGTCTCCCAAGGTCACTTCCATCTACCATTATAGATACACCACTATGCATTTATCTAAAATATTGTTTTCATGAATCTGGAGGAGAACATGGGGCAATTAATCAGTCCTTAAGGCACTGCTGTGTTTCCAAATTTGCCATGACAGGTCTCAAAAGCTGTTAAATATACAAGGCTACCTTTCATTTGGATCACATTGTCTCAACTGCAATTTACTGAAGATGGGTGTTGATTAGTAGCTCTGGAATGTGATGCAGAATAGAGGTCCTTAATGATTTCAAATTTTAGTTTATAATCATGAGCAACCCTCAAAAAGGGATTCTTTCTTTAGACTTTTGTCCAGAAAATAATATTGGATATTTACAAATAGTTGGGGGGGGGGGGGAGTCCCTTGCTCCCAGTGAGTTTCCACATTAAAAGTTTGTAGCCAGTTCATGTCTAGTACAATAAGAACATGCAAGGAAGATATAGGATGTAGAATGGTAAGAGTTATGAATGACAATTTCTTTTCAAATAAAGGGTTGAATATCTTTGGAGATTCTCAATCATCCAGGTCATGGTCGTCCCAAAAATGCTTTTCAAAAGCCAACTGGACTTTTTTTTTCCTTTGAAAACATTTCGCTTCTCATCCAAAAAGCTTCTTCAATTGAACAGTTGAATAATGCAAAATAGGACCAGCTTGAAGAGAATGCCTGTCAATCATTTCAACAAGCATAAGTTTTTTCTAATAACTTTGTGGGTAACCCAAATTAAAACCCCATGTCTCATCTATAAAATTAGCTGTTGTGCCAAAACTCAAGTGGCGGTGGTGAATTATATTTTGGTGCCTGGGAAGTTGTGAAGAGTAATAGGGACAATAAAATGCATTTGCTTGTTGTCAACTATCTGAGCTCTTCTCATTTCTTTGTCAAGCTCTTGAAAATGGCAAAGTATCATAGCAATAACATTCTGAAATGATTTGAGCATTTACTCGTGAGATGACTTGCAGTTCCACAGTCCTTGGCAGGTTGGTGTTGCCAATTTCAGCACTATTGGGTGCACAATGTTTCTATTGCTTATGCCAACAAAGAGTTTTGTATGGCTGTATACTGTTCTGTTTCTATTATTTGTAGGAGGCATCTTTTTTACTTCTACATTCCAGATTCAGTGGCATTAAATGTTTCCAACCACAAGTCAGGATTAGAAATCCTCACTTGTATCAGGATTGTAATTTCCTTGCTGCATTAGCATAAGGTGAAGCTCATTCAGCCTCCCAGTTCACTTTAGCATCCCTACTCCTATAAATAAGTCGTCAGCACTATTTCGGAAGAGCATTAGCCCCATATTCAAAATTAGTGCAATGGATTAACCCAAGACACAAAGGAAGAATTGTGATGAGTAGTATCATTGGGACCATTCAGTGCCACTTCACCTGTGTAGCAATCTGGGACTACAAGTTGCAAGTCAAGCAACTTGATCAACTTGCCATTCTAATACCCCTCAAAGCTAACCCAACCTTGCTCAACTCAATGTCAGGGAGATGATCTGAGGGTGTTTTGCCACTGGTAGATGGGAGAGGAAGCCAAACTAGGCTAATTCCTCAATCCCTGCTGTAGGTATTTAAGAAAGAGATATTTGACCAATTCTATAAGAGTTACAAATCAGACACCAACAATGAAGGCAGCATAGCTTATGCTAGTTTACTAATGCTAACTGAAGGACGCTACTCTATCCTTCTCCTTCTCCTTCTTCTTGCATTATTCCTGTGCTATGGCAGGGCCTGCTTGTCAGCAAAGCCATCTCCATTTAGTTCAATCTAGGGCATCTTCAAGGGTGACACCCACGCATTTCATATCCTCCTTGATGTGATCCCTCCACCATTTCTTGAGCCTGCCATGGGGTTGCCAGTCATAAGGGTCCAGACACATGGCTGTCCTCGCCACTGAGTCTTCTTTACTCCTCTTTATTATGTATGTAAGAAACCCAGCTCTCATGAAATCATTTTGTATCTCCCGTGAAGGCAGCAAAGGATGAGAGAAAACAAAGGCCAAGAGGCTGACGTCAAGGAGAAGCCATAGGAAACAAAAAGCGGCTATGCAGCTGAAGATCAAAACAATCTCCAGAACATTAGTTCTAACTTGTAAATGATTACATGTGTTTGATTAAAATAAGGTTAATATTCCCAATTAATTGTATGCAGTTTGAGATTTGAAAATTAAATAAATGTAAGGTATGCTCAACATTATCTCTGTATCAATTGGCATGGAGAAGAGCTTCCCTTGTCATCTATGGAAAGTTCTTTCCCCTTATGTTAACGCATCCACAAAGGTGCATATGAGGGTGTTCCAGCCACAACATCTGCCTTTCCCCTGATTGTCAGGATTAAATTGCCATGGAGAATCACAGGTTTTGTCAATAAGGCTTAATTTCTCCTCCCCATGCACTGCATTCCTTATGATAACCTTCCCCCACCACACGTAGCATTTCATTCTTTAAAAGCCACAGTGAGATTACTAAGTCTGTAATTAATATAACATGTAGCTGGGCCCTCAAGCTACCAAATCTTGTGCCAGATAAAATATTCCAGGGTGTGTTAGCAAAGACTTAATACGGGTATGCTTAACCAGCCTTCCCCTGGTGGGCCCCAGATGTGCAAAACTAAACCTTCCATCACTCAGTGTTGCCATAGATGGGAGCTGCAGTCCACCCTACTTAGAGTTTGGAAAAATCTATGCTGAAGCGTAGGTGATCAACTTGTGAGACGATGCATGATACCAACCCACAGTCATTTATGTGAATCCTCTGTTTCCGACTCTTTAGATCTGAATGGGGGGAGGGGGGGTTGAGTAGAGTAGAACCCTAGCCACCCACATTGGAATGAGGGTTACATATGTACCAAAGCATACATTTGAGTGGCACTATGTCATGTTTCGGAATGGATTAAGGGCACTCTCAGCCAAAGATTGGCCTCTCCTCTGAAATTAATCTTCTCAGGCACGTTGACATGTGCAGAACATAAGCTATCCATACTGTAATTCACTGTGCTCTGGAATCACAGGGCTCTGGGGCCTTGGCAATGGGCTTCAGCTGGGTGGCTTCCAAGCCATAGACCATAATCTTTCCATGTGGGAACTGTCGAATCAAAAAAGTGAGGCTCATTTTTTTTTCCTACCTTTGAAGTGACTTTGCACATAGACATTGCACAATTAGCACATCTTTTAACAATATAGGCAAATACCTTGCCTCATTTCAGAACTCAGTGACAAACGGGAAGAATCTCCCATGATAGATTTTTCTTTTATAATATGACAGAACCCCCCATCCTCTACTCAGTTTCTCATAGGCAGAGTTCGCAGATGACTAGTGTATAGTTCAACTGTTGTTTGTTTGTTTGTCAGTTAAATGACAAATCTAACTAAAATATGTTACATTTTCCCAGGCTCTTTAATTAGGAACATATTTTTTTTATTTTCACTTACAGTACTGAACATATTAATAATTAGCAGCAAAAAGGAGGATAATTTCAGCTGGCGTGAATGCAGCAAGACTCAAGCACTGTTTTAAAATCTTCAAGTTTAAGGTATGTTCTGTAGGAGACAGGACATAAAATACATGTCTTAAACTTTGCCTTGTGAAAATTAACCTCTTCTGTTTTCTGTTTGTCTACTTCCTTGATAAGAGAGATTCTTGCTGGCTAAAAGGTATGCCATCATTTAAAGAACTTTGATATATTATCAAGAATTCCTTATCCCATTGGATTTATTGATTAAAATGCGTATGGGAGGACAGAAACAGAGTTAACTATGTCACAGTTGCAAAGACACTTCTATAAATATTGCTTTTTTCCCTCTTCACTCTCTTCACTCTCTTCTCCTTTTCTGCCTTTTCTATTTTTTTATTTTATTTTTACTTTTTGTAGGTTTTAAGTTTGTGAAAAATACTTCAGTAAAAATGTTATAATTAAAAAAGAAGAATTAATCATCCCATTTCTTAGCTGCAGTGATAACCTAACATTCAGTCATTTATTTATTTATTTATTTATTTATTTATTTATTTATTTATTTATTTATTTATTTATTTATTTATTTATTTAATCAAATTTGTATACCACCCTACTCCCAGAAGGGACTCAGGGCGGTGAACAGCCAAATAAAATACAATGACGTACAAAAGTTAAAAATATTTAAAATAAATTAAATAATTAGGCTGGAACAATTTAAAATCCAATTATAAAACATTTAAAAAACCCATTATAAAGGGGAGGTTTAAGCCAGGCCAGCCTGATGAAATAAGAACGTTTTTAGGGCGCGGCGGAAGGTACGTAGGTCCTGTATCCTCCTTATCTCAGGGGGGAGCTTGTTCCAGATGGCAGGTGCCCCCACGGAGAAGGCTCTCCTCCTGGGGGCCGCCAGTCGACACTGTTTGGCTGACGGCCAGTTTATAGAGATTCTCAGTCATCTGGGTCATGGTTGTCCCAAAGGTGTAACTGGATCTTCTTTGCTTTTCCTTGAAGATGTTTTGCTTCTCATCCAAGAAGCTTCTTCTGAAGAACTAAAGAAGTTTCTTGGATGAGAAGCGAAATGTCTTCAAGGAAAAATAAAGACAGTTTGGATGCCTTTTGAAAAAGCACCTTTGGGACTAATATTCAGTTCTAAAGGCAGTGGAATCCACTAGCAGGCTCAAAGCACAACTGGAATTGTGAGAAGTCTGGATCAATTACCATTTCTACATTAGAACTGTATATATCATTAAAAAGCTAAAGGTTCCCCTTGCACATATGTGCTAGTCATTCCCAACTCTAGGGGGCAGTGCTCATCTCTGTTTCAAAGCTGAAGAGCCAGCACTGTCCGAAGACATCTCCGTGGTCATGTAGCTGGCATGACTAAATGCCAAAGGTGCACAAAACGCTTTTACCTACCCACCAAAGGTGGTTCCTATTTTTTCTACTTGCATTTTTTACATGCTTTTGAATTGCTAGGTTGGCAGAAGCTGGGACAAGTAATGGGAGCTCACTCTGTTACACAGCACTAGGGATTTGAACTGCTGAACTGTCGACCTTTCAATTGACAAGCTCAGCGTCTTAGCCACTGAGCCACCATGTCCCTGTGTACATCATAGTAGTGGGTCAAATATGGATAATTCACATGGTCCCAGATGAAATAACAACCAGTCCTATTCACCCCTGAAATTAATTTAAGGGGAAAGGCACTGGATATAAGAACCAAGAGTGACAAGCCCTCACTTTCTGGAAGAGTGTTAAGACCGGGTTAATTATTGGGGTCTAAGATTAGGGATGCAAACCTCAAGATGGCTGGAGAGCTATTGGGGTCTAAGATTAGGGATGCAAACCTCAAGATGGCTGGAGAGCTTGAGGGTGCCTCCCTCCATCTTGTTAACATTTCAGCTTTGTTAGTTTCTTGATTATTGTTATTATTATTATTGTTATTGTTATTGTTATTATTGCTTTTAACTTGTAAATTTTAATCTTGTTTTTTAACTGTACTTTTAATCACTTTTTAAATATTGTTTTATGATGTTGTTTTTAAATTGCCCAGAGTTACTTAGGTGGGATAGGCAGTGTAGAAATTTGATAAATAAATAGCAAATCATTGGTTATTTGTTTTTAGAGTGATCTTTATCCTTATGGTTCTATGAACCAATAGTTGGATGTCAATCTGAAAGTTCTTTGTTTCCTTCCAAATGGTAGATAAAAAGCTTCGGTAAAAAATATAGATAATACCTATTAGCCTAATATGGGGGCTAGGGGGTTGCATGCTGTAATAACGCCATCATTGAGTGACAAGGTAAAATGGCCTCCAAAATAAATAAATGGAACCTACAAAATAAGTAAATGGAACCTTCAAAAAATGTGCATTTTTACTCCGATCCAACATGAGGCACACATTTCTTCTTAGCAATCATACGGAAAAGCATGTGGGTTGATTCAGAATGCAACAAAATATTTCAAATTACCCTGAAGTTTATGACACAGCATTGCTTTAAAGTAACAGTTATACTGTACATTGCATCATACATTCTGTCCTGATAGTTGTGCCCTTTTCTATTATTACATTATACAAAAAACAATTAGAAAACATTATTTCATTCATTGAGACTTTGTCTACCTCTTCCTCCCTTTATTCTTGGAAGGGTGCATATTATGCAAAACAATAAAACGGCAAACACAAGCCTAAAATCCACTCTCGGCACTAAAATCCACTCTCGGCACTAAAATCTTCAAACAAAACTTGGCTCCGATTTGGACATGTGGGATGAAGAAACCAACTATATTGGCAGAAGCAACCACTAACACTATATCTGCCTCTTTCTTCAGGATTTGACACCTGCGGAGCTAGAAACATTTTCAGAAGATATAGCCCTGAAATTCCTAAAAAGATTCTGTGAAACCAACCAAGTGTTCCTCACCACATCCACGATAAACTGCAACCAATCTTGGTTGGTGGGACAGAAAATGGTCAGTGTTGAAAATATTCTTATGCCCTTCTAAGAGTTAAACTATTAACTATTTGCAGCTCCATGCGCCTCAAAAGAACTGTGATCTTCTCTTCACCCCTATTTTTACAATATATGAGGATTTGGACCTAAGCCTGCTATGGGATGGAAATTTAGCAAGAACAGGTTGTGTGCTAAGATGTTTAGTTCTCCAGCTTCTAGTCCCTGTTGGAAGTATAACAAGAACAGATTTTCCCCATAGGGCTTTGCCATTTCCAATCTTGGTTTTTCTGCTGCCAATCCCAGTTGGATATTGGTTAGAAGATTGGAATATTTTCTCAAGTTCTGTTTCAGTTTCCATATTAAGGAGAGACTATGCCACGTGGTGAATGGGATGGTAGAGTTTCTAAGGGTTTTTTTCCTCCACTGCTTCCAAGGCTGTAAGTAGCTCATGGATATTCCCTACTCTATTTAAATTAAACAGCTTCCAACTCCACCACTGAGTTTCAGCCTTTCTTCCCTTGAAATGCCATCCCCAATCTAGAATGGAAACTGTACAGTAAAGGGGGGAAATACCAAGGCATTAAGTATTTATTATTACCAAATGCGATGAAGTTAGGTTTGCCGTTCACCAAGGAGGAAAGAGGTGTTCTTAAGGCGATGAAGTCATTGTTAAAATAGATTGGAGTGGACTAAGATTGTGGGAAAAAATGGTAGAAAAATAAATAAATGTGGGAAATGATTGCTAAAAGCAGGAAGTGGGCAGTGAGAAATGAATCAACTTTATAGAAGATACTTTGTCTTCTAAAACTTTGAGGGCAGGTCTTATGAATGACCTTGCTATTCTGTGGACAAAATTTCAATATTGTGCTTCTCAGTTCATTTAAGACATCTCCAAGTAAAAGTGTTGTTTTTAAAAACCTTGCCCTGTAATAAATAGGTCAGTACCTTAAGACATAATAATTTAGGCCTATAACTGTTTTTTTAAGGATTTTTAGAGTTTAGTTACTAAGGCAAATTAATTCAGTGAGGCCACATTCCCAGGAAAATGAATCATGGAGAAATCCTACTGAATTCAACAGATAAGTTCAGAGGGCCACAACTTTTGGTTGATTTTGACAGAAATATATTATTTGTGGCGGCCATTGGTTCAATTTTTCCAAGAGTTTGCATATCAATTGAAGGAAACAAAAGCTGGATAGAACTAGAGGAAGTTATTCAATTCATGCAATATCAAACTTCCAAAAACTCAACAAGAGAAATTCTGATTGTCTCTGAATAAAGTTATATGTTAAATTTACTTAGCCTCCCATAGTCCTCTTCTCTCCAGATATATTGTATTACAAATCCCACCATACACCAGCCACATGAGCTTTGGATAGATTAAACTAATCCATCAACTAGTCCTTCATGACTTAATTTCAAAACAAAAATGTGGCTATCATAGATTAACACAGCTCTCCTACTACGGTGTCATGCTACTAAGGCAACATCTTTTAAAAACTATGGTTATTGATAAAAATCATGAATGGCTGGTTTTATATAAAATACTAAGGTTTGTAACATACAAGTCCAACCCAAACACACTAAATTTTACCTTAGCCTATGTGTACTTGCAAATAATATTATGCTCACCCATATAGCATCAAGTAAAATGTGCCAACCATTTACAAATTCTCATCAAAATGTTGATCACAGAAGATTTTTCTCTGGTAAATGGCAGGGGAAGATGGTCACTGAAGAAAGCTATGATCACCCCTACGTGATAATTTATGGACTTTTCTGCTATTTATCTTCAATAATTTTAATTGCCATTAATTTGGGATTTCAAAACCCGGCCTTCATACTTTAAGCTAGGGACGAGGCAGTTATCCCAAAGACAGCAGATAAATTACCTTAAAAGGTTTATTTTTTAACAGTTTGTCTTTTTCTTTCCTAAGGCACTCTGTTTATCCGCTCACCTTCCCTCCCAATTTCACACAGAGCAAGAAGTGCTCAGAAAAAAGCTCCTGCCTAGAATGTCAAATAAATTCCAGCCTTTTCCATTCATTCATTACCTCTCCAGAAAGAGAATGTGCAGTTTGTAAAATGTTATACAATTAGTGCTCTCAGAGTGCTTTAAATGCAAACCTGTAAGAGGAAAGTAAAAACAAATCAAAGTTAATTGTGGCTGGCTGGAACAAAATGCTTAAATCAATATGATGGCGGCTCATCTGCTTGTCATTTAGCCATTACCTGGGAGACGGATACCTCCTACTGTGGCTGATTTTTGATACACATCTAGTTTGCCTTGATTCTGCAGACACTGTTTAAGCCAAAAGCTATCCCATACTCCCTACCTCATTATACTGTTTGCTCTTGCCTGCTGGTGCTTTTTTTGCAACCTTGTTCTCTTTTATTTTCTGACATGGCCATAAAGGAGAAGGGTCATATTAAAAAAAAAAAAAAGTTGAACCTCAAAGAATGAAATCTTAATATCAGAACTGAAATTAACATCTTCATAGAATATATTCCACACAGGTATAGAGCAGAAATATGTTTGCATGTGTTTATGTACTGTAGGTGTATGTATGTATATATATCAATAAGGAGAATATTTGTAGCTCAGGGTTAATATGAAGGGTCCTTGGTGCTCTCTGAGCTTGCTTGTTTTCTTGCAAACATTTCATTATCCTAACTAGGTAACATCTCAGTGCTAATTTGGGTAATGAAACACCTGCAAGCTCAGAGAGCACCAAGGAGCCTCCCTGTGTATGAATATATGCACATATATACCTATACAGATTTAGAGTTTAGGTTCAAGGCATTTGAAGTTTATTCCATACAAGCTTATCTGGTTGGAAAAATCTTCCAGATTCTCTGGTTTATATCCTGGTTGTTATATCCTGGTTAGTTTTGGGAACTAAAATGTGTTTCTTTTCCCACAAGTGCCAATATCTCTGAAAGGTGTATTTCATTTAGTAGGAAAGAACATATTATTTCACTCACACACACATACACACCCAGAGAGAGAGACATGGAGAATATAAATATTAACCTCTTTTCTGCTTCTTGTTATGTACTTCATGCATAACAACACTGGCATTTGTGGGGAGAAGGTCAAGCAAAAAAGGGGGTAATCCATACTCCTTTTGTCATCCCTCTGTATCTCCCATCCCTTCTTGTTGTGGTTCAGAAACCACCAATAGATATCAAGAGGTATCCAAGTGTACATCCTACCCATCTGGATATTACTTCCTATATTTTTATTTAATTGAAACAAGTTGTTTCGGCAAGCAAGATGTACTGTGTGTCTAGCTTGTTTCTCTATGCAAATTTTTTGTTAGATTACTTTGTTTGGAAGGGAACATACTCTACCTAGTTACCTAGGCAGAGTATGTTACTTAGTTGGATAACAAAACATCTGTAAGAAAACAATGAAGCTCACAAAGCAGCAAGGACCTCTCATTTCAACTTTGAGCTACAAATATTTTCTTCTATGGGTGCATATTGTAGCCCCTGTGTTTTAGCCAGATTTTTGTTGGAGTAAATGGGTTCCTACAAAGGGAGAGATTTGGATTTGGAAGTTGAAGTCAATTCCATGCCCCAAATATCATCCTTCAGAACTTGCTGTTCAAAGGAAGTCCTCCATAATCAGGGATGGGTTGCTGGGGGTTCGCAGGAGTTTGGGAGAACCTCTAGCTAAGATTCTGTGCAGAATCTTAGCTAGAGGTTCCCAAATCCCACTCCTGGTTGGCCCTGCCCACCCTGCCCCTCCCCTCCCAGGAGTCCCCACACAGTCTGTTTTGGATGCAGGTAAGTGCAGGATGCACGTGTAGGCTTAGAGAGGGTGAAAAATGGGCCTGCTGAAAGTTCCAGAGGGCCTCTGGAGCCTGGGGAGACCATTTTCACCCTCCCAGAGGCTCGAAGAAAGCCTCCAGAGCCTGGGGAGGGTGAAAACGCTCCCCACTCCCACTATAGTGCAGGAGACTGAAAAGGCCATGCCCACCATGGCCACATCCACCCAGCAACCAGGCAGAGAACCTCTTTCTAAAATTTTTGAAGCCCATCCCTGTCCATAATACAATAATTATCTGTTTTAGTGTGTAAGAGTATATTGTATCTTACATTATAAAATACTGTGGAAGAATTGGGCTTAGGGGAGAGCATACCATACATGCAATCTCCTCTACCTACTTCCTGTTAGCTCAGTTGTGGCAACTGAGGGTTACTCAGTAGTGGAAAGAGAGTAGCATTCATTCACAGCCCTCACTTCCCTAAACCCTCTTATCATGGGTCAAGTCAACTATTTTCCTGCTGGGATGTCTCACCATGCAGGAATCATCCAACTCTTTTCCTATTCTATTCCTTGAGACTTTTAAATGCTGTGCATCCCATTTGAAATAATAGGATAATGGTTGCTGGTATTGCAGTAGCAGCAGCAGCAACTTCAAAAAAAAAAAAAAAAAAAAAACCCAAAACATCTCAATCGTGTGTAGGATGGAAAGCCTATGATATAAAATAGCTCAGTGGTGGAGCAGGTATTATGCATGAAAACTGTCCCAAGATTACTTTTTGGCATCCCCAGACTTGGATGATCTCAAGAGCTAATCATAATTACCTCCTTCACCATATTGTACAAAGACAAAATATGTGTCCGATTTTCTGTCTTACCATGTTATACGAATCTAATCATTTTGATGGGTAGACCATGTCTGCGTGCACCCAACTAATTTTATCTTGTCTAGTAAAATACGGTTAATAAAACTCCATGTAGTAAATGGTGATTTTTCTCAGCTGGTTGTAGCATCTGACCCACCTTGTCAGACTCAGAAGCTAGGTAGGGTCAGGCCTGGGTGGCATTTCTGAGAGGCCACCAAGCTGCAGACTAGATTGATAAGTTGAATAAGAAGGAAACAAAAACACTTCTGCCAAACAAACCCAGCCTTCCACAAAAAATAGCATGTGTGTGTCCAGGCAATCATAGATTCAAGGGCTTCTTTTATTAGCTGGTTAACACTGTGATTAAGCAAAAGGGGATCATTTCAGAACACCGCAGTAGGACTCCTGATGACAACTCCCTATATTCCAGTATCTTTTCCTCCTAGAGCAGTGATGGCTAACCATTTTTCCCTCGGGTGCCAAAAGTACGTGTGTGTGTGCAACAGTGAGCGTGCACGTCCCACACCTACAATGCAATGTCTCCTGTGTGCCTCGCCCCCCTGCACATGCACATGCATGCCTGGTGTTTCCCGCCCCTCTGTGCATGCACGCACGTATCCCGTTTCCCCACCCCTATGCATGACTCCCTCACCCCCCGTGCTCCTCACCCTCTTCACACATGTCCGTGCTCCCCCCCAGCCCGTTTTTGGTCCCTGAAGGCTTCAGGGAGGCCTGCTAGGCACAAAATCAGACATGGAGGGGCATGCTGCATCCCCCCCCCCCGGCCTCCTGTACATGCATACATGACTCCCAGCCCCCTGCACACATGTGAGTGACTAAATCCTAAATAATTGTCACATGACCATCAAACCATGCCCACAAAACAAGCTATGCCCACAGAACCAGTAGTAAAAAATTTTAGAACCCACCCCTGGTCTAGCGATTAAGGCACCAGGCTAGAAAGCAGGAGATGATGAGTTCTAGGAGACGGCCTTAGGCATGAAAGCCAGCTGGGTGACTTTGAGCCAGTCCAATAGTGCGTTTCAATTTAGTTTGCTACTGGTTCACTTGGGCATGCACATGTGGAGAAGCGCCCAGGCAGGTGGGCAGAGCCTCCCACCACTGCCACTACTGGTTTGCTGGATGCAGGGTGAACCAGTAGCAACCCACCATTGGGCCAGTCACACTCTCTCAGCCCAACGTACCGCATAGGGTTGTTGTTGTGGAGAAAATAGGAGGAGGAAAGTGTGTTGGATATGTTCGCTGCCTTGAGCTACTTGTAAAAATAATAGAAGTGGAAAAAGGGAGAAAGAGAGAGAGAGAGAGAGAGAGAGAGAGAGAGAGATGGGGAGGAGAGGAAAGAGAGAGAAGAAAGAAGAGAAGGATGAAGGAAGGAAGAGAGAGAGAGAAAGGAAGGAAGGAGGGAGGGAGGGAGGGAGGGAGGGAGGGAGGGAGGAAGGAAGGAAGGAAGGAAGGAAGGAAGGAAGGAAGGAAGGAAGGAAGGAAGGAAGGAAGGAAGGAAGGAACTCGCAGAACACTTAATTTATTTTAAAAATAATCAATCACCTTTCCTAAGTTGCCACATACTTTGTTACTGTAGCTGGGAGGTATGATGGCCATCTATGATGGGGCCAGCAGCAATGCCAGTTAAGTAACAGCAGGTTCCTCCCTGGAATGGCAGAGAGCACGTGAGGTTAAACATAGAAAAGATCTGAACCTGCCCCAAGAATGCCTGCATAGAAATGAAATGTAAAGAGGTACGGGGGAAACTGGGGGAGGCAAGGACAGAAACAATGCAATTGTGGTGGGGAAAAAATGCAGAAAGTAATAGAAGAGAGACAGCAGAGACAGTCCTGGAGGGTAAGAATGTCTGTTTGAGAAAAGTAGCCTTTTCAATTTTCCTCCTGTTTGCTTCATTGCTATGTAGTTGTTGATGGTGTCCTTCTAGGATAAAGGACCCTCAAGTCTGGGAACTAGGTTGTAATGACTGCAAAGGAGGGATTGGAGGTGCGAGAAACCCTTTCAACATTTCAAAAGCCAGCAAAACAGGGGAAAGGAGAGTTACCTTGGACAAGGGGAGGTTCCTCTCTGGTTGCAAATCAGCAGTTTTAGTGGACAATAGGCTCAGCAGTGGCCTTATGATTGCCTCTTTTCAAATGGAAATGTCTATCCTAACTCCTCTGCCAGAGTTTTTCTTTTCTTTCTTTTTTTTTTTTAACCAGAACACAAATTGCAGTTTACAAGGCATTGAAAGGGGGAGAATCTTAGCTGAATATCTTTTTTTTTATTCGACAAACTGACATGTAAATTACCCTTTAAGTGTTCCACTCTAGAGCTCTGATCATCTCCTAATTGTCACAGTCAATTGTAGCCAACACTCTCTTCATTTCCAAGCGCTTTGACAACAAACCTAAGGATCAAAGCCGCATCAGCTCCCTTCAATATCCCTCTGTTTAGGATGCCACAAAAAGCCTGGAAGAGAAAGAAAGGAAAGAAGGGGGAAAAAAGGTGTAAGGGCATTACCGTAGAGGAAACGAAGAAGAGAAAGTACTATAATAGTCATTTTCCTCTTCTCTAATAGGTTAGATCCTTATGTGGGTTGCTACCTCCAATTTGGCACAATACACAAACAGCCCATGAAGTACGCACTGTGTGCCCATCTTAGAACACTGCAATTCAGACAATAAACAGAATGTCAACCTTTTATTACGCATTGATCCAACCCTGCCTTTTCTTTTCCTCAAGCCATCTCAGTAAAAAAAAAAAAAGGACAAATGCCTTTTTTTTCTTTCCTTAATTATTATTAAGTCAGCTTCCAGTTAAACATGGGAAGTTTAACTTGGTTCTATCCCCAACTGCATTTTCATTTTTTCTGAATTCGCTGCTGAGGGTAATCAGAACAAAATTTTGAGCTCAGAAAGAACTTTGCAGAAGGAATGTCTATGGAGATTCTCAGTCATCCAGGTCATGGTTGTCCCAAAGGTGCTTTTTCAAGAGGCAATTAGACTTTCTGGGGTTTGTTTGGTTTTTTTAAGCTCTTTTGCTTCTCATCCAAGAAGCTTCTTCAGCTCTGGCTGGATGGTGGGGAATGGAAGGATTCATACTCCTTGTATATAACTTTTGCATTCTTTTAGCGAGATTAGAAATCAGTTAAGGATGACTTCTTTTGAAGACAGAAGTCATGTCTGTAGCATCCTTGGTATAACACACTATTGTCAGAAGGGCACTTTACAGTAAATAAAACCAGAAGGCCCAGGCTGATCCTGAAGTCTCTCTTTAGAGCTAAAAAGATCGTGAAGGTCTGGTTATTCTACACTTCAGCAGCAGAACTAGGATCAAATTAGTTTCCACCTTGGTGATTCCTTGATCAAAATTTTATTTTCTGCCTGCTTGTTTGTCTGGTGCTGATCCCTGCTTACTTGAATGTGGGTTGTTAAAGGGAATAGATCTTCTTATTTACTTCCTAGGTTTTTTATTGTATATTTTGAATGGTGTGTTAACATGGTTTATCTGTGGGTTCCTATTGGTGGCCTTTGGAACTATGTTTAAGCAAACCAAGATTTAGTGCGATGTGTGAACCTAGTCTCTGTCCTTTCTAAAATTCTGAGCCTCAGATGCCTAGGTAACCTTAATCCTATTGCAGCTTAGGGCTGATGTATGCAAATCTATTTTAAAATGGGAGGGGGGTTAATCTATTGAGCTTCAATGCCCTCTTAAGAATTTTGGTGGATTTCTTTTCTTCTTCAATGCAATGCTTAATTTTAAAGAGAGCTTCTATTGTACATAAATCTGGCAGTCCTCTGACTATTAGCCTGCCCTCATCTCCTTTTGTTTTCTGCTCCTTTCCTGCCAACTCTCACAGACAGCCATGTCCTATGTTCATACCTCTATATTTCTCACATTATGTTTAGATACATGGGAAGCTTGTTTATCAGATCATTAGTCCATCTAACTCAATCAGCTGTTGACTCTCCAAGGTTTTAGGCAAAATTTTCTTTTCTTCTTTTTTTCCCTTTCCTTCCCCTCTCCTTTCCTTTCCTTTTGATTTCATTCCCTTCCCTTCCCTTCCCTTTCCCTCTCCTTTCAGTATCTCATTTGTACCACTTTCTTTTTTAACTTTGATCTATTGGGGGGTTTTTTTACAGTTGCCACCTTTAGCTGATATTAACTTTTGACCTAAATTGTTTGGAATAAAGATAATTATCTGCTTTGATCTATATAGATGCTAGGGTGATAAGTTTCAATAGAGGTCTCAAGATGACACAGCAGCAGCACACAGGTTTAAATGGCCATTTTTCATTTTACATCATTTATTTAGAAGAGGTTCAGAAACAATAACAAAATGTTAAAACAACCTAAAAAACATAAAAGTAATAAAGAAATGTCTGGTGCCCTCAATTACAACCTACTCTAAACATCTGGAAGAAAAAATATTTTTAATGTATTTTCCACAGAAAGAAAGAAAGAAAGAAAGAAAGAAAGAAAGAAAGGAAGGAAGGAAGGAAGGAAGGAAGGAAGGAAGGAAGGAAGGAAGGAAGGAAGAAAGAAAGAAAGAAAGAAAGAAAGAAAGAAAGAAAGAAAGAAAGAAAGAAAGAAAGAAAGAAAGAGGAAGGATGGAAGAAAAAGGAAGGATGGAAGCAGGGCCGGATTTAGATGAAAAGAGGCCATAGGCTATTCCAGTTATGAGGCCCTTTCACCTCCCATTTTTTTCGGTTCAGTGTTTTAGTGTTCACTGTTTTTAGAATAGTGTAATTTTAATTTTGCTAACAATTTGAATGTAGGCCCCTCTTGATCTTGAGGCCCTAGGCTGAAGCCTAGTTAGCCTATAGGAAAATCTGGCCCTGGATGGAAGGAAGGAGGGAGGGAGGGAGGGAGGGAAGGAGGGAAGGAAGAAAGAAAGGAAGGAAGGAAGGAAAACTAAAATTGAGAAATACAGTATATGATTTTGGATCTTCAACAGATAATTATAATCTTGTTATTCCTCCCTCCTCTTAGATGTTATACAAGTCCCTTTAGCCCACCATTTAATTCATGGCTTTCATAAACTTCAAATCTGTAAATCATCATTTCATTTCTTTATTCTTTCATCAAAAAGTCCATCTAAGGTTCTCAGGCTTTCCCCCAAAAAATCCAAACTTTAGACCTTCGCATGGCTCCAGCCACACACAACCCAAGACTTGAGGGAAAACCCAGAGCTTCATGGCTTTTCAGAAGTCCAAGAGAGTCCTGGATTTCAGTGGGGATATTCCAAAGCACAGGGGCTGCTGCTGAGAAGGCACATTGCCTTCTCAGGCACATTGCCTTCTCCTACTAGATGGCAATGTTCAAATAAAGGAACATAAAGCACCATCCTGTTTGATCTAGTGCAATGTCAGATACCATCAGATAGCGGCAGTCCTACAAATAATCTGGTCCATTCGGGGCTTTACAAGTGATATCCAATACTTTAAGAGAATAATAAAAGTTGGAAGGGACCTTGGATGTCTTCTAGCCCAACCCTCTGATCAAGAGGGAGAGCCTATTTCAAACAAGCGATTGTCCAATCTCTTCTCAAAAACCTCCACAATTTCTGAAGGCAAGCCATTCCACTGATTAATTGTTCTCAGTGTCATGAAATTTCTCCTTAGTTCTAGGTTGATTCTCTCCTTGATTAGTCTCCATCCCTTGCTTCTTATTCTGCCTTTGGGTGCTTTGTACAACATTGAATGACACCCAAAAAGAAACTGGAAGCCAATACAATTAATACAGCAGGAGTGTAAGATGAGTGAACCATGGAGTACCCAGAACCCCATGTGCCGCTGCATTTTGGATGAATTGTAACATCATGTGCTTAATATCTATTTTTGTTATTTCTGATTGTTCATATGGACTAAACCGCTGGCAATGGAATATGTCCTCATTCTATTTCACCAAACCACTACAGTCAATAAACTTACTGCTAGTATCAATAGTGGGCATAATTTATGTAATTTACATCATGATTGACACTGAAGAGACAGAAAGGATCACATGAGTGTGAATATAACATTTCCATTTTACCATGGTAGAAAAATCAGAAATTTACCTCTTGGCCAATGCATTTCTAAGGCCGTTTCTACTTTTGCAGAAACAACACAGAAACATTTAAGCTAATATACCTTTATATGTGCGTATATAACTATATGCTTGAGTTTAATCTGTGCTTCCTTTCAGATTGGTTGTAGTCCATGAGCAGTTTATTTTGACTGAAACATAATCAACCTTACCTAACCCCTCTAAAATCCCAATTTTGAAAGCCTATGCAAGTAGCAAAATGGCTTTCCATATGGCTGGCAAGCTGCACTGAAATTGTGGAGGCACCAATTACCTCAGGTAGCTGTCGCACAATAGTTCGTCATCCTTTTCAGGCTGTGTGTGTGAGAGAGACAGAGAAAGAAAGTCAGGATATATCAGCCCTTTGAGTACATCAGGTCAAGGAACATTGTACAGGTTCCAGAAATGCTATTTTGTTGTTTTCGAGTATAGTAATAACATCTTGAAAGCTTGACAGAGTTTCTCTTTGCCTCACCTTATACCAAACAAAATCAAGGTGGAGTTAATTGAGTTCCTTTCTCATGCTGCCTTCAATTTCTGGACTGTGTAATCTCTTCTCCAAATCCGTCCTTAACAGCTTGTTTCTTCCTTCCCCCCCTTAAAAGCTCTTTTATATCTCCAAGCCATCTGGGTTTGTTTTCTCTGCCACCTTTGTTACTTTGGTAGTGTTGTTTTCATGTTTTGTAGAGTTCTTTCTTTGTTATATAAATGTTTTTAACAATCTGTAAATCTCACAGAGTTGCTGAAAGGTGAGCAGCCTATACATTTTTAAAAATATTGTTATTAAATGACTTTCCAAGGTCAGTTTTAAATTGCTTTACAAGATGGTGGGCATGACTTCCCCAGTCAACAACCAACCCCTTTTAGCAGGTGTGCAACACACATAAAACAAGTAGAGTTTTGGTCACACAATTGCCTGCCATCTTGACTTTTTTAACCTTCTTTCCTTCCTTCCTTCCTATGGACACTCCTGGTTCTTTTGAAGTATAACACAAATATCTGGCTTCCTCATAATAGTAATTTTAAAAGAACATTGTAAAAATGAAAAGTGTAAACAGAAGATTCCAAGTAGAATTTTTTTTAAAAATTTGTTAAAAACTAGTGACGCTGTATTTTATAAATATCTCTGAAAAATGGGTATTCTCTCCTGTCTTCATTTAATATTTTTAATAGGATGGTGGTTAGAATAACTGATTTTGAATGAAGATAGTTCAGTTTTTCAGCAAGTCGGTGATCTACAGCACCCAGATTCTAAATAACTTTGATTCAGTATCAACTTTTTCCTAAAGTTTATATTAAATTCAAGTTTCCTTTCAAATGAGGTCTGAGATACCTGTCAATTAGTAAATAAAAGGACAAGAACCTTTGCAACCTGGACGATGTCTGCCTGTTTCCCAATCTTAAAAGCAATCTTTATGACAGCCTTTCTCAACTGGGCTTCCATAAGAATTCGTAATTGAAAAAAATAAATAAATACAATTTTTTTGAACTTAACACCCCCTGCAAGGTTAGCAATTGTGGGAATTGCTACACACTGTGACTCATCTGCTGACCTGCCACTTTGCTGTTGTGGTAAATGTTGTGAAATGTGCAATGTACAGGTCAGAAGTTTATTGTATTGTGAAGTTTTTGTACTTTTTGTGATTTTTATATACAGGAATTCCCTGAGACCTGAAAATTATTTCAAGAGTGCCTTCAGAGTAAAAGGGATAAGAAAGGCTGATTCAAGCAGATTTCTGGCAAAAGTGTTCTGCTCCTCTTACCATAATACTGAATGCTGAAGTAGAGGAAGACAAAAAAGAGGGAGAAGAGAGTTTTAAAAGGTACAGAGAGACATAATGTGGTGGAATTACAAGGAAAGTTGCCTTGGGTTCTCATACTTTTGGCCTTGCCCATAATTAATATTAGGCACTAGGGAATTACCTTCAAGGGTTCAAATTTCAATTTATTTCAGTGAATTCGTTTCAATTACTAAAGTAACCATTTTTAGGAGAAGGAGAAGGAGAAGGAGAAGGAGAAGGAGAAGGAGAAGGAGAAGGAGAAGGAGAAGGAGAAGGATCCTATCTCTGTTAGTAATCATCTCCCTAATTTTCATGGTGATCTTCACACTTGTTGCATGCAAAAAGTGTGGGGGATCGTGGGTGCGGGTGCCCACATCCATAATTCAATGCGCCCCGCTCTCCTGCACATGCGCATGTGCCCCCCCCACGCTCCCCCCTGCTTTTGGCACACAATGGAATGGTGGGCCCAGTAGGCCCATTTTTCACCCTCCCCAGGCTCCAGAGGCTTTCTATGAAAGCAGCCTTCCCCATCCCCCCGGAGGCCCTCCCCATCCCCTCCCCCCCCCTAAACAGCCTTCCCCATCCCCCCCGGAGGCCCTCCAGAGGCTGGAAACAGCCAGTTTCCCAACTTCCGGTGGAACCAGAAGGCCTGAAAATCAGTTGGCTGGTGCGCGCATGCACACTGGAGCTGAGCTAGGACAACACTCGCGTGCCCACCAATATGGCTCCGCGTGCCACCTGTGGCACGCATGCCATAGGTTTGCCATCACGGTTCTAGGACCTAAAAAAAGTTCTTGAAATGGTTGGGATTAAAACAGTAGGCTGGTTATAAATGCCTTGTGTTATTTACAGTCAGGCAGCATCAAATTGAATAAAATAAGTAAATATAAAATAAATGCAAGGCTAGTGGGCTGCCAATCCTTAGTGAGTCATTTACAAGTCTACATCTGACGAATTCATGGGTTTAATAGAAAACATACACACATTTATTAGCAATATCTGGCCTTGTTTCATTTCTAATCTGAGAAATCATTCCTGGATAATTACATCTAGCATTTTCAAAATATCAAACAACGCTATTGGATTGTCGAAAACAGGAAAAAAAAATGACGACAACTACATAAAATATATTTTCTTATAGATCATCTAAATGCAGTTTGCATATTTGCGTATTTAAAAGAAATGAAAAATGTGGTTCAATATGTTTAAAGCAGTGCAATTTACTTTGTAAGCAGATGGGACTGACAAAAATAAATTATCTAAACAGAAAGGACTAGAGTCTGGGATTGAGAAGATTTTCAGAAGCTCTTATGGGCATAGCGGATTATGTTAGTTTTATGCATGTATAGATATTAACTCCTACTATTTTCGAACTGTTTCACTCCCTAAAACTCTGGCTTTACCATGCTGTTTTTGTTTTTATTGAGTGACACCTAAGCTTTATTGCAATATGCATAAAATTGTGTATCAATCAAATTTAGATTACTATTCTCTTTATGCATAAAATGAATTATAAATAATTCTCATATTCTTACAAAAAGAAAACCCAGTCAACAGTTGCCATCCTTGCCATATTAAGATAATAATTGCGGCTTTCGTCTTTCACTGGATCTAAGCTTCTGTGCAATGTTTTAACAATTTAACTAATGGATGTTATATATGCTTTCTTCAACAGGTAAAGTAGACACGATTTACCTCATTTGAAGCAAATTTTATTGCTACTAAAATATTGTAATAGTAAAATCAATGGATTGTAAAAGAACCAAATCTTCCTTGGATCTTGGAAATAAATTAAAATCAGTTTCAAATAACTCAGGATCAAAAATGGAAAACAAGCAACACCCAAACAATCAAAATTCAAATGTTATATTATTGATTTGTTTAAGAATAAACCTATAAACAGCCTGGTTCAAGCATGTAATACATCACCTTATTTTTCCTACACGTGAGAATTGGAACTAAGTGAGTGATTCATTCATTATCATTTTTCTGAAAAATGGGGTTAGAAAATGAGAAGGATTGGAAGCCAGTGCCACGTTTCCCTAATAGGGCATCTTTTGTATATGTTGGTAAGTAACTCCCAAAGTACCAACCCACCCAAGCAAAATGGAAAATTGGGGAATGATAATGCCAACTCAGGTGAAGGACACCAAGATGGAGAAAGATAAACTATCTTTTGAGAACTAAAATACACCTCTGGTTTTATTTTTCACACTACCTTTCATGGGAAAAAAAATATTTTAATGGAGGGAACCATGTAATCTACCTTATTTTTCCTTTAGCTGGAAATACTTGATGCTGTGGTAAGTGCTGTCAAACTTGCAGCTCATGGGCCTGATGCGTCACGCGCTAGCCATACCCACTCCCGATTTAGTGAAGGGGAAAGAAGTCCCAATAGGTCATATGACGCCGCCATCATGACATGAGTTTGACACCCCTGCTGTAGTACATGATCAAGAAGTTCTGCTTCTATCCCATTGAAATAAGCAGAAATTGTACTGGGATATCATGCCAATTTTTCTGCATGCATTCAGTAACGCAGAGGTCTTAAATTCCTTTTGATTCCTCAGTAGTTAAATGCCATTGATTAAACTGGAGAAATCAGATCTAGAAAGCAGTTCAGAAAGGAAGTGGAGCTGCCCTTTCTCACAGCCTGAATGGCCTGTTTGGTCTACAGATCCTCTGGTTTTCTATGCTGCTAGTTTTAAAGCATGCCTAATTGCTTATGGTCAACATCCAGTCGCCACCAGATCACACATTAAACAGATAACTACTATTATTATATGAGCAGCTTCCTTGACCTCATATTTTGGTTTGGCTCAGCATTCCTGTACTTTTTACCAGTCTGGTTTGTAAGTTTCTGCCAACCTTGCATCTGTACGTGTCATTTTCGACTACTGAAAGTGCAATCAAAAGCCAGCCGAAAGCCCATGTTTATGCACACAAAAAGAATAAAAGTCAAGAAATATGATCGCGCATACCCTACACTGTTTGCTTTAAGCAATGTTCTACACTTTAAAAGCAAGACAAAACAAAAACTCTCGAGCTAAGATACAGGGTGTATTGTTTGGCAAGAAGTCTGACTGGACAATACTAAATGTTTGGGTAAGTACATATATGGAAATGAAAGCCTTTCTTGAAAAACACGAATTTTTTTTAGCAGAATTTCTAGAATTTCACATTTGGAAATGGCTGGAAAAGTTTATAGACATTAACCCGATTAAAATCTTTCCAAGAGTTGTGGGAATTATGAGTGTGAATGATTGGAGGGGGGAATGTGGGCTCAAAAGCGATTTTTCAGGAGACAGCTGGACTTCCTTGTTTTTTCTTTGAAGACGTTTCGCTTCTCATCCAAGAGGTTTCTTCAGCTCTAACTGCCTGATGGGGAATGGAAGGATTTATATTCCTTGCGGACAGTTGGTCATTTGCATCCTTTTAGAGAATCATTGAGGCCGCTTGGAAGTTTATCTATGTCCTCAGGGTCGTCTGAGTAGTGCAAATGGTTCCTGTAGTCTACAATTGTTTTCTCTGGAAATCAGTTCATACTGGAGATTCATAGACTTCTAGCTATCCACTTTGGGATGAACACCCTTAGGATGATGTGGGAGTATGAACGGGTTTCCAGAATAATTACAGACTACAGGAACCAGGAGCACTATTCAAGTGACCTTGAAGATATAGATAAATCTCCAAGTGCCTCAACAACTCACTAAAAGGATGCAAATGACCAGCTGTCTGCAAGGAGTATAAATCCTTCCATTCCCCACCATCCAGTCAGAGCTGAAGAAGCTTCTTGGCTGAGAAGTGAAACATCTTCAAAGAAAAAACAAAGTCCAGTTGCCTCCTGAAAAAGCATCTTTAGGACAACCATGACCTTTTATGCTCCACTTTTAAACTGCTCAAATATGGAACTTTTTCCTCCAGACCTGAAGCCCTGAAACATGACGTCCTGTACATAAATGAAGGATACAGAGCCTAACCTCAAAACATTTATACTTCTGTTCCTCGTATACTGTATATGGGTTGTGGGGTTTTTTTTTTTTTTTGTGAACTTCAAACACACAAGCTAAAAGTCACAGATTCCTTCCAGTGCATTCTTCGAAGTTCTTCCATAGATTGCTGCGTTTTTAATAAAACTGAAGAGAATTAGTTATTTAGATGCAGTATATGCCATTTTTGTTAATTAAATTGAGATGTAAATTCAATTATTATTATTTTAATTTAGGGCATGACTTTTAAGCAAAGAGCCCACTCTGTCCTTGCTTAAAAAGACCTAGTCTGATCCCCACCTCACCCCTAAACCCCCCCCCCAAGCTGTACACTTCTGTTCTAAATGACCATTGTGAGAGGAAGAAGGATCCACACCTAACTGGAGAAGCCACACTGACATTTGACCTCTTTTGCCTCTTTCTTTGCTTGCTCAGGGGGAAAAAAGAAAACAGCAAGGTTAAAATAGTGAAGTGCCTCTTCTGACAGGATAACTCTTCCTTATTCAACTCCATCTGCCCAACTTATTAACCCATGAAGAGCCATAATCACTTCATGTCCAGCTCAACAGGGCAATTGGTGCCAAATAGCTGCTTTGAAGGACAGGCAAATTGAGTTTTGTTATGATTGTACTAAGTACATGTAATGAAAAAAGATTCAAATTGGCACTGCCCCTTTTGCAATTCATGCTGCCTCCTGATGCGAAATATCCATACATGCCAGACCAGAATATCTGAACATAAGTACCACAAAGAGGGAGACAAATTGGTTATCAGTCCAACAACTCTTTTGTCAGCTTTAAACCAAGCAGGGCAGTTCAACTTTTGTCAAATAAGCTGACATGTGCGCTGGCATTAGATGCTAAACGTTTCCATTAGCATATCAGCCTGCATTGCCAGAACAAGATCTGCTTTTATGGCTGCATGCTGCAATGGCACAGATTTTTTTTCTCCCCTGTTCTGTTATTTTTCCAGGACTGGCATATGAAAAGGTGAGGCTGAACACCTTCATGTCCAGCCAGTCAAAAACAATAGCATTCTTTTGCTAGCTGTTCCAATGGATGCCAAATACGATCAGACTTCTCAAAAATAAATGCCTACGTAGCAGATATAGGCACCACAGGCCTAATGAAGTGATAACCGTATCTATATTGTCAACAGGTCTGTACAATTGCTAGTCAGGTTAGGGCCTTTCCTTCTAAACTATTCAAAGACTCAAACATTAGCATCTCAAAGGTAAGATATCAAACAGGCTCACCATTCCAGAGTCTTAGCCACAGCAGCAATGTAATGCTAGTTATCAACGTGAGATCCAAATCTGTGTTAAAATGCACTCTAAGAAGCACCAGGAACCAACCCAGGTTGCTGAAGGTCTGACCTTGTCAGACAAAAAGGTCTTTTCCTTCATGGCTGAGGGTGGGAAGATCAAAACAGGAAGGAGGCAGAGATTGAAATCAGGGACAAAAGTAAGCCACCCGAAAGACGTTTATCAAGGACAGCACAGATGGAAGCCAATAAAGAAGAGCTAGAGGCCCAGACAAGGCAGGAGAATTTGGCTGACACAATATGAAAGGAATTTTTAATTGGCCCTAAACTATTGGCATTTCCTTCTTTGAAAGAATTTAGTTCCTGCTGCCAAGGCCTGTTTTAGACAGGATGTAGGAGACAAGGAAAATCTTTACCTGTAAGATTTCTGCACAGGGCTGGTCATATTTAAAGACACTCCAACACAGAGTGGAAAGACACTTTCAAACAGGGATCCTGTTTGAAAATGGCTAATTTGCCCTCTGATGTGGGAGCTTCTGCTGTGAATTTTTTCTGTGTTGCGCGCTGTATTTTTACACACGTACGTATTGCACTAGAGACAACATTTTTTCTCTTCCCCACATTGAGACTTAGCTTTTAGGGCTCTGAGATTGGGAGGCCAGCTCTACAAAATGAAAATGTCATCAGCAGGTCACCACTGAAAGACAAACATAGAAACAAGAGATTTGAACAGCCTTTCCCAACTGAGCGTTCTCTGCCATTAATTCTCAAACTTTCATTAAGAGCTCCATGCAGTAGTCTTTATCAAAAAAACAAAACGAAGAAGCAGTTTTTCCCTCTACTTTTTTCAAATGTGTGCTTGCCTGGGTATGAGAAACAGAGAGTGGGGTGGGCATTCTATTATTGTATTTATATTTTATAGGAGCTTTAAAGGATGTAAAAATGGAGTAAGGCTTTTCATAATGCTGCTATGACTAATTAGAACTAACTGGGACTCAAGTTACCTAACCCTCAGATATGTATCCAGGTAGAGAGACAACTGACTAGTTGAATGGCTTTCTCTCCCATTCACTTCTGGGTGCTCTCCCAATGGGAAATGAAGTTATTCTCCAGTAGACTACTTCTGTAGTCTCATCCTGAGACAGCTGTGTGATAACTGCAGGATCTAGGAGTTGTGGTCCCATCTCCTCTGGAGAATGCTATGTTGAAAGGCTGCATTAGAGCATATATTTTATGGATTAATTAGAAGATGGCTCACAAAATTAGAATGTAAACCAAAATCAGCAACAAATATTGGTCAAACAACTGAAGATGTATTACTGCAACCTCTCTCAGATAGAAACATCTAAGACTGTAGGACAACTACACATGTAGATGAAGGAAGAAAAGATTGTAGCGTGCACCCACAAAGACAAAAGATGTGTTATCGTCAATGTGAAAAGGGCAGACTTGTGGAGCCTGCATGCCCGTTCCCACCCAAGAGGGTCTGTGTCCTCATTAGCTTTTTACTTTGGGACAATTAGGACGTGAAAATTGAGCTGAAGCTTTCCTGGAAATCAGTTTGGTATTCTTAACAAGCATTTATTCATATCACAAAACAGTCATATACTATGGCACTTAAATATTGGGTCTGGAAAAAGGCCCATGAAGAAGTGAGGGGGAAAGTGCTAGTAAATTTAAACAACCTGAAGCTTGTTCATCATATTATATTTATTTTTTTCCCCAAAAGCAAAGTCAGACTTTGCTTTTAACCACAGTCAACTTCTCTCTTCCTCTTTATCAGCGAGAGAGAGAAAGAGAGACAGACAGTTCACTATGGCAAATATTTTATTTCTGTACTAAATTTCATCCAATCAGTTTCCAGGATGTGTAAGTTATCTTAGATCATGCATTATTTAAAACCCAATACAATATAATAGCACTGTAGCATTAGCAACTCCAATAAAAGACAGCATATATATATGTTACTTATTTATTATTAACATTTTTATATCACCTTCTTATAGAAAGCACTAAGGCATTACCCAACAAATCAAAATAAATAATAGCATCTTTCTCTCCCACCCTCCAGCCACAAAACCATCACAAAAAAAACACTAAAATCAACAGTGAAATCATTAAAAGTAATTTAAAAAGCAGATGAGAAACCGAAGATTGATGATCTTTTCTAAAACCTGAAAGAATCGGAATCGGTCATAACTTTGGATGGAGTTATCTTTTACAATTTGGGAGAGCGAGGGAAGGCCTTTCCCATGTGTTCAATGAACAAGTTTTTGCAAGGAATGATTTCCTGCTGATCTTATTATCAGTCACATCCATAATAGGATAAAATTCCCTTAGCTGTGCTTTAAGCCATTTAGTTTTTGAAAGGCTAAAGCCCACATCTTTCCCTGAATCCATAAACCAGTGGTCAACAATTCGGAACTTAAAATACTGGAGCAAATACAGTCTTCATGAAATACCCTAATGACTGCATTCAGCACCAAATAAAGTTTCCACACAGCCACCTAAGACACACTTTCAGTAGCCAAGTAGAAAGGAAGAGACTAAAACAATCAAGAAGCCAGATAAATGAAAAGCAGTTATCCATTTATAGTTATACTTATCTATTTATAGTCCACAAAGTGATATTGTATTTGTGGCCCATCAATTCAGCCTGATCTTGTTCTTTTTTTAGCATTTGGCTTTTCCATTAGCATGTAGCCAAGTTCATAAAGTCTTTTTTTCATGGTTATGTCTGGATTAGTTTTAGGCTTTATTTTTAATTAATTAATTATTATTACATGGTTTGACACAAGCAGCCCAACAGGTAAAATAGCTATCTTTGGAACCCAATTTAGATTACAGATAGTTCTTGATGTACAACCACAATTGAGCCCAACATTTCCATTGCTAAGCAAGACAGTTAAGTGAATTTTGTCTTGTTTTACAACCTTTCTTGCCATAGTTGTTAAGTGAATCACTGCAGTTGTTAAGTTAGTAACATGGTTGTTAGGTGAATCTGGCTTACCGACTGATTTGGCTTGTCAGAAAGTGATCATATGACCCTGGGACATTGCAACCACCATAAATCTGAGTTGGTTGCCAAGTGTCTGAATTTTGATCACATGACCATGGGGGAAGCTGCAATGGTTGTTAAGTGTGAAAAATGGTCATAAGTCACCTTTTTTAGTGCCACTGTAAATTTGGTCACTAAACGAATGGTTGTAAGTTGAGGACTATCTGTATCATGAAACAATAATGTAATAAACACAAGAAAGCTGCCTAAGACTTATTGATAACAGAATGGCAGAAAGTCACCAGTTTCAGGCAAAAAATCCCCCCTCCCCCATTTTACTAGGAATTGAACCTGGAACATTACATACTGTTCTGACCTAGGCTTCCTGAGTCAGTAAAACACACAAGTAGTCCCAAAAACCTGTTTTATTTTAACAGCTGTGAATTCTGTTCATTCACAGATGAGTCCCATATAGTTGTAGAGTCCTTCGGGATAAGGCTGAAAATCACCCACCTTTATCTCCCTTGACACATTGCCAAAGACCTAATTGGCAAAGCCACATGGAGTCCAGAATCAAACAGAGCTTCAGACTTTAAACTGCACAGAATTAACAACATTGCTTCCTGCAAAGGCCCACGTGCCTTTGCTCCTCTTTTAAGTCATATGGGAGGGGCCAATCATCTCCAAGCCCTACTCCCGAGTTGTCCCTTTTGTTTTAACTGTTCTTGCCTTCTGGCAGCTCTGCGCATGTGTGCACTGGGAACAGACTCCCCGTTCCTCTGCCGCACTGAGGTCCGACTCTGGAGGCTCCAGAGGCAGCATGTACCTCCCAGATGGCCCTTTCTCTACCTCCGACGCAGAGTCCTCGTCCGAGCCTTCCCAAGACTCCAGGACTGGCTCATGTTCCTCCCCAACCTCCTCACTGTCTGACTCTGCTCCCACCTCCGCAGGCTGCTGGCGGACCACAACACATACATATGCAAAATACAGACTCCACCTCTGAGTTATGGCCCCTTTTAGTGATTAATTGACTCATTTAATAGGGGTACATATTTGCTAACAGAGAAGAAGATACTGTAAATGTTTTTTGGTTGGGGGGGTCTGCTTCCAGTGCCAGAGCAGCTTAGCAGGTTTGATCAGGGACAGAGACTTGGCAAATGTGCCACTGATAATTCAGCTTTCCTTGAATCTGAAGTAAAGAGAGGAAGTTCATCATGCACTGGGATTTCAAATATAAGATAGGAATTTAATACATTTTTATTTTTATTAATGTTCTACATTTAGGCAAGAAAAACAAAACACACAGGTACAGTAAAGGTGGTACCTTGCTCAATGATAGTAACTGTGAGAGGGATCTTGAGTCCTAGTAGACAACCATTTAACTATGAGCCAGCAAAGTGCAGCAATTGCCAAAAAAGCCAACACAGTTCTAAGCTGCATAAACAGAGGGATAGAATCAAGATTATGTGAAGTGTTAATACCACTTTATAATGCCTTGGTAAGGCCACATTTGGAATACTGCATCACCATGATGTAAAAAAGATGTGGAGCAGGGGTGAAATGCTCCCGGTTCAGACCGAATCGCACAATCTGGTAGTGATGGTGGCGGGTGGTTTGGAGAACCGGTAGCAAAAATCCCTGTGCCCTCCCCCCATGCCCAGCTGAGCCTCACAATCATCAGGGGCTTTTTTTTTTTACTTTTAAAAGCATTTTTTCTACAATCTCTTCTGACGAAAAAATGCTTTTAAAAGTAAAAAAAAAAAAACCTATGATGATCCCGCGCGATCACCAGAGGCTTTTCAAAGCATTTTTTTCTGCAACCTCTTGGCCGAAGAGGTGGTAAAAAAATTGCTTTGGAAAGTCTCTGACGATCCCAGCTGAGTTGCCTGATCGGCAGAGGCTTTTCAAAGCATTAGAAAAAATGCTTTGAAAAGTTTAAAAAAAAAAAGTTGGCCATGCCCACCCAGTCACATTGCCTACCACCATCACCAAGCCATGCCCACAGAACAGGTAGTAACGAATTTTACATTTAACCCCTGATGTGGAGATTCTAGAAAGAGTGCAGAGAAGAGCAACAAAGATGATTAGGGGACTGGAGGCTAAAACATATGAAGAACAGTTGCAGGAACTGGGTATGTCTAGTTTAATGAAAAGAAGGACTAGGGGAGATATGATAGCAGTATTCCAATATCTCAGGGGCTGTCGCAAAGAAGAGGGAGTCAAATTATTTTCCAAAGCACCTAAGGGTAGGACAAAAAGCAATAGGTGGAAACTAATCAAGGAGAGAAGCAATTTAGGACTAAGGAGAAATTTCCTGACAGTTAGAACAATTAATCAATGGAACAACTTGCCTCCAGAAGTTGTGAATGCTCCAAAACTGGAAGTTTTTAAGATATTAGATAACCACATTTGTCTGAAGTGGTGTAGGGTTTCCTGCCTAAGCAAGGGGTTGGACTAGAAGACCTCCAAGGTCCCTTCCAACTCTGTTATTCTATTCTATTCTTATTGATCAAGCTGCTAATCATACGCTTGGAAAATTGCTTTAGAACAGCAGAACATCCAACTGCAGCACCTAGGAAAGCAACAGGAAGGGTTGGCAACCAATAAATGTAAAATTAGGCAACTTACTGGATCACTCTGAGCCTTCACTCCATTCCTTCCACTGTGGCGGGGGTAACTCAGGCTTTAGAAAATTTCGTGAGCAGGCCACAAGTAATCCCATTTCTGCTTCTTAAAGCTTATTCAGCAGCCTATTTTAGGTTCATTAGACATAATACAGCCTCTGATTGATCTTCTGCAAGTTTACAAATCGCCCTTTTACAAGATGTTCTTATACATTTACGTCTGCATGCATATTGGTTCCTTCTGCCCCCTTGAGGGCTAGAACCTTAGTGGCTCAGAATCATAATTGATCACTGATCATAGGTATTTTAAGTGCTAAAAACTTGCAGCTCTTAACAAATTCAGCAAAAGGTAACTGTAACATGTCTGTAGATACCTATTCTTAGCCATTTCTTTATGAAGTTTAGTTGAAACGCGGCTAGTGAAACGCTTCCAAGATCACTGGTAGGCTGAAAAAATATATAAATGTTTCTAGTAAGTGGGATAGTTGATACATATAGTGTTGTAGATGAATGCTAGAAATGTTTTTCTAGCAAAAACATAGGGGAAAAAAATCAGGCATTAACCTCCCGAGTGTTCTAGCACTGAGAAGCCAATGCAGATGGTTCTGCAATCGTGACTCATCATCCAGGACAAAATTCAAAATGAGCCCTTCTATTTCTCCCTTTTGCCTTCACCATTATCTATTCTGCACAAATTTTTGATTTATGTGGGGCATTGAGTCCAAGAAAGATGAGAAATCTGAATCAAGAATTGAAAGAATGACCATTTTCAGAGGAAACAATACAAGGCAGCTTGTCCCAGCCGGCTGCTCTTCAAATGTGCTCAGACTACAACAGCCAGAATTCCTGGCCAACATTGTCCAGAGACCTTCCAATTCCAGCACATCTGGAGATCACTAGGTCGAAGAAGAAGGCTGCTAAAGGGAATTCAGACAAGATGGTCCGGTCGGATCCAAAATGTTGAAGGTTCATTTGGTGATGAAGGGAAATTAAGATTCTCACAGCGGCAGTAGCTTCATATGGAAGCAGGAATAGCCTCCTTTACAGGAAAGTCGTGGGGAAAGTGTTGAAAGATCTAAAAACACTTTACCATTTCTTTTCAAATCTTTTTCATGAAATGCCAGGTACTATGGCCCAGCATATTTCCTTTACATGTACACAGAGAGAGGGAAGGAGGGAGGGAGGGAGGGAGGGAGGGAGGGAGGGAGATAGAGGGAGCGGGAGAGAGTTTGAAATCACCTCCAGACCTCTAAATTTCCATATCATTGAAGCCAAGATACTTTTGGCTTGATTATGGAGTAATTATAATTTAGAGGCAAAGGATCTAGTTCTATTTTCCCATGAGCTCTCCTTCTGACTTCAGAACTTCAGGTCCTGTAAGGGTAATGCTACTTTGAGGCTTCTACAGCTCCCTCTCAGCAGCCCCGACAAAATAAGCAAGGATAAAACACCATTGTTTTCTCTTTACCTCCCTCCCCCTTTCCTCTTTCTATGGGAAAGCATGGAGATTCTTGTTGCTGTAGGACATGGCCTAAGGGCAATTATTATCACTACTTCTTGTTCCCGGCATTTCAAGGAGAGAGGAATGAAATTAAGCACAGGTCACTTCAACCTGCTTCTAAGGTTTAGGGCAGGGATGTGCAACTATGGCACCTTTATGACCTGTGAACTTCAACTCCCAGAATTCCTGAGCCAGTATGGCTAGCTCAGGAATTCTGGGAGTTGGAGACCACAGATCATAAAGTTACCAACCCTGGTTGAGTTGATGGCAATGTGGAATGGTTATCTGTATGGTGTCCATTCTCTTTGGGCTCATTCAGACAGCCTGTTTTAACATGTTTTCCTCTGATCCATGAGCAAAAAATGAAAAACAAAACATGCCAGATAGCCAGATTATAATCTGCTCCAATGCAGATTATAATCTGCTTCAAAGCAAATTATAATCTGTTTTGGAGCAGATTAAAAGTGGTGTAAACCCAACAACTTTAGTATAGAACAATCTAAGGCAGGCAACTGGTATAGTATTAATATTTGTATAGTAGTATGGGGTGGGGTGGGGGGTGATGCTAGACTAGACTATAAACAAGTAAGCCGCCCGGAAATTCTTTTCTTGAGAATGGTGATGTGTGTGTGTGTGTGTGTGCACGTATGTGTGTTTTCTTAGATTTTCACGGGTACAGGTATGCAAGTCTTGGCATATTCAGGTCTTTTCCCATGTAAAAATAGCAATTGCTCCTAGAAGCACGAAGCCGAAAACACCAGCCTGAAGATGACGAATGAGACTTCATTGAAATGTCGCCAAGACACTTCCAATTTTACATGGGAGAAAACCCGAATAACCAAAGACCTACATACAAACACCCGTGAGAACCTCAGAAAACAAATATATATACATACACACACACACACACACACACACACACACACAGAGGTAGAATTCAGCCGGTTCGGACCGGTTCGAGCGAACCGATTAAGATTTTGCAGTTCAGAGAACCGGCTAATTGCCCCACTGGCAAGCCCTGTCCACCATGCTCCACTCATCCCTCCCAGTCACCCCTTATCTCACCTTGCCTGCCTTGGCCATGGCATCATAGCAGCTGCTCCTCTCTGGCTCCCTCACTCGCTCGCCTCAACAATGTGGCCCCCGCAACCCTGCCTACTTGCTTGCCTTTGCCCTTACCTTCCACATAGACTAGCTCCCTTCTGAGCCTTCCTTTGCCATTCTCCACTGCCTCCCATGCTGCCCAGCTACCTGCCTGCCTGGTGAGCCTTCCTTTGCTGGCGTGGAGTCTCCAGCTGCCACCTCTTTGCTGGACCAAATCGAGGTGGCAGCTGCCGTCTTTTCACCAGTGTGAACAGCCTCCAGCCACCACCTCTTTGTCAGCATGAGGGGTCTCCAGCCACCGCCTCTTTGCTAGCCAGAATCGAGCTGGCAGCAGCTGCCACCTCAGTTTGGGGCAGCAAAGAGGCGGTGGCTGCAGTCCGCTCTCACCAAAAAAGAGTGGTGGCAGGAGGCATCTCACACCAGAAAAGAGCAGCGGCTGCAGGCCAGTGTTTCAGAGCGCAGTCATGCCCAGCTATACCAACAAAGGCCGGAAGTAGTCACCTGCCATTTCCTGCTGCAAAAATCTTTTAAAAAAACCCTGACTGTTGGGCAGCAAGACCCAGCAAGAGATGTGGAATCAGAGAATCACCATTGCTGTTGCTGCACAAAGATAAGTCTAAGGCTCTGACCATCGCCACTGTTGCTTTGGCCCGCCTGTGCCACCCCACCTTGCTGTGAGTGACCTTGAGTTGGCCACAGCCACTCAGTCACATGGGCCCCCCAACCACTCAGTCATTAGGACGAACCGGTTGTTAAATTAGTTTGATCCCACCACTCTATGTATGTGTGTGTGTTTGTATACTGCAAAGATTAAAATGACTTCCACTTGCTGTGAAAGAGCTCAGAACCTTGCTCTCTTTTACTGGGTGTCTTACAAAAGTTTGGCCCTTGGTTAACTGCACCTACAAAGTTCAGTATAAATCTACTTTTCTCACCCCTAGCTTTTTCCAGTTCAAAGTATTCTTTTTCACTGATCACTGCTGACGGCTGTAATTCTCACCACGAACTTCTGCTTCAGTATCGTAGAATCATTTGAACAGCTGTACTTCATACTTGCCAATACGGTAAGGAGACAGAAAACGGAAGATGTTACTAATTGTTATTTTTAAATATCAAACATGTTTGCCATCAATAACACAAAGTTCTTACTAAATATCACCAAGTATCTATAATCTTTTTTATGAGAACAAAACTGCTTTAACAGGCAATATTGTTGATGAAGGTCAGTGATAAGAGCTTTCTCTTTCAACTGCCCTTTTAGTATCCAAGACCTTCAGCCATTTGACTTTGCCACCTAGGGTCATTGAGAGTGGGGCGGCATACATACAAAATGTTGTGGTTATTGTTATTATGTTCACAATACATGGTCCGTTATCCTGCCCAAGACCTAATCACATCTCCAGACCTCCAGAAGCAAATGCCATTCATGTTTCAAGATCGTGTTTCTCAGTATTATGATGTCATCTTTTTAGCGAAGTGACATAACTCTGATAAACTTCTGTGCAAGCCAAGGACAATCCTAAGCACATCTAATCAGGAGTGAGCACCACTGAGTTCATGACTGTCAAATCCCAGGCAGCTGGGTATGTATGAAAAAGCAGCTTTCCTCTGAATTGAGATCCTCTGTCTAAATAAATACTTTGGAATTGGCACACATACACACACACACACGCATCTATTGAAAAAGCAAATACTGTATAAAAATCAATTGTATGGTTCAACTCAGCATAATTGCAGTTGTGGAAACTCTGTGAAGTGAATGTAACTTTATCTCGTCTCTCTTGAGACTAGAATAGTGAAAATAGCCCCTTTGCTGTTATATTAAGACAGGTTACTTAAAAAAACCCTTTCCGCTAATTTCAAAAAATGTCACTCCTAATAAACAGGCATGTCAAGCATAGTCTATTTTCCCTACCTTTCAGCTGCTGGAATTATCTTGCTTAAATTCCAATTCTATATGTACCTTACCTGTGGATACTTCCCCCCCCCCCCCCCCCACTGTGGATAATGAAGCTTACTTGCTGGCAAATATTGAATGTCACTGGCTGTCACTCTGAAGAGCAAATTTCAAGATGCATAGCAGGGTTAAGGCGTGTAGAAGTGACTCAAATGTTTCTCCATCATCCTGAGATGAAACTATCCCATTCTATCCTCCGGTTATACAATAATCTACTTGTAGCTACTCAAGACAACTGTCTGGAATAAGCAGAGATTTGAAAAAGCTTTATTTGTCCAGGGGGGAGGCAGGGGGAAAATACTTTTACAATATTATGTTGAAATACTGCAATTGCTAGCATTTGCCACAAGATGTACACATTTTAGTTTTATGCTTTATATGGGAAACTAGGATCGATCTTTTAAGGAAAAAAAAAGCTTTATTTGGAATTTTAAAAACATTCACTCACATTCCTCAGTTATGGTTGCTTGTACTACAGTTTAAAGAACGATGGTTCTTCTCCAAAGCTTTGAGATGGAATTGTTCAGTAAGACACCCAGCATCTTTTTATAAAACCATGTGAATACATAATAGATTAGTAGATCGTATAAACCATAAAGAAAAACACATCTCACCAGCGAATTATTTAGGTAAATTAATTATGCTGCCTTCCTGAAACAGCAAAATTAAAAAATCACAGTAAATGGCAGCTGCATTTACTCTTTAGTGTAAAGGTTCACAAATGAGGCAGGTAGGCCCAAAGGGTGATTAAACTGGGTGGTAGATGGAGGCTATGAAATGAGGAGTAGCCAAGATGATTATTAAAGGAAGAACTGTTTTAACTCATGCTGCATAATAAGACTGGACAACCTGAGATGTTGCGGAACTACAATACCCAGCAGCCTCTATCCATATAGCCAATGAGAAGGTCAGGGGTCATAAATGACCGATGAGAAAATATTTTTGCAAAGCATTCTGCTCATCTATAAAGCTTACCTTTAAATTTGTTTAAGAGAGCCAGTTTGTATACCTAGGATGGTGCTGGCCTAGAAACCAGGAGATTGTGAGTTCTAGTTTCACCTTAGGCATGAAGGTGGCTGGGTGATGTTAGGCCAGCCACTCTCTCTCTCAGTCCAACTCACCTCACAGGATTGTTGTTGTGAGGAAAATAGGAGAAAGGAGCATTAGGTATGTTCATGAGTTAGTCATCAAGTAATGAATGTGGGATAAAAATCAAATAAATGCAGAAACTGAGCACCCTGCTATTTACTTCTGAATAAATACATGTTAGCTTTCACTGGGATGCAACATATTAAGTGGTTAGTGCTAGAATAGGTCTGAGAAATTTTGGGTTGTCCCACCCCTACCCCTTATAGCAGACCATGTATTTAGGAAAGAAGAGTGTACCTAAATTATGTGTACCTTATCACAATTGTATAAGTATATAAATGTAGTGATGGCTAACCTTTTTGCTATTGCATGCCAGGAGCCAGGGGGAGTCACACGTGTGCATGCCCACACCCATAATTCTATGTGCCCTGCCTCCGCGCGGGTCCCACCAGAAGTTGGCTAACGGGCCATTTCTGGTCTCCAGGGGTGTGGGGAAGGCCATTTTCGCCCTCCCCAGACTCCTAGAAAGGCTCTGGAGGCTGAGGAGAGAGAAAAACGGGCTTCCCCCCCACACCTGAGGTCCTCCGGAGGCAAGAAACAGCCTGTTTCCCTATTTCTGGTGGGCCCAGAAGGCCCAAAAATCAGTTGGCTGGTATGCGCATGCACACTGGTGCTGAGCTTGCATGCCCCCCGATAGGGCGAACCAATGGCATGCATGCCATTGGTTCGCCATCATGGCTATAGTTAGTCTTCACTCTGTCCTGTACCAGTTTATAGCAGCATGGCTTTAAGCAACCATGGGGATAGAGCTTTTTATCTACAGCTGTATTTCTTCATGCATCACATCATGTCTTAATATTTGCCTGTGCACAAGCAAAATATACTCACTTACTAGAGAATAAATCCCTATCAATGTAGTAAGACTATTCCTTAAGAAAATGTACACACAGTAATTAATTACTGTTAATTAAATAATACCTACCTATCTAACTTTAGCCTTGATTTTGAGGATTGTGTGTCTTAAAACACATTAATTCAGGTCATGTATATCCTCATAGGTTTTCTAACATACATCAGTTATGTTGCCCACCTTCTCTCAAGAGCCCAACTGTTTTGAGGTGACAGATAGCTTTATAAATAAATAAATAAGCAAATAAACAAACCTCTTTTTTTTGGCAAGCAAAAAGGAGGGGGAAATTCCTTTACATTGTTTCTTACTTCTTTGTCCTGGGGAATGCAACTGAAGAAACCACATTTAAAATCAGACATTAGATATGCAAATATGTGTTCAGATCAGAGATGCAAAAATTATTCCAATGATTAATAATTCATCATAAAAAATGTCAATTAATAATTCTGAAGTATAATCGGCATGTTTCCAGTGCATCCTTATTTGGGCGGCCTAAATAGAATTGAATATATGCGTTCGACGGAATACTTACAACTTTTTTAAAAAATGCAACAAAGTCAATAAGAAAGTATGAACAAAAGGAAGCCATGATTGTCAGCATCAACTTCACTAGGAAAAGTTGGACATTCAGGTCACAAAAATCCCTGCAACTGCTCCACGGGTTTAATTAGTAATTTATCCAGCTGCCCCTCCAAAACAAACAGGGCAGCTTACAATTAAACACTAAAAAAATAAGCCTTCATAAACATAATGTATACTGCAAATTCTGCCAGTCAAAAAGTCATGTGACAAAAGTGCATGTCATTCTTGCCCAGCACGGGGAAGGGTGGGGGGAGGTTAGAGCTGTGGGGGAGAGGGAAGAGAGCTTTAAAGCCTTAACAAAGAAGAACAGGGTTGGATCATCTGGAAGATGCTCAATAGCAGCAGATTATCTGATCATGAATGTGAAAGTAACCAACCTCACAGATTAAATCAAAATTTCAGTGTTCTTCAGTTTAGTTTTGAAATGATGTATACCCTTCTAATATATTTTTCAAACATGCTCAGAAAGTAGGTGCATTAAAGACTTTCTATTGGGCCTTCTCCCCTTTAACCTAGTATTGTATGCCAACTGTACCAGGAGGCATTTCACATGGTCATTCACATCTTGGTTAGTTCCCAGATGGATTACTGCAACGCAATTCACACGAGGCTGCCCCTGAACAGTATCTGGAAGCTGCAATTGACCTGGAATGCAATGGCATCTGTGTTAGATATCTGCTACACGAGCTGCATCAGCATTCCTGGATTGGGTGCAATTGAGAGTGCTGATTGCCACCTACAAAACCCTTCATGGCATAGGGCCAGAATAATTGAAAGGCTGCCTCTTTCCAGCGGTCTCTACCCACCCTGTTTGACCCAGCACAAAGAGCATACAGTACTTCAGGTCCCATCAATTAAAGAATTCCATATATGCTCTTTTTGATCACGGCACCTGCCCCCTTATCACCTGAGATCAGATTGGCTTGACCTTGTAAGCCTTCTGGAAAGTGCTGAAGGCCTAGCTGTTTTTCCAGGCAGGAAAGTCCGGAAGTTAGTGAAGCCTGGGTGGTTTGATATTATTTTGTGGTTGCTGGTTTTTTTTTTAATTCTCTGTTGCTACTTTGGATTGTGTGTTGTATGCTTTAACAGTTATTTACATTGTGGTTTTTATATTTAAACTGTATTCACCAGATAGAGTCACTTTGGCAACAAGGGTGGCCATATAAATCTAAATAAATAAATATTGTTTAATCTGTTTTTCATTGTCTGTACCTGATGCTCAAGGGACAAGTAACATGTAGCCTTACTGATCTTGTTTGACTGAATCTTCCCTCCTCTCCCATGCCAGCAAGAGCTGATGGAGTTAGAATCCAACAGCTACACCGAGGATTAAACAGGAATCTGTTCATGTGCTAAGAGGGTGAGCTATAGGCCTTCCACAAATTATGCAGAGGAAATATTTTAAAACCAATGCAATAGTCTGTATTAAATAAATCTTAGGATCTGTGAGTAATATGAATATGAACTCTAGCCTTAGAGTTCACTTGGATATTTCAATAAAAAAAGTGATATGGGAATTCGTCAGAAGTTGTTCTTTCACAATCACTTTCCTCTCTCAGGAGGAAAATAATGTAGTTCAGAAAATGGTATAGAATCTCCATAGACATTAAGACAATACCCACCAAGTGAATCTGACATGTTTCTGCAAATGCTACTCAAATAAAGTCACTGGGATAAAGCAAAAACATTCACTGCCTACTATGAGACACAGGGCCAAAATATAACCACTGAGAAACTAAGTGAGCATGCTCAAAGAGACTCTCAGGATGCACAAACTCACAAGCCAATCTTTTAAAAAATCAAACCACCCATTGAGGAATGAGCATGCTAAGTGGACTCCAGGACGCTTGGCATATTGAATGTCTGCTGGAAAAGGAAGAAGTAACATTCAGAGAGAAAAAAGTGAACAAGTTTAATAATTTGCAGTATTCTGGAAAAATGGAAAGTCTAGCTTGCCGGCTGAAACTATGCAAAGGAATGAAAATACACTGACCTTGTACTTCAGAAGTCATTTACCCAAATTATTTCCAATTCCTCACATTTTATGTTTATGCAGAAGGAGCCCAACTTAAGTCACCTAAAGCTCAGTTTTACTTTTAGCAATGAAAACAAAAAGTCCCACAAATCCCTCCTGCTAAATTCTGAGACACAACTATATTCTCTAAAAATATACTATAAGTAAATCTACTACAAGATGCCTGGATAAGAAATTTCTTCACGGTTCCAGTTGGCAGCACACTGTAACACTCATTTTACAATGAAGGGATCTGTCTCCACCGAAATAACCAAACAGGTATATCGCTATTCTCTAAACAGTTTCAAGTTTCATGTAGGGAAATAATCTGCAAAGAGAAAAAGGAAATACATGTGTGGGAAATATTCTTGATCCATGTGCTAATGCCAGATTCCTACACATTGCCTACATGAGCTCCATGGAGAGAACTATTCCTCGGGCATCTTTTTTTTTTCACCCAGAAGATGAAATTATTACTTCCATATAGAAAGACAAACATTCAAACAAATATGAAGAAAACCCAGCTGTCTCCCTTGAGCTGTGAAAAATCCCTAAACGAAGAGCACCAGGGCTACAGTTCTATACACACCTACCTAAGTTACATTTAAGACAAGGGAGCTAATTTCTGAAGCGACAGTTAAAGGATTCTCTTCTAAATTATAAGACAGAAACTACACATTAAATAGAAGACCACACCATAATTACTTGGGAGATTGCAAAGATTACTGAATTGATAACATAAAATCAATCTAAATGACTTTGGAATCCTGGTTCGGTATTTATTGTTACAAGGCATACCTAGAAAAGGGGTTTCACCATGAGATTGTATTAAAAAGAAAAATTATTAAAACGAATAATGGATCATCTACTCTGTAGTAAGAGAAGTAGTGGCTTGTTCCAGATTAATCGTGAACTAGGATGAGTATCTCACATTATGTGCCTATGACCACAGGTTGCCTTTCCAAAGATGAACAAAAAGGAAAATAAACTTTAAACTTCATTATGAAAGAAAGAGAAAAGCTTCTAATGCATTACAGTTTCTGATTTACAGAAAATACAAAATGCCTACTGCTTGTTGGGTGCTGAGACAGGAATAAGCAGAGTTCAGATTTGTAGAATCCATACTGGTTTTTTTTTCACTCTGGGATCCCAGGATCTATCAACTAGAGATGTCTAAAAAAACCATGCATTTGAAATTAAAGAGTCAAATGGAGCTCACAACCGATTCTCATTTTTTTAAAAAAGAAAAGAAAACCACCCTGCTTCTAGTTAACTCCTATAATGTAGATCAAAAGGTAAGTCATTTTGTTTCTGTTATCCTAAAATAACCAAGCATTAAAAACCCTTATGGATCCGCTGCAAATCACCCACACAATTCTTTCAACCCCATCCATTGGTGCAATCCTTCTTATGGTGGCCTCGAACCTCCCAACCCAATTCTAAAACTGCTCCATTTGCACCGTCAAAAATAATAATAATAAAATAAAAATTAAATTATTTTTTTTTAAAAAAATCAACTGCAGCCTCTTCTGTTAATAACGAGCCCTTTTGTAATTTAGAGGCGGCCTTAAGGTTTCTCTGGCTAACTGACTTAACCTTTAATTTTATAGGCACCTTCTTGGCTCATCTGTGGATAGATGCCAAAAGAAATCTTGGATATCAATCTTATCTGGTAACCCCACTTGGGTTTCTCTTCCAAGCCCTATCCGACTATGGAGGGGTGGGAGATGGAGAGCGGGGGGGGGGGGAAGGGGGGGTGCCGGGCAACCCCCTTTTTGGCAAAGGCGCTCCCAGCGCTGCCTTTCTACGGTCACCCCAAGTTGCCCTCCTTCTCCCTTCCACCCATCCCCACCCCGGGTGACCCTTGTTCAGACGTCGCCCGCCAGAACTCTGGTGGACTGACTCTCTCTCGCTCTCTCTCCATCTGCGCCGCCGGGGAGGGGGGAGTCAGCGCGCGCGAGAGGGAGCTTTTTCTCATGCTAATGAGCCCCCCGGCAGGACCTCTGGGAAGGTTCGCGCAAGGCAAAGGCTGGGGCAGGTGGCCGCTCCGCTCGCCCCAGCAGCCCCCTACAGA
The DNA here is from genome assembly GCA_030761175.1 of Masticophis lateralis. Classification (NCBI taxonomy): domain Eukaryota; kingdom Metazoa; phylum Chordata; class Lepidosauria; order Squamata; family Colubridae; genus Masticophis; species Masticophis lateralis. The sequence continues at coordinate 218,030,371 of JAUDYJ010000001.1, forward strand.
CCGGAAATAGAGCCGCGAGGTCACGTGGTCGGCGAGTAGGATGCCGGCGTTAGAGAAGCGGGTGCGAGTCGGGGGCAGGCCGGGCAAAGAGGAGGCGAGGAGGCGCTCGCGCCTTCTTCCTTCACGTGTTTGACGGACGCATGGGAACAAAGGGCGGGGGGGGGGGAGGGAGAAAAAAAAATAGGGCGCAGCGAGGCGGCGACGGGGTTGGCTGCCTTCGAGGACACCCTCTTTTCCAGCATCCACTCTCGGGAAGCTTCGGTTGCCTTCTCCGGAAGTTTCTTCTCCCTTTTCCATTTTCCCAGGAAAAGTTGGAGCGAGGCGAAAAAAAGAGAAAGGCCGAAGAGAGGAGAAGGGGAAGGGAGGGGAGGAGGAAAAAAAAAGTGGGAGATTAACCTTTGCCATCGCTCTTCATTCAAGGGGGCTCTGGGCTTTGCCCAGCAGGTCGTCGCCCGGCCGATTCTCTCCGAATCGGATTGGCTAAAACTTGTCACTGTAACTTTTTGGGGAATGTGGGTTTTGTTTTAAAACTTCGTGAGCGGGTGGATGGGGGGGGGGGGGGGGGAGGGTGTGTTAACCTGGGAACCCGGGCAAACTTCCGAGGAGACTCTTATTAGGTGACAGGCGTGGAGATCGTGCGCTTGGAGGGTCGCGGAAGGAGTCTCCTGACTTCTGCCTCGGGAAATCGCCTCCCCCCCCCCCCATATTCTTTTTGAAAGGGATTTATTCCTAAAGAGCAGGGCTGCAGGTTTTTATATACATATAATAACAAGAAAAGGGGGAAAGGGCAAACGTTTTAATTTGTATGGGAGCGGTGGGGAGTGAACTAGATTGATCAGCCTTTTCTTCGCTTTCGGCAATAATGTCAAAGCCTTGGTCAGGCGGAAGGAAGGAAGGAAGGAAGGAAGGAAGGAAGGTCTGATTCTTCTATATTTTAACGAGGCTGCATATCCAAGCCACCACCAATTAGAAGAATACCATTGGGAGTTAAATCACTTTTCCATCTTTCTTAGACCCAACCCCCCCCCCCCATGAGTTTTTCTTCTCTTTTCTTCGCTCACTGTGTGTGCGTGCGCGTTACATAAAAATCGCCAGCTTAAACATCTGCCCCCTCTACTTAGTAGTGTTAAGAAAACACGGTACCTATCCCCAAGAATTCCAGAGATGAAACCCGGGTCTTGAGAAAAGGCTAGAATTTTCCCGCCAATAAACGCAGGCTTCTCGGCGCCCCTTACCTCCCTCCTTGGGTGCGCCACGATTTCAGGGGAAATTCGACCAGAAGGGCGCAGGAAGAACTTCAGAACTCCGTAGGAAAATGTTTTGGCACTTACAGTGGATACCCCCACCATCACCTTTCTTCCCCCTCCCCGGTAAACCGCGACGTCCTTCCCACGGTCCGCTTTGGGCTCTACTCCTTGGATGCCTGCGGAGATCCATTTCTTTCCCAACAAATGTAAAAAGATCGTTGTCCGTTTAAAAAAGGAGGGAAATTGGCAAATTTCCTCGCTCTGATCAATAATCCGGCGGTGTAGGAGTAAGTATGAAAAGATAGTGGGAACGATAAGTTGAACATTTGCTTTGCATAGGATGAATGATGGAGATATTGTTTATTATCATTATAATTATCATTTTGGTTTTGTTGACTGAGTTTGATCCTGAGGTAGAGCCTCATCCAAAACTAGGTCCTTGACATGTAAGAGGCATTGGATTTCACTGCGTGGGGTTTGTGTTTGGAGTGGCACCATCTTCCCGGACTTGGTGCGTTAGGTCAGTTCAATAAACAGATTAGCAGTCCCTACCTTGCCCTCCTTGGAGAGGGTGGATTTATTCCAATTCGGTCTGGGGAACAGAAATAACAGAAGAGGCTTTCCCCCCCCGGATCTCTTATGCATCTCCCTTTTTTTAGTGGCCCGTTTGGGCCGTTCAAATAAATGCCAAAGTTCTTCTGAATTAATACATAAAAGGCCGGTCTAAAATAGAAATGGCTGTTTTTAAGAATCACGGGCGGGTAGGGAGGTGGTTTCCGCGAACTTATGAAGGACCGCCTTGCTACCTGGCCTGGGGAAACATCTACCTTCTGGGGGAAATCAAGGGGAACCCTTACCTTCGTGCATCTTGAGAGGGAGGTGTTTCTGATGGATTACTTGCAGAATGATATGTGGGGAAATCACGTTCGGGCCAGACGGAAAATGAGGAAACAGTTCACTCTTTCCGCCCGCCATCGACTAAGGAAGCCATTCAGCCCACGTCTGAATAGGTCCTTAAAGCAGGGATCAAGTGGCGTGCAGATTTTGCAGACAGGTGGAGATAATCCGACCCTCTACGATTCTGCAGCCCTTTTTATTTCCCTTTTTCAAATGGGAAATGGAAAGAAGAAAATACAACTCCTAAATTCTGCAACTAGATTGATACGGAGCTTTTCTCTTGCAAATTTGGAAAAGACGTGATCCCAAAGATTGGACTTCCAATGGTACGGGGCGGTTCAAAGGGGGGTGGGGGGCTGGGGGACGATTTGACTCCCAATCAGATGGTAAGAGCAGGTTCGCCCCCTGGGCGAAGTTTGCAGCCCAGCCCCGGGATCAGGGCCCTCGATCCGGAGGGCTGTCGCCAGCGACTCTAGGAAGCGCCGCTGAGCCTTGCGGGAGGCGCTGCTTCAGCGGACACTTCGGAAGCAGTTTATCTTAGCCGGGTGCGAGTAAAAGTCCGCTCTCGGATCCGCCTCGCATTTGTTTCGGTTTCCTTCGATAGGAAGGAGAGCGGGGGATGGAGCGCGCGCTCCCGAAGAGCTTTCGCGGCTTCGGAGCGAGAGTGATGCTGGCGGAGGGTCCATCCAGAGACACCCCACCCCCTCCCTTTGGGAAGCTGTGCATCTGCCGCCCGGATCGTGCAACTCAACCCTAAGAAGTGGACATTTTCCGCGTGCCTGTCTGTGTGCTGCATATACTGATCTCGTGTCAAAGTTGTCCGTTAGAGAAGAAAGGGAGAACGGGAGAAAAAAGGGTGAAAAGATGCCCAGCAAAGGTCCCAGTTCCTTCATTCCAGTTCAGTACCTCTAATCCCCAGTTTGTTGTTGTTGTTGTTGTTTTGGTATTTTTAGGCTTTCGCCAGTTAACGGTTGTTTCCCCACGCACCCTTCTCCCTCTCTCTTTCATTTATACCAACACACATTCTGATGTGCCTACAAAGCAGCTTTTTGATTAACTAAATATAAGAGCATTGGTTAAGAACACATTTTAAGTTTCGTGTGTGTTTGTGTTTTTAAAGGTTCCCCTGGGAATATGGACTCGGAATTGGTTAATAATGTGCAATACTTGCTAAATTGCTGACTTCCAGATGTTGGGAGGGGGAGGGAGGGAAAAACAGAAAAGAAATATCTTTCTTGTTTAAGACCTACATAACCTGATTGGATTAGGACAGGCACGTCATATTGGGAACCTTTTTTGAGTGATGATTTAATTAACCATACAGTCGAAAGCTGTATTCTCTAGGACATCCCAGTCCGATTTGCATAGCCAATCCCTACAGTGCAAAGGTGGAGTCTAAAGGCCTAATTTTCATTAAAAAAAAAAGCTTCCCCAAAGTCCCCCCAAATACACATATTAAACTTGTTGCCTCTAGGAACTGTAGCTCAAATCTATATCTATCGAAGTATAATTATATTTATCTAAGCGCCTGTGTGTGTATGCATATAGATATGCATATGCATATACTTACATACATTGTATGCATGTATCTATACATTGGAATAGTATAATATAGTATAGTATAGTATAGTATAGTATAGTATAGTATAGTATAGTATAGTATAGTAATAGTAATAGTAATAGTAATAGTAATAGTATAGTATAGTATAGTATAGTATAGTATAGTATAGTATAGTATAGTATAGTATAGTATAGTATAGTATAGGTAAGGCATAGGCATAGTGTAGCAAGAAATGCATGTGTGTGTGTGTACATATAGGTGGAGGAGGTGTGTGAGTGCATGTATGTTTCTCTTTGTGTGTGAATATGTAGGATGTATACTATTCAACAAATTCGCCTAACCTGCAAGATTCACTTCTAAAAAAAACCCCTCAAATCTCCCCTTATTCTTATGTAACTCATATGCCATTGAATGTTCCTTATGAGCCTTTTTTACTGCTCTTTCACATACAGAGTGAGGCCCTATCTCTTTGCAAAGATATGCTGAGGGGTGGGGGGAGAGGGAGGAAATTAATGAATTCCTGAATACTAAGGAAAAAATCTTACTTTCTCTATTCTACCAAGAGAGAGGGTTGATTTTAATACCCAAACACAGATCACTCTCTAAAGTATCTCCGTTTGGAAGCCGGTCCCTTGGATTCAGAAGGCTTTACTTCCAAGTAAGACTGCATAGGATCAAAGGCTCCGTGTGTAGAGGTAAAATAAACGCAGAATTAGGCGAGGGTCGGAAAGAGGCGCGGGATTCAGGGGTCACTTGTTCCCTTCCTTGCCATTATCCTTGCCACCCAACACCACCACCCCCCATTATCAAATAGTCTCTTTCCCTCCCCTCCGTTCCCCAGAAATCTTGTTGGGTTTGTGCTGCGTGCTCCCGGGCCTGGCTATCGCGGAGGAGCATCTTCGAAGGCCTCATCGGGGTGGAGAGATGCGACTCTTTAAGCCCCAAGGTGGCTCCGCCGTAACTTTCAGCTCCTTGGAGTTGTGGCGAGTTCTGGCGAATGGGGCTTCGCCGCTTTCCGCCTTGCATCCAGTAGGATTTAGTAGGGAGGATAATGATGCCAAAGGCTTGATGGCTGGGGAGGGAGGGAGGGAAGGAGGCAGGGCAGGGAGGGAGAGAGGGAGGGTGGGTGGAAAAGAGGGAGGGAAGCACGGAGGGAGGGAGGTGGAATTGCATTTCTTCCACTAAAGCGTTTGCGGAGACTTCAAGGTATAATCTATCCCAGATCCTTCCTTTCCCAGAGAGAAACTTGGCGATCACGTTTCCACATGATGCTCACGTTTGGTGCTCTTCAATTATCCCTCGCCACAAAGATAGGTGGCGTGTGTTTCAGGGTCCTCTCTCCTCTCTCTCCGACAGAAAAGAAAAAGAAAAAAATGCCATTAGAAGAGGCGTAACACGTCAGTCCGTCCCCAGGTTTGTGTTTCCTGGAGTGGCAGAAAGAGATCAGTCCTAACCTGCCCAGCAGGAATAACGGTCCCTCCCGACAACTCTTTGAGAAGCCTCTGACCATCCTCCCCTCCCTCCGCCAGCTACAGCTCCCTGCACCTTTTTCCCCTTTTTTTTTCTTTTTCCCCTTCTTCACTCCGCGGCTTTTTCATGCTTCTTCTTCTCTTCACTGCTGGCCAAAACTACAAACAAGACTTCGCAGGTACGTTCTCCGATATATTTTTCCCTTCTCTTTTTGCTCCCACTCCGCTTTCCTTCGTATTTTCTCTTTCTCCCTTCTGATTTTACACAATTGCTGGCTTGGGGGGGGGGGTGTCTGTTTTCCTTGTCTGTAGCTGGGGAGGAAGTGGTGATGAGGGGAGAGGATTCTCATTCCCCCCCCCCTCTAGAAATCTATACTCATTTGAGTTCCTTTGAAAATAAAAATAAAGCAGTCAGAATCTTGTTCTTCGAACTGTTCTTATCTAGGGGAGGAAATCGGTTTTTCTTCCACCCCTACACCTGGCTTACCAGGTAGAAAAAGTTATTTCTTCCCCTCTGTGGGCGAGTGTGGATGTCTGTATTTTACAGTTTTCAGTGGAAGACAAGGGGGAAAAAGTTCTAGTTTCCAAATTTAGGTCTCTTTTGGGCAAGGATTATTCTAGCTTTCCTTCAGGTTCGCATTTACACATCTTAAAGTTTACACATACCTGTTAATGATTTTCAAGCTGTGAGTAAGTACAGCATAGCCATGGCTGGATAATAAGATGGTAACTGAGTTTTGCTTTGAAAGGGACTCCTAGCAAACATTATTATGATTATTATGGTGATGATTATTCCTTCTGCTTAGTCAGTTTCATTTCTTGCTTTTATTTTCTGACTTGGGTGAAGTAACAATTCAGCTTCTGGGATTCTTACCCAGAAGTGAAAGTAGTGACTGGAACTAGTTTGAAAGTCATTTAGAGAAAAAAAAATGAGATAACCTAGACATGAGGACGAAATTTTCCAAAATACTGGCTACTTTAAAAAATATATATTTTTAAATATCCAAGAAAGGTAGGTTGTCCCTTACAAACATTGAGGTCGATTTTCACTCTGCTGTTTTCTTCCCCGATTTTGCCACCAACTCAAGAAATCTATCAGGGCGCTGCTGGTTAGTTTTGCTTTGAATAATTTGCTCGCTTCCTCCCCGGCTTGGGTTTTTTCTGTTTTTTTTTTTAAATCCTTAACAGAGAATGGCAAACTCTGTAGAGTTACAAGTCTCCAGCCTCAAGGCTCGGAGCGTCTCTATTCGGTCATTCGCTCACACTTTAGTGCGAGGCTCAAGATGGGCGAGACAAGGAAGTCCAGGGCGCTGGACTGAGTTTTCCTGGGCCAGTTGGCGCTTTTTACCTGCACCGCCATCAGGGATTCTTTTCAAGATAAGCTTCCAAATTGTTCCCCTGCGCTGCGAGATTTTTATTTTTATTTTTAAACGGTTAAAACAACAACAACAACAACCGCTAAGGGAGCAGCCACCTTAGAAGGAAGAGGAGTGAATCATCCCTCGCCTGAAAACCTGTAAAGTTTTTGTTCCGAGCAGTCCACGTTACTCCCAAGTAAACTTGGGGGGACTTACTGTCACGCGAAGGCGCAGGGAGGATGCCGCGAAGCCAGCCCGAGCGTCCATTTTTAGGCGGCCAAAGAGCCCTGTAAATATGGGAAGGGCAGACAAAAGACGAGGTGAGGATGAATTCGGTTCAGGAGATCAAGGGTTAATCGCCCTTGTTTTACAGATTGCATCTGTTACATCTTTTATGGTTGCCCGCCCCCCCCTCGCTTCTCCGCTCCCCCACCTCCCTAACCCACCAACCCCGCAGCCCCGGCTAAACTAATCCTCCAGTCGGTGCAGCGTGCGCGGTTGTTTGTTGTTGTTTTGTGTGCGGGTGTGTGTGTGTGTGTGCGGGTGTGCGTGAGCGCGCGTGTGTTAAAGCTACAGCCTAGCCTCTCAAGCCCTAGCCGTGTGGGTTTCCCCAGTTTTTGACAAGGTCGACCTCGGCTCCGGCTCGCGGCCACCTCAGCCCAGCCGCCGTGCGCCCCTGGACGAGCCCGCCTGCCTTCGACCGCAGCTCGAACGCGCGCGAGCCCCGGGGAAGCGATGGTGCCGGCGGAAGAGTTGGACGCTCCGGTGGCTCTTCCTCCTCCTCCTCCTCCTCCTTCTCCCTTCCCCTCCCCCCTTTCCAAGGTTCCTTCTGGAGAAGAACTGAAATGACATACGGGGGAGGGGGGGTTGTGGGGGGGGGGGGTTTGAGTGGGGGAGGAAAGAAAGAGAGCGAGAGATCCTGTGCTGGATATGATCGGCGTGACTTTAAAAGTGAGAGAAACCAACGGGGAGGGGAGGGTATGCGGGATAGCCAAGCGACAACCGCTTGTGTGGCTCTTATCAGTTGATAGCCATGTGCGTGATATGTATTCTGTGCGCCACAGCATATGCAAAGTAGGTACAGCGTGGAGATCCTGAGTACTTTTCGGAAGAGACGAATCCGCCCAGCCATTTGAGTCAAGCTATCTTTCTGTTTGGGGGGTGGGGGTAGGGGCGGGGGGGTGGTGGAAGAGAGCAAGCGAGAGAAATTAACCTCGAGTGCATTCCCCTATAGGTCATGAGTCATTTTGAAGATGTAGCGGTTGCGTGTATGTATTTATGTGGGCCTCTCTCTCTCTCTCTCTCTGATCTCCTTTGCCGGTGGAGGAATAATAATCACGCTAATAACGTTAATAAACAAACAAGCAAATAAAGCAGCGCCATGGCGCGGGGGAAGAAGGAGCGAAGAGGAAAGCTGCCCCCGTTCTTCTGGAGGGAAGCGAGGCCAGCGCTCGGCTCGGGGGTCGGGGGCTGCTCCGCCCGGGCCGCGTCCGTGGCCGCTGCTGGGCAAGGGGGTCTCCTTCCGTGCGGGGGAAGTGGGGGAATCGCCGCTCCGTGGGTTCCCTTTGGCGCCCTGCGTTTGAACGGGATCTCGCCATGCCCACCCGGTTCCCTCTGTTTGGTTGTTCCATAGAGTCTGCGTGTTGCTGAATCAGAGAGCCGAGTCCATGCGAACGAGCCATCTGATCCCCTCTTATCAATGAAGCAGCAGATCATGGCGGATGGCCCCAGGTGTAAGAGGCGAAAACAAGCCAACCCAAGAAGGAAAAACGGTAAGGGGGAAGCCGGAGGGGGAGGAAGGAGCGCGGGGCTCGGGGCCGGGCGCGGAACCTTCCGTCAAACTTTTCTTTCTTTTGTGATTTTTCTTGGCTTCTTTTTTACTTTTGGTCCCGGCGACTTCACTTTGAGAGAAAAGAGGACTCGACCGGGGGAGGGGGGGAGGAGGTTGGAGACGAAGCGGACGAAGGGACAAGGAGAGCGATTGGGAGGGGGGGCTGGGGAGGAGGGGGAGTCCAGGACCAGAGGAGCCCCCCCCCTCCCCTTTACGGCCGAACCCTGGATTTTGGACTGGCGCCTGGCGATGGCTTGTTCGGTGGCGGAGAAAAGGGAGAGGAGCGCCCGAAGAGAAAGAAAGAGGAAGGGCTCGCTCGGCTTGTTGTCTGTTTGCTGAAAAGCAGCGGCGGCGGCGGCGGAGAGGGGGGGGGGGCGGTTGAAGGGAGTCCAGCGAGGGTGAGTGTCAGGGGATCCCGAGGCGTTTCTATTCCGGTATGTGAGCCTGAGCGCCCCCCCCCTCCCTCGAGTGCCTTAGGATCCCTCCTTATAACATTAGTATTTTTCTCTAAACCCCCCCCCCCCCTCCGCGCCGCCGCGCGCCTTTTCCTTTCCTTTGGAGAAGTCCAATCAAACTAGGCAGGAAAAGATCTCGGGGTTTTTTTTCTTGGAGGGCAGATTCTTTCAGAAAGGAAGTGGGGACTCCAGGCGCTTAGGGAGAGAGAATTGTGGAGGGGAGAGATTCCCCCCTCCTCTCCTTCTTGAAGCTGGAGGGGGTGAGGGATAGAGAGAGAAGCTGAAAGTTTCTCGCCTGCAGCCTAGAGCGAATCAGCTAACGGTCCTGACTGCTCGGCTCCCGAGCCGGCGAGATCGCCCAGGAAGACCCGTTAGATCCCTCCCTGCCTTTCCGCCTCTCTCGCCAGGCTTTCCTCGCCCTCGGGCCCGCCGTTGTCTCTTCCTGCTTTTCCTTTGATCCCTGCTTTCCCTGCCACAGTCGTCGCTCATCCAAAGCAGCCCCCCCGCCACCTCCCCCCCCCGCTTTCTTTCTCACACACAAGAAAAGCGAGCATGAAAAAGAAAAGGGAGAAGGGGGGGGGAGGCACTTTTGAACACGTCCAGGACTTTTCACGTTGTCATGATCAGCCCCTGCCATGGATCCCTCTGTGTGTGCGTGTGTGTGTGTGTCTGTGTGTAAAGGGGGGGGGGTTCTGGCAGAGATTAGGGAAAAGAGGGGGTGGATTGGAAGAGATTTTTTAACAGCTTCATTAAAACACACACACACACACACAGGAAAACCCAAACCGCTAAGTCAGAGGCTGGGAAAAGCGGGGCGGGGAAGACCGAAGGGACAGCAGCGTGAGAAATTTTGATCTGAACTGGCGGAAGAGTTTACTTGGGGCTTAAACGTTAGCCCTCCCTTCGCCAAAGAAATCTCTCCATAGACAGCAATCATGAGAATGGGGAACGTAAAGCTTTGGGGGGGGGGGGGTGATTTATCCAGGCTGCCCTCTCTTCTTATCTCCGCAGCCTTTGGGGAAACTTGGGGGAAAGGTTAGGTTCACTAAGATACGCTTCTATATGGGGGATTTTTGACTTTTTCCCAATTCTCTTGCTGCGTTTTTCCCTAGCCTCTGCCTTTTCTCTTTGGCTCACAGCTTCCAGAGTTTTCCCCGTCTCCTAACACACTCACTCACACAGAGAAAGGAAGGGGGGAGGGAGAGAGAGAGAGAGAGACGCTTCCATCCAACTCAGTGTCTCTGTAGTAATCCGTGTGATCCTGCCTAGCTCTTAGAGTTGGAGCAACTTTTCTTTAGAGAAAGAGATGGGGGGAATCCGTTGGAATCACCCGGTCTTTGCAAACCCGAATCGGTTAGCTTTTCAGGCAGCCCGACTTCGAAAACGGGAGGTGGGGGGAGGAGGAGAAAGGAGAATTAAAATACAACAAGGCGTGTGGATTCCAAACAAACAAACGCTTGCTGTGTTGGGTGGCTTTCTGGGTTGCTCTCTCTCTCTCTCTCTCTCTCTCTCTCTCTCTCTCTCTCTCTCTCTCTCTCTCTCTCTCTCTCTCTCTCTCTCTCCCTCCCTCCCTCCCTCCCTCCCTCCCTCTGCTGCCGGGTGACGAGCCATATGGGGGAGTGATGGGGACTTTAAGATTTAGAAACTCTCGGTTAAGTAAGTTGCACAACGAAGAGCTGCTATTTCTTCTCGTCTTCCCGCCCCCATTTCATGTTGCCTTTGATCTCCTTCTTAGGGTACTTTCTGGGGAGAGGAAAAACAACCCCCGAAGGAGTCCCTTCCAGCCCGGCTGAATGTGTTCCTCCAGGCTTAAGGGTAGACCTTCTTTAAGATGGCCTGGCCAGAGAGTAAACCCCTTCCTTCTCTACCTACCTCTCCCTCATCTGCTGTCTGAGAGGGCCAGGGCCCTTGGGAAGGCTTCCCTCACCTCTCTACTCCTCCGCCTGTTCTTTCCTTTGCTGATGATGAAACGCTGCTTATTGATTGGCTTCAAATCAACGCGGATCTGTAGGACTCTCCTTCCCCTCCCCCTTGACAGAAGGACAGAAGATGATGCTGGTCAGATCTCTGGGTCAAGATAGATGTTTTCTCCCATCCTTCCCTTTCAGGACACAAAAAAAATCATCTTCTCCCTCTAGGTCTTTCTAAGAAAAGGTGGAATGATATTTCAGACTAGAGGTTTGTTTGGTTTGGTTTGTTTTTTTTTTTCGTTTAGAAGCGGGGGCCAGTTTCGTTTCGAGGCAGGATGAGGTGGTTTAATCCACTTTATTTATCTTTCTCAGGGGTTTGTGTGCGAGCGCGCAGGGTAAGACTGTTAGCTTATCTTTCTAAAGCTTGTCCACTCCCCTGCGGTAAATATCTGCCTGTATATCTTAGACGTTCCATATTTCCTCTTAACAGTTTGATCGAGAGGAAGAGAGAGGGGGGGGGGGAGAGAGAAATGACATTACTGGCATGTGATAATATGCATACGATGCGAACAGGAAACAGGCACGATTAGAGCATGCAGAAAAAAAAAACCCAGAATAATATTAATTTTGCTACCCCAGCTTTCTAGTTGACTGGAAAGTGAAGAGAGGCTGGAAGTGATTGAGCCCTGAAAGTTTGAACGATCTGCTCTTTTAATTCGTACGAACTTCTCTGACACTTTCAGAGTCGCTAACCTGAAGTTTCAAAACGCTCAGCAATGTGTTGCAACTGAGGGGAAAGCTAGGCCAGCCCTCTCTTCCTATCTGAGATGTGTAATTTGTTGTTTTCTTATTTCTCCAGGGAGAAATGCTCCGATTTGGAGTCGCAAGAAAACGTAGCTAAAATATGTTTCCTTTTCCTTTCTCTTCCCTCTCATCTCACCATGGGAATTGCTGGAGATATATCTGTGCCGGAGTATATTTTCTGTTTTCTCTCTCTCTCTCCTCCATTCTTCTGGATTGGAGGGTAGAAAGTGGGAAGAATTGTGACTTGATTGAGGGTCTGGGTCCCCCCCCCCCCCCGTAAAGTTGCATTGAATGCAACTGGTAGGCAAAGATATCACCCAGAAGAAATTCAAGGGTTTCCTATTTAGGATCCAAATGTTGTTTTTTTAGCTTCGGTAAAAAGGGGGATCAGGACAGAGCAGAAGAAGCCATCCAATTCGGAGCATATCTCTAGAGTGATAGGACTCTCTCTATCTCTATCTCTATCTCTATCTCTATCTCTATATCTAATCTATATCTATATCGGATTTGATTTGTTGATTGTTTTCAATTGGTAGCTATCCCAATTAAATAAGGGGTAAACCTAAGAACTCCAAGCATGGGTGTAGACTGGCACTGTTTAAAGACAAGCTGCTATGACAGAGGGGTTGTTTTTGGTGGTTGTTGTCTTGAAGCCAAGGAATACTCCATTGATTAGGAGAGAAAGGGAACTGGAGCTGGCAGTTGGAGGGTGATCTGGAAGGATCAAGGTTAGTGCAAAGGAAACGGGGGTGCGAAGGAGATGGAAATATTAAGTAAGGGAAGTTAAATGCAAAATTAAGTTAGGGAAGTGAAATGCCCAAGCCCAGTCCATCCTCTCTTGGTTTTTTCAGGAAAGTTGTGTCAGCTGATGCCGGGGGTGATTGAAATGCTGGCTCTACTGAGGGAAGCAAAAGGCAACCCTCCTTGCCCAAACCTTCCCTTCTCCACTTGTGCACAGTTCGCCCCATAGCTACCTTGCTGGAAAGCTGGAAACTTTCCCCAAGTTCTGACTCCATTGGCTTGAGTTTTGGGGGTGCTATATCCCTTCCACCGCCACTGGTGAAGCCAACTTGGACTTAAATAATAATAATAATAATAATAATAATAATAATAATAATAATAATAATAATAATAATAATAATGATAATGATGATGATGATGATGATGATGATGATGATGTTGAGAAAGTTTTAGAGAATGAGAAACTCAAGATCTTGTGAGACTTTAGGATTCAGACTGACCGGCAGTTGGTTCACAATACACCTGACATAACAGTAGTTGAAAAGAAAAAAGTATGGTTCATTGACATTGCAATACCTGGAGATGCACGGATTGAAGATAAGCAGCAAGAAAAAATCACAAAGTACCGGGACTTGCAAATTAAAGTTGAGCAACTGTGGAAAAAGAAATTGTGTGTTGTCCCGATTGTAATTGGAGCCCTTGGAGCAATACCCAAAGGGCTACCCCCTATTTAGAAATTCTAAATTTACTGGACTTGAACATTTTGACTGTACAAAAAAACCACCTTACTCGGAACAGTTTATATCCTCCCAAACCATACCTTAACAGTTCCTAGGTCCTTGGTTAGGACTCTGTTACTGAGCTATTAACCAGCCTCAAAGGCTGTGAATCTCACTACAGATATAATAATAATAATAATAATAATAATAATAATAATAATAATAATAATAATAATAATAATAATAATAACAACAACAACAACAACAACAACAACAACAACAACAACAACAACAACAGACTGTTCAGCCTAAGGAGAAGGAGAATCCTCCTCTCTCTGGATAAGAGCAAAGGGGCTCAGATATTTTTGCAGCCAGGACTTGACCAAATTGGCTCCTTTAAGAAACAAAACATGGCCACAAGGTGCTAGAATTGTGAAGACCCCCCCCTCCCGCACTCCACTCTGCACACCTGGTCTCTCTCGCGCACAGAGTTTTCAGGGGCCCTCTGACTCAACCCTCTCCAAGAAACTGCCAAAAGGAAAAGACAGGAGGACTGATTCCTTCTCCCCTATCACCACCACACTAACGGGGCCAGCCTGAGAAGTCTTAGCTTTTTACTCTTCCGTGGGTTCCATGATAGTGCACCAAATGACACTCTGAAAACTCCTAGAATTCTCTGGGCTGCTCTCGCCCCATTCTTTCTCCCTGGAGAAGGCCATAAGGCGGAAAACGGTAGGGGTGGGGGTGGAGCACTGAGATGCAGCTGCGCTTTGAAAGAGCATCTTAGGTGTGTTGGAGAAAGTGGGGGCAAAAGGGACAGCATCTGGCATGGGAAAGCAAGGGGGAGACAGATGTAGGAGCCCCGAGCAAGCAATTTGGGATTCTCCCCCTCCCCCCCCTCTCTTTCTCTCTCTCTCTTCTCCACTTCAGGTACATTTATGAACAAGATGTCGGGACAAGTCTAGCTTTCTTGACAAGTAGGTAGGATGTGTGGGGAGGTGACTTTTGCAGAGCTCAGGTCTCCCTCCTCGTAAAAAAATATTCTGGATCTCCTGCTTGCTCCAAAATAACTCTAGATTGTAGGGTTCAGAGCACAGCCCAAGGTCTAATCAAAGACCTGCTTCTTGCGACCCAAGCAAAGTGAGGGGCGTGGGGGATGGCACGCAGGAGGCTGTCTCCCTTGTCAAGGTGGATGTATTTATTTTTGTCTGAGGAGGTTGCTGGCGGCTGAGAATAGAATCCTCCCGAGAATCTGTTCATGACCAGGTTAAAACTAGGACAATCCCAGAGATGAGCTTCTTAGAATTTTTCCCCTCACCTCTTGAATTTTACCACCCCACCCTCACACCCCTTTATGTCATTGTCCCTCATGCACACCTCCAAATTATTACTGGCCCTGAGTCTGTTTGAGATGAATTCACGCATGGAGTTTAAAATGATTTTTCTAAAGCACACATACACAGACACAGACACACAGCCGTATCTCAGGGGAGCTTAAAAAAACCTTCAACTATATGGGAGGGCATTTCCTAAGGGAGAAATCACATTTCTTTCTCTCTTTTAAAAGTGGGAAGAGAAGTGCGGATTCTCTGAAAAGCATCAGGGATGTTTGGCTTGACAAGCATCTGGGCGAGCTGCATTATCCCAGTGCTTTTAAGGTGCATTTTCTCCTCTCTGAAAGGGACGCCTTTGTCCTCTTTTCTAACCCCCCCCCCGCTACTGACCCCCCAGCCCGTGGGCTTCCCAAGGTAGACACTATTTTGTGCCTGTCACCCAGAGAAGGGAGTGCAGGTTTGCAGTGCTCACAGACAATTGATTGTCTGCCCTAATGTGTTTCATTTACATGTTTATAACGTCAATAGTGCTGGGGTGTCCACTGTACCATTCATTCAAGCCTTCTCACAAGGGTACAATTGTCCTGAATGGCGAAGTCAGACACCTTTTTGATTGCTCTTTGGTTGTCTTTTCCCCCCTCTTTAAAAAAGAAAGAAAGAAAGAAAGAAACAGAGGGAGGAGGGATGGGAGAGAGCGAGAGAGATTTCTGAGGCAAAAACACTAGTTGAAAACGTGCAGCATTAAATGTTATCAAGAAAGCAGATGGGAAAGCAGAAATAAAAGGGGGGGGCAGAGAAGCCTCTGGATGTTTAAAGGACCCCAACATTTGTAAAGTTGGACAGTTCCTGTTCGATTGCTTTATTTAAAAAATCCCCCCCCCCCACACACACACACACAATCTTTCAGATGGCTTGGGTCTACTTGGCTTCTGTAGCTCTTGCCTTTCCTGATTTGGATTTCTTTATTCTACGCTTCTTCACTCCCCCTCTCTCGCAGAAACACATTTTCCTTGTTCAAGAATGCCACCTTCCACCCATTAGGAAAGAATCCCGTTGCAACTCCTACAGCAGACTTGACTTAGGATCGGGGCGTTGCTGCGGCTGTTTCGCTTTTCTCGCTCCCCAAGCCAACTTCCAGCGCCAGTCGGGAAGCCAATTTGTGAGCATTGATTTGTGTCTGTGGCGGGAGTGTGTGTGAGAGAGAGGGGGGGGGAGAGAGAGAGGGTAGCTTGGCATCTAGGACTGAAGGTGCCGTGCCGCTCAGTCTTGGAGCAGATGTGGAAATTGTCCCACTAAATTGCAGCTTCGGGAACTTGACTGAACCCTAAGATACTGTAATCAAGTTAAAAATAGGGACCAAGAGAGTGGAATTTATGCAATCCACTTTTTCATCCCTAAAATAATGAGAATTGTTTTTTTCGGTGCTCCTCTTTTTCCCCCGTAATTGTTTGTATGTATTGGGCCTGTTGCTGTTGCTATTACTGCTCCTATATCTCAGATGAGTTGGGCGATTTCCCCTTGTGCCTTTCCCTGCTGTTTGTTCTCACTCCCTGTGATAAGGCTAGACTGGATTAGCCTCTGTCTTCCCCCACAGCTGAGGACAGCCCTATCTCCTTCAGTCATGTCAATTAGATGTCTAATGTAGCCCTATAGAGCCCATATGGAGACACCCTGGAAAAGGAGGGTTCACATTACAACTCGGAGGAAGAGGGAGCAGGCGGGGGGGGGGAGGGGAAGCGGTGGGGGGGGGGGGGAAGAAAGCCTTATTGCTTTCCACCTTTAAAAGATAAAACTAGAACGAATTCCCCCCCGTTGCTGAGGTTGGGAAAAAGCCTGTTTGTGAGCTTGCCTGGTCTTCTATATTATTCTTATTAATTATTTGAAAGGAGAAGCGTATCTCTAGGTATCTCGATCAATACGTAGCCACGCACACGGCTCACCGTCTACGTATGCGTTATTGTTATTGTTATTGTTATTGTTGCCGTTGTTGTTATTGCTATTATTTTCCGCGTGTGCCTTCCAGGCAAGGCGCACCGAGTCACTGCACCGTCAGCTGAACCCCTGACACGGCGGTCTTTTGAATGCCTTAGGTATGATTTCACTTTCGCTCACATCAATGCTGACCTGAATGCCTTTCATATCTGATCCGCTGTGTCTCTCCCAGTAAACATCCCCTGAGGGGAGAACAAAGAAAGGGGCTCTTCTTCTTAATCACAATTCAGTCCATTCACCCGCCGGCAGGCTAGATTTGCATTCTGCAACAGAAAGCCAAGATGAAAAGAGAGAAAAAGCGAGGGAGGGAGGGAGAGAGAGAGGAAAAGAGAAAAGAAGAAGAGAGGAAAGAAGGAAAAGAAAAAGGGAGGGTGAGAAAGAAAGAGAAAGAGAGAGAACGAGAGCGGGAAAAGCAAGAGGGTGGAGGCCGAGTCAAATAGCTGAGGTGTTTGTGGCTGTTTGTTGGCCTTCGCCTAGTTACAAGCCTTATATAGCTGCCCAGCCTGCGTTCTCTTGACAGGCAGATAGTGTTACAAGATGGCATGCGGGTACTATTCGTGGCCACTTTGCCGCTCACACTTGAGGCAGAAAGTGTCAGAAAGGGATCAAATGCCGCGCTCGGGCTGGCGGGAGGCTGCCGCGGGGGCGGGGTGGGCGCGGTGCGGCTGGGGGTGGGGGCGGGCGGGTGGGGGGGGGGGGGTGAGAGAGAAGGCAGGTGGACCGAGGTGGGCGAGGAGGGCTGCGCGGGGGAGTTTGGAGCTTCGAGGCTCGGCGGGGATTTGCGGCGTCCTCCCTCCCTCCCTCCCTCCCTCCCAGGTGACTTGGGCCCCTTGGCCCTTCTTTCAAGCCGCTGGCCCGCGGGGGGCGCAGCTTGCAGGTGGAAACCGATTGACTTGGCAAGGAGGGGGGAGGAGGCGATTCGCCCAACCTAGACGGTTGCGCTGGGGCAGGAGCTAGAGGTTGCTCTGCTCTGAAGTAGCTGCGCGCCCGTTTTGCCCTGGGGAGATGGCCTCCCCTCCCCCCTCCCCTCCCCTCCTCTCCCGCGATCTTCACGACCTGCCTCACCCCGGCCTGCTCCCAAGAAACTCGGCTTGCTCTGTAAGGGAAGTCACTAAGCCCTCCGCCTGGAATGCAGCCGCCGATCCAAGCCCTGCGAATTGGGAAGCTGCCGCCACTTCCCAGCGCAGCCGTGGGAGTGAGCTCTCTTTCATGGCAGCCGGGCTCCCTCGCTGAGCGAAGCAGCCAGCAGGGATTGCCCTCCCGAGGCTGCCAGGCCTGGCAAGGCGAGGGAGGGCTGCAGGCCCCGGCCAGCTTTACCTGGGAGGAACGCTTAGGGAGGCTAACTTGGTTTATTTTTTTTAGAAATCTCTCCAGCCTTGCTTTAGGAATTCACCCGGAGGTCAACGTGGGTCCTCTGCGGAAGGGAAACTGCCAGGTTATCATTTTATATTAAGCCCACCAAAATGCACATCCTTTGCTTTCCAGCAAATCCCTTGACTGGGTTCTGCTCAGCACAGCGAGCGGCAAAGTCGCCTGGGGAATTCAAGGGAACCCTGAAGCCCACCCCTAACGGCTAACGGAGACCCATCTGAAACGGAAATCTTGGTGTGGGACAGAAACATAGGTACCCTTCCTAAAAAAAATGCCACTTCCTCGAATTTAGTATAACAATGGTAGCAGCGAAGTTCCCCTTCCCATTCCCACAGGAATGCGGTGAAAAGAGATGGTTGGTTCTTAAGGATCGTGACATTTAAAAACGGGGGAGCGAAAGAAAAAGGGGTGTCGTTTGCCACTCTTTTACACCAAAAACACAGCTGCACTTGAAGAATAGGGGCAGAATTGGGACTGTCAAAAATCAGGATGCCAGTTGTGGGAGAGGGCTTGGGGCCAGTTTAGCTTGGCTAGCTATTCTTTCAGTCACTTGGGCAGTACTTTTAATGAAAGCGAACTAACGCTGAAGAAAAATAACAATGGATAAATGCATGTGTATGCAGTTTTTGTATTATTTGCATTAATTCCAGCAGAAAATAAACACCTGTAACATAAGCTGCACGTTCTTCTAGTTTACTTCAATGCTGCATGATAATGCATACGGATGTACCTATTCTTGAAAGGTTTGTTTGTTTGTTTGTTTGTTTATTTATTTATTTATTTATTTATATTACATAACCAGGTTGATGGTGATTGTGATGATTCTGTTATGATTCTCCCTAGGTTCCATTCATCTTACCTTCCCTGAAAGAGAGTTTTATTTATAACTGTGTCCTGCTTATTAAGAAGTACTTAAGCCCTTGAGCTGTCACATTTTGCCTACGTTCTTCTTTGCCTTCCCGTTCAGCAAGTTAGAGAGAGATGGAGGAGGGGAAAAAAGATTGGAAGAGGGAGAGAGGCAAAGAGAGAACATCCAGCTTCTAAGCTTAGGAAAACTGATAGAAATCTTAAGTGACAAGTTTTGAACTATACCATTTCTTGGTTACTAAATTTTCTGTTTATTTTTCAGAAACCTCTCTCTCTCTCTCTCTCTCTCTCTCTCTCTCTCTCTCTCTCTCTCTCTCTCTCTCTCTCTCTCTCTCTCTCTCTCTCTCTCTCTGTGTGTGTGTGTGTGTGTGTGTGTATTAAACAGGTTCAGTGTGAATTGCTGGTTGAGTTGCTTTCTCCTCCTTCTCCTTCTCCTTCTTCTAGATAGTAACAATCGTTCCCCCTTCCCCTGCCCCCATCTCATCATCAACTAGATTAAACGTGTTAAAGGAAACTAGAGAGATGCTGGAACATGTAAAGTGAGGGCTCATTTTTCCTGGAGCTACTGTGACAGATATCTCTCCCTCCCTCCCTCCCTCTCTCTCACACACATACCCTCTCTCCCTCCCTCTCCCTCTCTCGCCCTCCCATTTTCTCTCTCTCTCTCTCTCTCTCTCTCTCTCTCTCTCTCTCTCTCTCTCCCCCTCCCTCCCTCCCTCCCTCCCTCCCTCCCTCCCTCCTCTCTCTCTCTCTCTCTCTCTCTCTCTCTCTCCAAACAACTGAAGACATCTATGAGATGTTACCAGTAGAGAAGCATCTAATATAGATTCCTAGTCCACCCTCCTTTCAAAACTCTCAAGATTTTACAAACATTTCTACATCTTACAGCCCCGACCACACTTATCTGTTCCTTTTCTTCTCCACTTCGATATAATCCAAGTTGTAAAAGATTTGGCTACATTTACTTCAGCAGGCACCTTGATCCCTTTTATATCTGTCCGTACAAAGAAAAAGGGAAGCCTGTTTGCAAAAGGAGGGTGTTGGTATTGAAGATGGTGGGGTGAAGCACTCTGATATTAACCTACCAGAGAATAGCTGGAACAGAAGGTGTGTGCCTGAGAATTTGGATGCTGTTCATCAAATCTTATCTGAGTCTTACGGTCCCAAGACTTCTTTACAAACATTCCTAAGTGAGAATTTGGATGCCGTTCACTGAATTTTATTTGATTTGAGGGAGAAAAAGAGTTTTTCATACAAGCAACGGATACAAGCAACACCAGGTTCAAAAGTAAGTTCACTTTGCTCAGCACTGGCCCCTTTTGAGTTTTGGCCATTTTGTTGGGAAAGACCCAATGAAAATCTAGCAGTTCAGCTGGAAACCGCTGAGGCCACTTTTAGGCAGGAACCGGTGTGGAGTCCAACCCCACAAGCTGGTGTGCGCCTGGTATGCCGAACCTTTAATTTATGCCCTCCTTTCATCCACACATGCATTTGTTAAGCTCCATTCAGTTCATTGAAAACAGGACAGCTCGAGTCCCCTGATCAGTCTCACCCACCCCTTCATGTATCCTTACTTCGCTCTCGGGGGATGGGTGACTCTGGCCGCAGGGAAACCCGTGACAGCCTAGCACGCTTCCGATTGTGCGTTCACTGTACTTGTTCTGTTCCTTCCTCCCTGCCCCCTCCTCTCCTTTCCGAAATCCCCTTCACCACAGTCGGTGCTTCCTCCCTTCCCTCCAATAATTTTTGACAAAGGGATAGATACGGAGGAGACACAAGATCCAAGATCCGTGGGTGTCGCGCTTAGGACAGCCATAAACCTGCCTGCGATAAGGGGGAAGAAAAGTAGACACAAGAGAATTAAACGTATTTTGCTAGGTCGCTACCACAGTGTGTCAAGCTGGTGAAGAGCTCTTTTGTCCCAGCCTTCTGGTGATTTTATGTTTTGAGTGAGGATGCGTGTCCTAGCAAGGGGTTCATTTCTTACTTCCTGCCTAGGCTGGAGCAGCAGTTTCGAACCGGGGGTGTATTGGGGCAAGGGGACGGAAGATAGAAAATATAGCTCCTCTTCTGATGACTGTAAGCTTGGCTATAAGGTCTTTTGTATGCACATACACACAACCCAACTTCCGCCTCTGAAAGGGTGCCTGCCTGCCTGGAAGCCCTTCAATCCCACAGAAGCCCCAACGGCGGCCTCTCCAGGGTGTGCCAGGGGAGCCCCGCTTAGCTGCGACGTCCACTGCCAAACCATCCCACAATGGTGTATGCCTTTCCTAAGAACGGCCGAGCAAGCAGGGTGGCTTTGCAAAGGCGACGCCGAGGCGAAACAGACCAAAAGGTGAAGGTTCTTTCTAAAAAAAAAATTAAAAAAAATTAGAAATGTGGCATTCCCAAGCGGTGCCAAAGCTCGGCCAGGGCCGTGGTTTAAGAGGCGAATTAAAGTGATCCCACTGGTGATCTAATTGAGGTTGGCACCGTCCGTCGGGGGGGGGGGGGAGGAGAGGCTGTAGTCGGGAGGAGCAGTTCCCAACCGAGTCGCCAAAGGAGAAGCGCAACGAGCAACCCCGCCGCTGGAAAATGGCGAGGGCAACCTTTTGCTGCGATCCTCCCTAGCTCTCGAGTGATTCGGGAAGCGGGACGCTTTCCAGTCTTGGGGAGAGAAGCTCGGGGCCATGAGACCGCCCAGAGTAGACGTTCCCTAAATTCCGCTTTCTCTGAGGAGACTTGCTGAACGATGCCCATATTTCCCTCCCCACCCGACCATCCTAGACTCAGGACCCGCTTCTGATCCGCGGAGGAAGAAGTAGGAAAGCCACGCTCCGGAGGAAGAAAAAAAAAAGGGGGGGGGGGTGATGGGAAAAGGAATTGTGAATGGCTGAGTAGTTGAAAAAACAGATAGAAGAGCCCGGTGATGAGTGTGGGCCGCGGGAGAACGCGTGATCGCTCCAAATGGGTGTCTAAATGAGTTTCAAGAGTAGCGCGTGTTGAATTCGTTTAGGAGAAAGTTTAGCGCATCCGAAGGCCAAAGGAAAGAGCACGCGGATTGTGTGTGTGTCTCAAAGCAGCGATTCTCTGGCTCCAGAGCGTTTCAGCTGACTTCTTTGAAAGAAGGAGGCACACGGGTTCCTCAGACGAAACCCTTCCTCCCCAACACCCCACCTCCACCACCCCACCCCACCCCACATCCTTTTGGTCCTGTTAGACATCCAATCATTAGTTCTCTTGTCTGGTAACCATTTCACTTCCTGGGATTTAAAAACAAAACAAAACAAAACAAAAAAACCCTACCAACGCACCGTTAACATTCTCATTCGGTGGGTGTTAAGACTACTTCGACTCTTTCCCCCGTTTCCAGCTTCGCTAACGAACCAGAGCTGATGGGGTGTGTATGGTTGCTAGCAAGCAATTAATTAAAGCAGAATTGGAAGTTCTTTTTTATTCTTTGTTATTGGGGCACCGGAGGAAGGGGGAAGGCGGAGTGAAGAGAAGAAGACTAGAATAGATTATCACCATGTCAGGCAGGAGGTAAAGTGAGGGGAGGGGGCGGGGGGGAGGAGAGAAGAACCTGCTACGTTTTTCCAGCAACCGTCAAGTTCTGTTGCTGTGTATTCATCCTCTTACCACCCGTTTAAACTGCAATCCTGCGCCCACTTTTCCAGAGGAGACCCCCTCTTCCCGTTAAGCTCATTGGGGCCTCATCCCTCCTCTCACCCTCTTCACCAGTCACCCCAGATGAAAGGCTGGTTTCCTTTCCTTCACCTTCTAAAGGTTTGTTCCTCCTGAGAAAGGAAGATTTCTAATCTGTGGGAACGATCGGGAGGAATGGATCGGGCGCAATAGTCGATTTGGATTAATTCCCACGGGTGTGGGCGGAGGTGATTTTTAGAAACGTAGCAGCAGCGCAGAAGAGTTCCCCAATGAATGCTTATGCCGCTTCTCCCCTGGTGACATTTCCACCTCCCTCCTCCTTGCACAACACCTTAGATGCCTAGCAAGGAAAAGAATCAATACCAGATTAAGATATTGCAATGACTCTGATCTCCACAGTTTTCTCTTTCCTGGCATCTTCTTCCTCCTCCTCCTCTAACAAGTGGCTAAATTTCAACCACTCCAAATACTCCAAATACTCTTCAGAAAACTCCACCAAACTTGTCATTGGTTAATGCAACCAATACATTAACCAACTGTCATTGGTTAATGCAACCCAGAGCTGAGCCTCTACCTTCCCGCACTCTCTGCTGTTTCGGAGTAACAGGGGAACAAATAACCCTACCCTGACAAGGCGTAAACCTTGCTAAATCACAGCCCTGACTTTAGACTGTGTTCCCGTTTGGCCAGTTGCATACAATTTTAAATACAGCACCGAAAAATCTGCTTTTTGAGAAGCAGAATATCTAGATTCCAACTTGTATGTCTCCTTCCCTCCCTAATATTTCTGGATAGGCTTCCTGGCTCACGGCTAACAAGGGCCACATTTTCACCCATCCACAATAGCCATCTAATCATGTTTTCCCCCAGCACGGGTGTGCACGTGTAGGGAGGACTGACAGGCGTTCTAGCTCAACATCTGGTGGGCCTCTGGCTGGGAGGGAAGAGGCTGCTTCTGGAATTTGTAGCAACTCTTCTCCTTCAAAATTTGGAACTCTACAATGCATAAATGCAAGGTCCCGCAGGTCTGCCTAGTTAAATAGCTTTGCGTTTCCTAAAGTAAGAACTGAAACACGACCCATCAAACAGTGTATTGGAAAAGACTTATTTCCTCAAAACCGTTTTCCTCCTTTCCTCCTTTTCTTTTAAATGTCCAAAGAATATGCTTCGATTTGCAACTTCATTAACACCAACTTAACTGACTGGTGCTCCAAACGAAGTAACCTCGAATATTTTTTTGGGGGGGGGGAGGGGGGAGACAAGAACTGGTTAAACTTGCTAAAGCTAATTTGTCCTACTGACCTAAGCGAGGGACTAAGCCATCTTAATTGATGTGAGTGAATCTGGGGCTGTTAACACAGTACAGTTCTCTTCCTTCATTATGTGGCACCTACTGTTGAAACGAGATTAGATCTGAATCTCTGACATGTATTGATATGTTGACTCACATAGGCAATCACAACAAGTAGGTTGGAAAGCATTAGACATATGGGGTCTGCCTAATCTTTTACGGATGGAGAAAGTTGAAACGCTGGCACATCAGCTTCAAAAAAACAACATCTCTTGCTTTAGTGCTGTGCTTCCCTTCCTTCCAGTGTGAATGCAGCCCCATTCAGATGTAAACCCTACTGAGTTCACTGGGACATACTCCCAGGTAAGTGAGGTTAGGACAGTTTGGAAATAGGTGCTTTAAAAGAGAGAGACAGAAAAATGTGTCTGTGATTCTTGTTAAGGATTTTAGGAACACGCTCAGGTCCACGCCCAGCTAGGAGTTATTGAAGAACACAAGTATCTGGATTCAGTCAGCATAAACGGCGTTCCCCATTTGAGTAACTTGGCTTACAGGAGACAAACAAGCCACATTGTGGTTTGGTGCCACGTGTGAGCTCAGTATGCTTCCTTTTCCAAAATATGACTTCTAGCACATCTTCTCTTCAGTCCATTTTAGTTCTTGCGTTACTTTTGTATTCCCGTGTGTGGGATTGTAGTCTCACTTCGTGTTCCAGGGGTTGATGGTCTGGCATTGGGCTCCAGATAGGCCCTAGAAGGGGGTATTCTTACAAGAAACCAAAGCAAGGGTTACTTACAAAACAAAACAAAACAAAACAAAACAAAACAAAACAAAACAAAACAAAACAAAACAAAACAAAACAAAACAAAACAAAACAAAACAAAACAAAACGAAACAGGGACACCTTATTTTATTTATAGCGTAATACTATCTTGCCCCTTTCACAGGGGGCGTTAAAATGGTAACCGGTAACTACGCATGTGCAAAGGGGTAAATGCGCAGCTCCTGGCTGGTGGAAAAAAAGGCGGGAACATCAGGAACAGGACTGTTTTGATTGGACGGCCGGAGAAGCGCCTCTCCTGCAATAATCCTGTATGTCCCGCCCCTCCCTTCGTGCTCTTCCAATGAGAAGCCCGAGCGGTGGCCCGGTTGAGCGGCGAAGCCCGCTTCTATCCCGTCTTCTTTTCGGCTACTTTTTCTACTCCTACTTCTTACTTGGTTACAGCTGCTCTTCCTCTTTTCCCAAACTCGCTCTTAGATAAGCGAGTTCAATTCTTGTGAGTCTCTCTCTGCCTCCAAGACAAATAAATCCAGCAGAGTTTTTCCAAAGTTTATACAGCGTGGCAAAAATCAGAGAGAGGGGGGGGGGAATAGAAAAAAGTTTATACGGGGGGGGGGGGGAGAGACTAGCCAGCACTGGCTGCCTCTCCCCCCACCCCGCGGGGGGGGGACTTTTGTGTCTTTGCAAAAGGCGAGGGCGGCTCGTCTGAAGCCGGACCACTCCTCGGAAAACGCGCGCGCATCGAAAAGCCGCGAAAGAGCGGGTCAGAAGGGTCTCGAGCGACCCGTGTCATCGGGTTCTGCGAGAAGGGCTCCCGGCCGAGGGGAGGTGGGGTCGAGGAGAGATTTTTCTGCTGTCAAGCCTCGATGTCGAACAAAACACCTCTGGGACTGGAGCGATAAATGCAGAGACAGGCTGGCTACAGCCAGGCTCTCTCCTCCCCACCGCACCGCTCCCCACTTCACGCAACGCTCTCCCTCCACCGCTCCGTCCCCCGACGGCGCTTCCCTTCTACCTGAGATTGACGTTTCTGCCGAGCCCACCGGGAAAGGGGGAGGGGGAATTTCTGACGTGTCAAGCCTGAGTAATTATTGATACTCTCGTTTCTCCGCACCCCCCTCCTCCCCGCCCGCTTTGCTTCCCCGCAGCTTCCCAGAGAGACTCGGCCTTTCTCTTTCTTTCTCTTGGGCAACTTTGGAAGTTTCTCGGGTTGCTTGGAGTCCCTACCTCCTCCCTGCTTTTTTTTTTTTTTTTTTTTTTTTTTTTTTTGGCCCTCTAGAACTTGTCCGGCGACAGCCTCGAAAAGGAAACCTTTGCTCTCGTTTGCTGCGAGGCGACGCTATTTAACGCACGGCCCTCGACGCTGCTGGGCTCGGCTTGCACCTTTGCACGGACGTCTGTCAATTGCTTTTTACTCTTCCCTTCCAGGCCTTTTTTTTTCTTTTTTAAGGGTTGGAATTTTGCTGTTTTCTCCCTCTTGGATCCCATTATTTTCTTTCCACTCACCTCTGGTTTGTTTGTTTTTTAATGTTGGAGGAGTTTCCCTCTCTGCCCCTGACAGTCTCACAATAAAAGGCAGAAACCACCAACAGACAATATTCTCTCCACATGCACAAGCAACCCCCCCTCCCAACACACACACACACACACACACAAACACACACACACACACACCGAGAGGGAGGGAGGGAGACCCCCCCAATACTTTTTTCCTGCTGGTATCTTAAAGCAGTAGCCAGGGCTCCCACAAGCCAAGCTGTACTTCGGGTTGCACTTTATGTTTTAGTGTTTGCTGTTGCTAGTTACAGCAACACTTATCATAAGACAGCAAGAAAAGAGTAGTCCCTGGTAATTAAAGTAATGAAATATTCATTTACTCTACCTTTTCAGTAGTCTCACAAATTAGGCTGCCGCATTTAATGCCTGCACTGCCTCTGTTTTTATTATAATGGCAGCTTTCGCATCTGCAATTAGGACTAATTCTGACAGTTACAATTTCTGAGGGATGGTAAACAGCGAATGAGATGTGCGGTGGTGGTATTACATGTGAAAAAGCCCTTGTCTCTTTAACCTTGTTCTCTCTTTCTCTTGCGCTCGCTCTCTCTCTCTCTCTCTCTCTCTCTCTCTCTTTCTTTCTCTCTTTCTCTCTTTCTCTCTTTCTCTCTTTCTCTCTCTTTCTGAGGTTACCTTTTCCCGATGGTGCAAAATCGACTTGACATAACTGTTCATCAGTTTCAGGGTTTTCCCTGGAGGTATTTGCATCAAATCAACCCAGTCAAGCTTCAAGTAGAAATTGGCAGCCCAGAAACTGACAGGGTAGCGACTGGGAAAGAGACAGCTAAAGTGCAAGCAGCAAACTGACAGTAGCAGAGTGAAAGGCACACACAGAGTGAAGCTTTCCAACTTTAGTGGGCAAGGGGCAAGGGAAGGAGCATGGGTCCCAAATTTTTTGGGTTTTAATGGTACCCAATGGTTCCCAGATGGCATTGAGACACCCAAAGATCCTTGGGTTTAAGTTCCTTGGACCTAGTTGTAATGCTCATCTTTGGTTCAGTGTGGTGTAAATTCCTCTAATATGATTGGATGTCTAGAGAGGAGTGGTCAGTCTTAATTAAATCCCGGTCAAAGTTCTTTGGTAACTCCCACCAACTTTCAGAAGCAAAAGGAAGGACAGCAGAGATTTTTCAAAAAACCATGATCCCTATTGTAGGGATATGAAGAATCAATAAGGATCAAAAGGTGAGCAGCTCAGAGGACTAGAACTGAAATATTGCACAGTCAAGCTCTATAAAATTTTAAATTGAATCCAGTGCTATATAAATAGTGTCAACAAACATTTTATTTGTGCAATAATTACTCTCCCCAAATTAATGAGATGCCCCAGTCACAGATAACAATAAAAAGAAAACACAATTTTGGCTTTTTTAAAAAATTACACACTACTTACTCAGAAGTAAAACTAACTGTGTCTGTGGAGACTCTCAGTCATCCAGATCAAGGTTGTCCCAAAGGTGCTTTTTTTTCAAGAGAGAAGTGGACTTTCTGGTTTTTCTCTGAAGACTTTTCTCTTCTCATCCAAGAAGCTTCTTCAGCTCTGAACAGAAAAAGCTTCTTGGATAAAAGCAAAATGTCTTCAAAGAAAAACCAGAAAGTCCAGCTGCCTCTTGGGGGAAAAAAAAACAAACTTTGGGATAAAGCTGGCAGTGTTCCATGGAGACTATAATCAGGAAAAATATAGGAATGTAATCTATATATCTTCTTGATACATAGGCTTTCTAAAAATAATCAGATAAAACATTCCTGACAAAACTTTAACATTATTCTGCATAGGAAAAGTTGTTCGAATTCAGTGGACTCCATTTGCAATGAAATGTGTTTGCATAAAGCATAAGCAAAATTGTGTTCATATTCAGTCTTTCTACATGCGTGTACAATATTTCAGAGGAAGCTACAGGCTTCTTTTTAATCAGGCTTGCTAACAGTCTCATTGATTTTTTTATACTTAGTCCTAAAATTTCTTCTGCTCATTTAAAAGAACTGGGGGTGGGGGTGGGGAAATTATACAAGAGTAATTTACAAAACAGGAAAATAAGAAGAAATGTGTTATTCTTGTGAGGTGTGTCCTGCTGGATTTTGTTTTTTTTTTTCTTCTTTGGCTTTTGCTGGGTGATTCAATGTGTGTGTGTGTGTGTGTGTGTATACACACAGAAACACACACACACACACACACATACAAATACCACCTCCTCACTTTCCTGAACCAGACTTCTGCTACAGTAAAGCCATGCTTTCAAGCAGTTTTTCAGCCCTACATGTGACAGGCATTGGCTGATCTGCTGATGGCTATTCGACAGGCACTGTTGAGCTAAAGTGGTGTGACGGCACAGTTTTGTTAAGCTGTGAACAAAGGGGGCTGGAGATGCCTCGCTGGCATCATTGGTCTTGTCACAGTTTTGCTTGATTTAATGCTCTGCTTCTTCCTCGATGTTAGAAATTAAATTCCGAACAATATGCGTTCCTTTATTGCAAACTTTCAGTTTGAAAGCTTCTGCTTCAGAGAATGGCAGATCCATTTTGAGCTAAACAATCGCCATACAGCCAACATTTCAAAAATCAGCTTCCTGAATAAGTAAAATGGCTACGAGCCCATTCTCCACTGTGTCCACTTTTTTAAAAAAAATGGGAGGGAGGGGAAAAAAATAGGATTTCATTTTTTTTTTTTACAAAAAGCCCACCCAATTTATTCATTCTTTGATCATTTGTTGAGAGTCATTATTTATTGTAACAGTGGATTTTCTTATAAGCTCCTAAGGAAAGGTTACTTCTAAGGACAGATGGGGCAGGCTGGCTGGACTCTTCAAATGACATATTATCCCCTGCTACCGCTGTGATAAAAGGAATCCTTTTGCAAATACCTGTAAGCACTGTCACATGAGTCTCAGCAGCCAGGAATAAAGGAACTGAATGATGGCAGGTTAACAGGAACACAGAAGAAGCAGGATTAAGGTTTTTTTTTTTTTAAAGGCTCATTAGGAAGAGACAACTTCATGAAATGGCAGTTCCTAAAAAAAATGATAGAGTGACCAGGTTTGTAGATGCTTTAGGTCTCTCTGCAAAGGGAGAAGAGAAATTATGACTTGTTTTTCTTTCTCTTTGGCCTTCTTTTTCAAATCTTTTGCTTTGCTGAGAGATTAGAAAGATAGAGTTAGAATGTAACCATGGCAAACTGTTTTTTTGCTGGAAAGAATGTTTGTTAGATGGGGATGTGAAGGTGCAGGGACTGGCAATGAATTCCCACTGAAGATCAGGTATTTGCATTTTGGTGTGCTTCATATCAAAAGCAAAGGAGAAAGATTGGAGATGAATCTTGTTAGAACACAGATGTTTCCAGTTTTGTAAGTTTCCAAAGGAATACTTAGACTCAAAGCAGTTACTAATTGGGTACAGACAGAAAGTATCTGTTCCTTTTGTAGTCTGTGTGCATTTTCTCACAGTCAGATCAAGCTCTGGATGGTAGAAAAAAAAATGAGGGATGATACTGATAGTAAGATTTGGGTGAAACATACCTATGTGCCACTTTAAATGAACATTTGTTTCTTTGGGATCTCTGTAAAATCTCTTCTTCCAAATCTACTCCAGCATTTTGACAACAAACATCACCTACTAATGCTTGAGGGTGGGGGATTGTTTTGTGTGTTAATTTTGGCCACCCTTTGTTGCAAAGCAGATTGGTGATAAAGGGCGAGTTCAAAGCATTAGGTTTCGCCACCCGAAAAAGTGTTACATCTGCTTGGTGCCAGAAGAGGGAAGGAAACCATGGCGAGATATACCTGGAGATAAAGGTTTCCTGGAGTGGAACCCATAATGGGTAAATAGGATCAGTTCGATGTTGTGAAAGACTTGACTGATCTAACAATCCGAGACGACTTTGCTTCTTCTTATGGAAGAGAGTTCTTGAAGTGAAAGCTACAAGCAGGAAGGTGGTGGAATGAAGAAGAGAAACAGTGGACTCCTCAAGTCTCTTCTTCTCCCGAAGAATTCAGTTGAGAACCTACCTCTGAAATTGAATCTTTTGGATGAAACCTATTTTACCTTTCCTGTTCCTATGGACTTCCTTTCAACTTTGACTTCTTTATACCAGTTGTAAAGATTGTCTCTGTTTTCTGTTGTATCATTTCTCAGTACACTTCCCCATCAAAGATTGCATAGAGTTGGGTGGAAAATATGAGATAATGAAAGATAATACATTTTTAAAATTTATTTTTAAATCAAATTTTTACGCTGTCTGAGTGGCTCTGGGAGGTTTATAACTAATAAAATAATAAAGTCCAGATAAAAATTCAAAATAAAGTTTAAAAAAGTGGAGAGAGTATCCTCAAGCCACCCAAGAGTTGCATTTTAATGGGGTTTTTTTTGGGGGGGTGTGAGTTTTTCAAAAGCCAGGACCTGTACTCAGAGCACAAGCCTTATGCATAAGAGGTTTATTTGTATGATAAAGAGTTAAAGGGCATGAAAAATCTCCAAAACTGAGATGTAATAGTGGCCTTTTCATGTAAAAATGAGATGTTCTCCTATTAATACCTCACTCTAAATATTTATAAAACAGACAAGCTAGAAGAAAATAAGATGTAAGATCATTATTAACAACCCAGCAACACACTTGATCTGCTGTTATTGAAGTTAATAGCCAAGTTTTTTGCCTCCCTTAGACATTTGTTTCTGAGATATTTGGAGAATATTGTGAACTTGTCTATAGTACATATACTAATTATCTATAGTACATATATTAATATTTTTGTTTGTTTCACTCTAGTAGCTTGTCAGTTCATTGTTGTTATTATTAGAATTTTAGGCAGCATCTTGGAAAAATTAAAATTGAAAGATATTCTATAATGAGTGCATTTTTGTATGATTGTCACAACCACCAATTGAATACATGTCTGGAGCAGAAAAAAGTGTTATTTGTTTCTTCATAGCCAGACACTTTAGGCACAATTGTTAACGCTACCAACTTTCTTCCCCTTGCCACATGCCATGCATCTCTTTTCGCAACCAAACAGCAAACTTGCCCTTAGGAGTGAAATTGATTCAATACCAAGCGGTGTGGAATTTGTTCCAGACAGTTTTACATCTCCTTTAACGCAGTGAATTTTGGTGAAAATGGTCTCATTGTGAAAAGAAAAAAAAAGGAGAACATAGAATCCTCTCCTATAACATCCCGATGACATCTCTACATCTCTTTGTGTTAAAATATCTCTTGATGATGCTAATGAAGTTATCCATGCTTTCCAAGATTATCTGTGGAGTGGAAATGGAGGAGAAAGACATTATTACTGTACCTGCTGGTTGTGTAGTAATGTGCATAGCTAAGAATATATAGATTCCACCAGATAGGCTGAAACCTATACATCTATAACCATGGACACAACTGCTTTAGCACACAATCCTAAGTACACCAATTCCCAGATCACAAGAGCGTTGGATTCTGCTTCCCCTGTTTTTCATGTGCTATCAACAGTATCATCAAGTTGATCGTTGTGAAAGATATATTACACTGGCTGACATGACCTTTCACCTCTCTTACTGACTTATAAAGCTAAAGCCTTCACAGTATCAAATGAAGGCAACATTAAAAGGAAATACCTGATATTATCTGACCTTTGCTGTAATTTTGCACCTAGTGACATCCAGTAAGTCCTTCAGAAGTGATAGTGACTGGGTCCAGGTTTGCAATATGATCCTTTGGGTCCCAATCTCACCTGATATTGAAGATAGATTCCTTGTGTTTCCACGTGGAGAGGCTGTTTGATATATTAGTTGCCCTTTTTTTGCAAGTCTGCCTCCTTTTGCAGATAAAACCTACCCATTAAGGCAATGAGGAAATAAACTTCAGTTTGACCTTTTGGGCCTTGACTCTTTTGTCACAGTAACAGAGAGCTGCTGGACAAATTTGCACATAGCTCTTGCAATATTCCTCTCGCACATTTTCAGCTGGCATTTCAAATGCATTGCAGAATAAAAGTTATGAGAAGATCAGGTATATCTTCTGAACATTGCTGAGAATATTCAACAGTTAGCTATTCCCCCTTTTTACCACTCCAAATAATTAAGAATATAAAGAGATAAAGGAACCAACTTCCCTTTATCTTTCAGAAGGCTTCCCACCCAGGCAATTTTTACCTTCTAAAAGAGGGACTACTTTAAGAAAATGAGAGCCTTCCGATTTCCAATTTATTTATTTTTATTTGTATCCTGCTTTTTATTATTTTTACAAATAACTCAAGGCAGCAAACATATCCAACACATCTTCCACCTCCTATTTTTCCCCACAACAACAACCCTGTGATGTCGGTTTGTCTGAGAGAGTCTAACTGGTCTAAAGTTACCTTTCCATCTTTCATGACTAAGGCGGGACTTGAATTCATGATCTCCTGCTTTCTAACCAGGTGCCTTAACCACTAGGCCAAACATCTTTACACTAGACAAACTGTATACACTGCAGGAGATACAGGCACCTTGCACTACAGAGGACCCAGTTTGTGGGGGCAATAAGCTGACTTTGTATAAAATATACAAAACTATGAAGGCTATTGCTTAACGCATTGTAAGCCACCCTGAGTCTCCGGAGAAGGGCAGCATATAAATCTAATTTTAAAAAAATCATAGACAGGAATTACTGCCTTATAATGTGGCAATTTTTGAAGGAAATCAATTTAAAATAATAATTTCCTATTGGAGAGGTTTCCTGATTGTGTATTCAGGACAAAAAAATACAGACATGGAGCTATTCCCTCTATTGATCAGAATAAGGCAGTGATTTGCAGGGTCACAGGAGGAGAGATTTTTGAATATAGTTATTTTTTTTATTACAAAGGAGGTCTTATATTGAACTAGGCATTTTGAAACTCTGGACACTGATGAAAACAAGCCATTCTCTCTTTTGATGTCTTCTTTTCATCTACCTGAACAAAACCTAATATGAATATAGGTTTCTGTGATATTATTGGTGGCTTTCTTTGTAGGAACTGAGTAGCCCATCCATCCATGGGTTCATAACTGCTGTGTAAACAAGGTGGGAATTGCACATCAACCCCCCAAAATGCCCTGTGGGGGGAAAAAATCCCGGTTACAATAAATGAGATTGATCAAGACTTGGCTTGGGGTAGAAATGTTAATCTGTTTATGAGCTTGAACTTGTTTTACTAAAACACTCCAAAACCAGCATTTTAGCTAGGGCTCATAAAAATTCACATTAGTAAGAGTTGCGTGAATTTGCATTGTTTTCCATTTAGTTATAACAGAAATTCAGGCAAAATATTTGTTGTTTGGTGCGATACTACAAATGCTGCTAAAATTCTAAAAACTACAACCGTTTTTCTTGATGCAGAAGGGAAAAAATGCTTTTCCTTTCTGGAGATAATATTTTTGAAATTCTCGACGAAATATTACTTCGTCTGCTTTAAAGGAAAATTCATGTGCTGTTTGAGAAAGCATGCTAGGCATGTCAAAAATAAAATGGTTTAGGAAACTTCTTGAGCATACAATATTTCCTGTGTATTGCATGTTATGTATGAGTTCGCTATAATGTCTACGAAGACATGAGTAGAAAGACATGGCATGCAATCTCAAAAGTTTTATGCAGCTGAGCTCTGGGACGAAAAACAGGCGGGGTTCTCTCTGCAACATTAATGCACCAAACTACATGTGATTATTGCTTAGAAGAATCTACTGTGAACAGTAAATAACAGTAACCAACATCACAAATACTCATTGCCTTTATATACCCTCCCCAATTCCACCATATCTTGCTCTCATCTCAACTATAAACTGTAGTTTCCAGACTTGAGGGTTTGTTTGTTTGTTTTTTAACTCTTGGGTTTTGACAGATTATTTCTCTTCCTAATTTCAAGGGATACCTAACTTTATCCTTTTTTGATAATCCTCCTACATTTTCCTATATAATTTAGACAAGAGTGTTTGACTAGTTAGCCTAGTTAGTTAGTACTCAAGCTCTTTCCCGACAAAGTTATCAAATTTGACTATTGGGTGAAATATATTGATTTTTTGGACTGGTTGAAGTGGAATGCTTTGATTGTGTAGTGTCAGCCTAAACTCATTAGATAGCAGTTTATTTGAAGAAAAACAAGTTTAGTTACACTTAATTTTACAATTCCAAAAGGGTGCTGCAAAAACTCAATGCTTGTCTAATTATATTTAGTGCCATCCTGTGCAATATAATATACATGCCACAGAAATCAGTGAGTTAATGGTATCAATCAATTTGTAAACAGATGAAGTCACTTGTTCTCAAACTACCCCCTCC
Organism: Masticophis lateralis; assembly: GCA_030761175.1. Taxonomy (NCBI): domain Eukaryota; kingdom Metazoa; phylum Chordata; class Lepidosauria; order Squamata; family Colubridae; genus Masticophis; species Masticophis lateralis. Next base: position 218,064,470 of record JAUDYJ010000001.1, read on the forward strand.
CCAAACAATTACTAAATTACAATTGAGGGTGGAGGGAGGGAATAGTACAGTTACTGTATTTGTGCGCTGTGTTACAATCAACATACTAGGGAAACAAAACAATTTAATGCAGAAAAATCATCATTCATCTACATTATAATTGCTTCTTTTTCACATCTACAGGGCGGTTAATTAAAATTGTGATTAAATGCGGTCGCGCTGCCTAAGATGTCTTGCCCAAAACAGGTGGTACAGAATTTAAAAGTTAAAAAAAATGTAATTAGCATTGGAAATTGAGAAATTGCCTGTAGAATCAGTGTTAATTTTAGTCAGTGATGAGGTAATTTATAAATGAATGCAGTGGAGTCTGTGTAAATGCACAATTGCCTTCCTTCCCATTCTTAGCATTCTCAGCATGCAGGTGAAAATGTTTTCAAAATATTGAGGTAATTTGAAAATGAATCTCTGCATTCTTCATCTTCTCTTAGTGAGAAATCTTGCCATAGATTGCACAATATGTTAGCATGGCCTTTTCTGAAAGCATTGATGATTCCACCTCATCAGAAGTGGAACATCAGGTAAGAAGATGCTAATAGTACAAAATGCTGGGACCTTTGATGCAGGCCATAAATATCAACATTTCCTCACTCATCCAAACCAAACTATCTTCCGGTACACACCATTCACTTCAGCCACAAGGACTAGTGTTATTGTTTCCTACTTGTGTAAGAAGGACAGATACAAATGTGATGCATGTTTCCTCCAAGTCACAGTACAAGGGAAAAAAACCCCACTCAAAATTGCCATCCCTGAGTTATAATAATTTGGATACTGAGAAATATGACGTGTGTCTGTACGCAATAGAGATCAATCTGATGGCTTCTCAGGTCCACCAGCAATAAAATCTCCTTCAAATGACCATTTCCTATCATATCTTTTCTTCTTAACTATAGTTTATAATAATGTTTAACAACAGAACATTAAGGAATTAGCAGCTGGACTGCTTTTGATGGATTGTAATACTGTTCACTTATAAAACTTGACCACGTACATTTAGCAATTTGGTTTCTTACCAAACTGCACTGCATGTCAGAATAAACTCTATGCTGGTATTGACTGCAGTTTAAGGAACAATGGCCCAATGTACAAAATAATGGAATGAAGCTTCCACATACCTCTCTATGTATATTAAAGGATTACCTTTTTCTCCATTAAAACAAAACATATTTTACCACAAAGCAAACAACACCTGCATTTGTTCTTCCAAATACTCAAGATAGAATATGTGTGTTTTATTCTAATTCTACATGCACATGTTTATGCGGAAAATGCAAGTTCTGAGATACCTTTGTTCTGATAACTTTGGCCTCATGGGCAATATTTCTGGCTACAATTATTTAAATGGCCTTTATCACTTTTTCCCCTTTATCACATATTCTCTCCCTCTCTCTCTCCCTCTCCCTCTCTCTCTCTCTCTCTCTCTCTCTCTCTCTCTCTCTCTCTCTCCCTCTCCCCCTCTCCCTCTCCCTCTCCCTCTTTCTCTCTCTCTAACTCTCTCTCCCCCACTCCCTCTCCCTCTCCCTCTCCATCCCCTATACTCCAAGGCATTCCCTGTCTCTTCTCCCATATCTTCTCTGGAAGATTTTCCAAGAACCTGGAATAGATTTTAGAGGGCAAGAGGAAGGGAGACCATTGCTTTGATGGGTACTACTCCAGGTGTAGGCAGACCTCATTAGATATAATGCCATGGACAGAATGGCTTTTTTTCCCTGCTGATGCTTCCTTAATCATTGCAGAGTGCTCTATTCATTGGACTCTAGTATGGCAATTAACTTGATGAAGATACTTCCTCTTTTAAAATCATCAAGAAGGGACAATTGCCTGTTGTTTAACTTGTCCTTCTTTGCAGGAGATGGTTCATACTGCAATAAACAGCAGATAATATAAATTCCAGAGTAGCTTGTTCAATTAATTACGGTCAAAGCTGCATTTTTTTTTTTAAAAAAAATGAAAATTGGGTTTTCATTCTGTCTCTTTTTCAATAATATTAATTAGATGCAGTTTGTACAGTATAGAATAAATTTGGATTCATGCTCTTGACAAGGCAATCCATTCTTAGGATTTATAGCTTTGAGAATTTTTGTAAATGCTAGTATCGTCAAATTAAAAAAAAAGTTTTATAACCTAAGACAAAAGATTTATAAAGAAACATATAGGATAACTCTGACATTAAATTTCAGATTCCATTTTTAATTTTACTCATATGTTATACTGAACACAATTTTTAGGCATGTAATTTAGGAACTGAGTCAAATGTAATAGCATAAAAAACAAAAGTAAAGCTGAAACTCAAGGGTTTTTTTAGATGGGGTTTTAAGTTCAAATCCAGCTTTTATTATCGATTGTCCTATGCAATGCTAGGACAATCACAAATTAGTTTTTATATCTATTCTTTCAAGACATTCATTTGCACATATAATTCTATTACATTGACATGAAAATAAAATACCGCCTTTATATTTTTAAAAAACATTCTTGAAGCAATAGTAATGTTGTTGTTTTTATTATTTTTATTTAAGTATAAACTGTTCTAAAACGATTATCATATGAATGATAAAGAAGGGTTTCCTTGACCTACTAACTGATTTTGTATGTCTTTCATATAGAGTAGAGCAAGCAGGGGACAGAAATAGATGAGCATCTACTTAGTAATTTTCCGGGTGATATGCAACTGATTAATACAATCTAAGACTGTAGTTCCCAATGTAGTAAAATAACTATTTAACAATTTAATCAGTACAGAATATTTCCTTCCTCCACTACCAATTTAAAATTGGGAGTTGGGAAAGCAAGAATAAATATATAAGCAAAAATCTTGATGCAAGTTCCTGATTTCTTTGGCTGAGCTCAAAAGCACCTTGCCTCTCCTTCAATCATATCTGCCTTAAATCACAATTTTACATCTGATTTTACATCTCAATCCAGCTAGTAGACATCAAAGCATGATGTGCAAAGTGAAATACTCCAGTGGCCCAAATTCTGCCTCGTTCTAATAGATCTCCATTGATCAAAAGAAAGAGATGAGACTTTGGCTGTTTAAACAGTAGCAGGCAAATCAAGCATTCCTTCCTCTGAAGCTAGTCTTACTGAGTGAAGTATGGCTTACTTTAAGGTAACTATCTAGAGAGAGTTGCACCCCTCTCTTTCCAGGATGGATTTTAGTCTTTGCAACTGAAGCAAGCTTATTTGGTAGAAATCTACTTTGGTGAAGAAGATGGGGATTTACCCGAAGGAAGGAAAAATAGGTTTTAAGCTGCGAAGCCTCACACAAAAGTAAATCATTAAAATCACTATAAAACAGAGATTATTCCCAACTTTATGTCTGTGTGCTTGCATTTTGAATATTGTTTGATTGGTAGCACAATTTTATTTCTATGAACCGGGGAGGAAATTAATAATGCAAGTGTGCCTGGGAAGATAAACTTAGCAACACTTTATACATGACAGTATCTGGTTGTTATTATTGTTATTGTTGTTGCTGCTGTTGTTGGAAAAAAACATTGATGCTTTAAGTTTTATCCTGCCCTCCCCATTGAAACCTCTGCCTGTTCCTTCCTGTTCCTGCTACCCTCCACCTTCTGGCAAACCCAACCAACCTCTGGCAAAGCCCTAAAACCTCAAACATTTTGTAACAGCGATGTGATAAATGATGGTGCTTTTATTCAGGTCAGGCATCTTTGCCAGAATTGGCTGGTTGTGTTTTCTGTTTGTCTGTGTCATGGGACCAAAGGTGGCTGCTTTTGTACAGCATGTCAAATCTGGTTAACGGGCAGCCATTTATCTCTAAACCCACCTCGGAACAATGGCCATGGTGCGCGAGGGCCACCGCTAAAGGGTTTTCGGCTTAAGAAAACTTTTCTGCTCTTTCTTGTCTTCCCCTGGTTCTTTTCTTCTTCCTCCGAAGCCCATTCTCCTCTGCATGTAATGTGCACACCACAAACTGAAGCAGGCTGTTGCACAGGTCATGTGGCAGACAAGATGTTTCATAATTTTAGGAACCTTTTAGAGACAAATTGTACAGTGCAAATGTAGTGTAACTGAACTGCTGGTTGCCCACTGAAGTGTAGCAAATCAGGAGCAGCATAATATGAGGGGGTTAGAGAGAGAGAAAGAGGGAGAGGAATTCGTGTCTGTGCATAGCATGGTATCAGAATTTCTAAGAAAATATTAGAAGGAAGCCACATTTCAACCTGGTGATTAAAAAGAGAATGAGGCCTCTGTGTATTTATGCATAGAGCTAAATCTCCATAAATGTTTTATTGCTCATCTAGACAAATACAGTTGTATATGTTCTTGACCCTTCCTTCCTTCCTTCCTTCCTTCCTTCCTTCCTTCCTTCCTTCCTTCCTTCCTTCCTTCCTTCCTTCCTTCCTCCCTCCCTCCCTCCCTCCCTCCCTCCCTGCCTCTAGTGAATTATAAGGCGTACATGTATATAGAGTAGAAAATATAAACAGAATTCTGACATTTAGAAATAAAAAACTATGGATATTCTCAATATTTTAGCCAGATATGATCACTTTCTAGCTTTTTACTTCATGCAACAACTTTATAATGATAATAAATTATTGACATAGAAAGTAAAGCACATAGAAAAATCAACATCTGCGCATTTAAATCAAGGTAGTATTGGAAGTATTGGTGTTTTATTTCAGCATTTAAAATATTTAGAGTTGCCAGATTAGTTTACGAATGATTTCTCTTGGGGAACAATGGTTACGGTGCAGTAGGATTATTTGAACATCTATGCATCTTATTGCCTTTTTTTGTTGTTGTTTCTTTATTATTTTATTTTATTATTCTATTTCAGTAAGTGACCCACGAGATTGCCTTTCCCTTTGAAAGCAACCCCTCATATTAAGGAAATACTCTGTTTGTTTATGCGTGCATAATGCAAGTTTGTCTGCCTGGGAACGGCAGCAAATGCGAAAAGTATTCCATGGATTTCACAGGTAACAGGATTACGTGGGCACATAATTGATCCATTTGAAAAGGGGGGAGCGGGATGGCAGCACTCTAAAGATGCCTAGGATGGAGTTTATGAAACAGGCATTTGTAAATTCAAAGGAATCAATATGTCAATTTTATTACATTTCAGAACCAGCTGGGCTTTAAGAAACAGGAGCTTTCCCTCCTCTCCCAGCAACATCAAAATTGCAGTTGCAGGGTCCTTGGTTCTGTACCTGTCTTTTCAAGGGGAAGGATGTTTAAAAAATGTACTTTGCTCAGAGATTTTATGCTATTTTTACACTATCACAGAGAAAAAAGAAAGGAATAGGGAGCAAACTCGGCCTTTTCCAACATGTTGCTTTTAGAGACAAAATACGTATTTTGAAATCTGTTGACACCAATGAATATACTAAGGAATCAGAATTAAAATCTTCTTGATCTAACACAGTGCATGAGTACCCCACAAAAGGGGATAATATATATATTTTCTTAAACCTGTGTAAAGGGCGATGTGAAACCCATGCCTACGCTTCAAGTAATGGTGCTTGTGAAAATGTTATCTTGAAACAGTAGTTTATTAGAATTGGAATATGAGCCAGAAGTGTGGTGTGACTGCAAGAAATGGTAAATGCAGTTTTAGATTACATTAGCAAGAGTGTAATTTCCAAGTGGTCAGGAACGATAATTCTATTTTATTCTGTTTTATTCAGACCCACCTCAAGCGTTATCTTCAGTTCTCAGCCTCACTCTTTAAGAAATATTCAGAAGTCCAGCAGGATTCAGGAAATAGAAACCAAATCCTAACTGCAAAGAGAAAGTAGATTTTGAACAAATGTTAGGAAAAAAAAGAGTAGTAACAGAACCACATCGATTTATTGGATATGAATGCCATGTGTCAGGGATGGCTTAATTTGGATTTCTGTTCTGACCGGAGGTTTGAACTAAATGATCTAAATCAGCATTTCTCAACCCCAGTAAGTGTAAGATGTGTGGACTTCAATTCTCAGAATTCCTCAGCCAACTTTTTGATTCTAATATTTTATCCCTCATGATACATTTCTGTTCTTGTAGCATCATATGCCCGGGAAAAAAAAAAGCAGATTAGCATTTTTTATATCCCGGCCTTCAAACGAACAGTCCTTTGCTCTCGATTTTAAAGGTAGTGGTAGCCAAACATTTAGAACAAAATGAATACAAAGCTTGAGTCAAATGATTTTCAGTGCCCGAAGGTACTGTTCTAACATACTTTCTCAGCCTATTGAACGAAAGCAATTGAACAGAAAAAAAGTAAAAATAGCAAAGGGCATCTGCAGAACTCTTAAGAGAAGTTATTGGTGCTGGGGCTTTGAGCAGATCAAGACTTTTGCTGCTACATTCTCAATTTTGGCAAAACTAGATGCCATTTGTATAACAGGCTAATTTTCATCTCTCAGTTCATTAAGGTAAGCAAGGGATAAAACTGTTTCACATTTAGGGGTCAGTGTGGAATAATTTTATTGATGACTTCAGCCATCCATGCACAGACATTGCAGTATTATTTGCATGGACTCTAGTTTGATTTTTCCTGTTTGAGTTACCACCTCAGAAATCAGAGTAATGGGAGACAAAGTAGGCCTCATCAATTTTAGCTTGATGAAACCTCCAGGGTTCTCAACAAAGGTAATAATTGCAAAACCGCTACATTTCCCCTGTCCATGATTATTTCATCTTTATCATCCTCAAAAGGGTAGGGAATTCAGATCATAGGATATTGCTTCTAAAAATCTCCCAACTTTGTAATGTATTTTTTAAGAACTCAGGAGCTGGCTTAGAGAAAATTATACTTGGATCTTGTTCTGGGATTATCTCCACCATACACTTTTGAGAATCTTTAGGAAGTGTTGGAAGAAATATCCATCTGGTTCATTTCCGATCTGGGAGAAAATCACTGCAAACAACATGGAGGCTGATTGGAAAGTAAGTTTTATTGATGAAGCAGAACCACCAGGGTTTGTGTTTCTAGTTCAGCTGACCCAGAGCTGTCTTTGTGGTTCTGTTCAATAAACCATCTTTCCAATCAGCCTCCATGTTGTTTCCAGCATTTTTCTCCCAGCTTGGAAATGAATCAGATGGATTTGTCTTCCAACAGAACGATAGAAGTTGGCACATTTTTCTTTTAGATGGAAAGACTTGCTAGGTTGCTTTGTTTAGTGGAGCTTGTGAAACTTGGGTAAAATGTCTTTAAGTGACATCCTTCCTGAGCGGTCCCTTGCTATCACCACTATTATCTGTCTATTTGACACAATTACTTTATCTATCCACTATTTGCTCTCTCTGAGTTCAACCTGTACCATCAAGAGGAAAGAATAGTCAGGCCAGCAAATTTGCAACTTTCTCTGTTGATCTTGTGTCTATTTGCATATTTGAAAAGAATATTTGAATTGAACAGAATATTTGAACAGAAATAAAAAGAGGACTATTAAAGCAGGAGCCCTCTGGGTCATAACTTGGGAGCCAGAAATCAAACTTCCATATCAAATGAAGAGGCATTAAAGAAACAGGAGTTTCTGTATTGCCAACAGATAGCACCTATATGTTGGGATAGGGATAGGCAAGGAGGCACACAGAAGGGCTTGTTCACATTTTTCCCCCTCTCAAATAAGATCTGCATGTTTACTAACAACTGTAGAAAGCTAATGAGAAGGGAGAATTCCATAAATGCTACTAAAAGTTCTTGATCCATTAACTTATAATTATGCATAATACATTTGTTACTCTCCAAGACTTGTGTCTTATTGTGGAGTATTCTGGACTTTAGTCTGGAAGTAACACAAATTGAGCTATCTTGTGGATTTCACTAGGGTGTCACTTCTTTTGCAGATTATACCTCCTTTCCTTCCCCTGCCTTAAGAATCTGAAGATCAGGTATTTTTTGGGGGGTGGGGGGGAGAACATTAAAAATGACTAGACAGGGTTACATTAAAAACAAAACAAAACACCTAATCTCTTTGCTTCTGAAAGTGCTTCCCTAGAAGTACATGGTTTTTTAAAAAAATTCTCCTTAAAAAAAAAACTTCAGTGGTTGTACTAGCTTTCACTTTAAGGGACTGGTCTGCCAAATGGTGCAGCTGATAATCATTCCTTTGCTTTGGGCAGAATTCATGTTACTATCACACGATTCCTTCGTTGTCACGAAGCCGTTGATTTCTGGAGTCCCTAGTCTACCGTAATAATCAAACCATGCTAGTCAAATTGGCAGGTTATCTCAGCAATGGTATGCTTCTGTTTGCATTGAAGTCTTCGGCCTCTTGGCTATTTATCCAATCCCTTTTGAACCACCGTAAGTTCTGTTGTCTCTGCTTCCCCAACTGTGCCTTGACATTCTAGGTTCTTTATGATTCTGCCTTCAATTTTTTCCAGGTGTCTGCTTTGCTCTCCTGGACCACAGTTTACAGAGGCATGTTTCACTTTAGAGTCTAAAAGGGATAGAGAGCTATTTTGAAAGTCCACAAGCTGTGCAACATTGATTTAGAGACTAAAAGATAACGCATCACAAATAGTCTTTAAAAAACAATGCGCCACATAGTAATAGTATGTCTCCACAGTTTTGGCACTGAAGGATATTAAAAAAAAAAAAAAAAGCCCAGATTTGTGTGTAAAGATTTCCCTAGAAACAGCATAGAAGCCTGAACTGGAATCTTGCAAACTAGCCAATTATTCTTTTATAGCCCATATATATATATGAATGAAATCCAACATTATTCTGGGAACTTCCTTCCCTAGAAAATGATCCTGCTTTCTTCATCAAATCTTTGGCGGTTTAGGAAACTTACAGGTTTCCTATGACAGGAACTGTTTTCTGTTTTCTTTTGTAAATGAAACTTGAAGACAGACATCTTCAAGCTAGCAGTTTCCAAATGTGCTGAACTTCAATTCTGACCATTTCCCAGACACAGTTACAGTATAGTTAGGAAAAGCATCAGGTTAGACAAGGGTTTCCTGTTCTAAAAATGGAATTAGTTGAACAAGCTAGTAGGAGCAGTAATAGTAATTCTAGTCCAAGGAAATGGATTTCTGATAAAGCAAGAATGATGACAAATGAGGGCCTCTTTTGCAATTGTAACTTATGGTAGTCCTCAACTTATGATGACAACTGAACCCAAAATTTCCATTTCTATGCAAGACAGTTGTTAAGTTGTGCCTTATTTTCGCCATGGTTAAGCGAATCATTACAATTTTTAAATGAATCAGGCAATTGTTAAGCAAATCTTGCTTCCCTCATTGACTTTGCTTGGTCAGAAGCTCCCTAGGAAGGTTGCAAATGACAATCCTAGGACCCCAGGATCCTGCAACTGGGGGGGGGGGGGGCTATTCAGCAGGTTTTGACAGGTTCTGGAGAACTGGTAGGGGAAATTTTAAGTAGTATGGAGAACTGGCAAATACCACCTTTGGCTGGCCCCAGAGTGGTGTGGGAATGGAGATTTTTGCAATATCCTTCCCCTGCCATGCCCACCAAGCCACACTACACCCACCAAGCCACGCCCACAGAACCAGTAGTAAAAAAAATTGAATTCTACCACTGACTGCAACCATTGTAAATACATGCCGATTGCCAGGCACTGGAAGTTTGATCACATGACTGTGAGGATGCTGCAAGTGTTAGAACTGGTTATGTGTGAGAACTGGTCATAAGTCACTTTTTCCAGTGTGACTGTATCTGTGAACAGTTATTAAATGAATGGTTGTAAGCCTGCAGACTTTAACACTGTGCAAATCAAGCCATGATATCAAACTTATGCCCAGTAATATGAGTGGAGGGATTCCCTTAAATGCAGTTGGCGGTATTTATAGAACGGGGTTTCTCCTGTCTATACATTGGTGTGCTCCAAATTTATTCTGGTGGGTTCTTGATCCTCCAGACCAGAGAAAAGTTAGAGCACTGCAAGTGGAATGGATTCCTCCAGTGGTATCTTTCCCCTGCAGAATGATTTTTTTTTCTCCCCTAATGAATTGTATTGCGAGACAACACGCATAGGGTTATGCTGTAAATCTCCAAAACCCTCTTTCTGATCTCCTCCCTATATCGGTAGACATCTCAAAGTGTACTTTATATTGGCAGGGACTATGTTTAGCATATTGACCTCTTTGGGTTACAATCTTAAAACAAGTAAACAAACCACCCGCAAAGATAAATGGATTCGATCAATGGGTCATTGATCTGATCAGTGAGTCTTCTGGTATGATAGTAGCAGCTTCTTCAGAGACTTTTACAATCTTTACAGAAAAGCAAAGGAGGTGCTGCCAATATCTGCAGATCATTGTCCTGATAGACCATAACAGCTTCTTCATAGTTGTTACGGTCGATCCTGTCAATGCGTATTTAGGGAGTCCTCAGTGCATGGATCATTGACATGATACTACATAATGGCTCCTTAGAAGCTATTACTGAGTTTCAAGGCAATGCATACTTAGGGAGTCTTTAGTGCATAGACTTGTATGAGTTGACTCACTCTGAATTTCCACAAGTCTTAAGGAAAACAGCCCACAGCAGATCTCATTCATTAGCATTCCACAGCAAGTGAACAAGTAAGTAAGTAAGTAAGTAAATAAATAAATAAATCTCTATAGAGGTGTAGGATAATACTGAATGGAATTCACTGAATAACCAGAAGAAGCTTCTACTTGAGAATAATGCAATGCAATTCCCATTTTCTCCATCTAGTCCTTTCTTTTTGTTTTGTTCTTTGCATTTACAAAGCAAAATGTCCTCTGAGTAGATAGACCTGTTTGTTGCAACTTACTATAAGGTTCAGATATATATATATATACATACTGCTGATTTATAAAGTTATGGCAATGTATGCTACACTAATGTATAAGTTCTGCTTTAAATATGTGTACTTGCATATGTTCTTAATATGGTCATAAAGGAGGATCACTGACATATAGTTGCAACTGTAAACCCAAATATACTGCATTTTGCAAACCACCCTGCACATTTCAAGGGAGCATCTCCCAACCACCCCAGCCTTCAAGAGAGTCAAAGGAGACATTCCCAACATGTTGCCGTGTTGCTTTTGTGCATTTGCACGTTTATATTCCTGCTGGGGGATATTTCATTGCGCCTGGTTGAAAACAGTTCCGAGTTTGCTGTTGATACGTTTTTTTTTTCCTTTTGTATTCCTCTTGCTGACTGACATCTGCTATCACGCTAAGCAGGTGTTCCTGTGTAAACGAATGTGCCATATTTGTGTTTCGCCATCCTCGCTATTACGCACCCAAATGAGCAGCGTGATTAAGAATCCTGTAAATTTTTGAAAGGAAACGGATAGCTGCCCTCCTGGAACATAATTACACCATGCCGACATCCGCAGCGCAAGGCTGCTGTTGAGCTTGGAGAATGGTAGAAATGTATAATATATAACGGCATTATTTTCATCCCTTATCAATGAAATAAAGTTGAGTTGGAATTTTAATGGTGGTGGTGTTTTTGTTCTTTTTTGTTTTTTTGTTTTTAAATCTAAAAGCCGCAAGGAGAGATTAGGACATTTCTAGTAGGAAAGGTGTCACACCGATAGCACACCGGTTGGTCTTGAAGGAACTGATTCGTGAGGGGAGTTTTGCTTCCAGAGAAAGAGTTAATATTGTTGACGAGATTAATGAAGGAAGCAGGGAATAAATGAGTACGCAAGGATTTTTATCGGCAGTCTCGGATAAACATGTTATCCCAGATCTCTTAAAGATTTCATAGATCATTTTTGTCTCAGTTCATTAAAAACGTTTGCAGCAAGACACACCTCCATAGTGCTTTTCTTTTCCTTTTCTCCATTCCCCTCCACCCACCACCCTATTTTAACTAAAATAAAACATGCTCTCAGGTCAGGTCTTCTGAGAGAAGATAGGATTAATCACTTAGAAATGTAGTGTGGAATCAGATATATATTTCTAGCTGGAGAAAAGGCAATGCTTTTGAAAACAATACTTGAAGCTCCATAAAATGTACCCAGAGGAGCGGTGTTACAAATCACTGTTCGAGTCAGCCCTGGGAGCTTGTGTTTTAATTATGCCTCTCAATCCAGCTGAAAGAATCTGGTAACTTTGGGAAGACAGAAACATATGATTGTTAGAGAGTAAACTTGTCAGGAAGAAACCTGGTGTTTGCCCCTCTGTCTGTAGTGTTTTTCTTATGTAATTGCCAGGACAGGTTCTAGATGATTTGTACTTACATATGCACATATAAATGAATGTGTAGGCAGGTCATCACCTATAGCAGGGCTGTCAAACTCACAGCCTGCAGGTCGGATGTATCATGACCTGGCCACACCCATGCCCGGTTTAGCAAAAGGGAAAAAAGTCCCAATATGTCACGTGATGCTGCCGTGATGTGAGTTTGACACCCCTGATCTATAATGCTAGTCATTCCCGACTCTAGGGGGCGGTGCTCATGTCCGTTTCAAAGCCGAAGAACCAGCACTGTCCAAAGACATCTCCGTGGTCATGTGTTCGGCATGATTAAATGCCAAAGGTGCACGGAACGCTGTTATCTTCCCACCAAAGGTGGTCCCTATTTTTCTACTTGCATTTTTTACATGCTTTTGAACTGATAGGTTGGCAGAAGCTGGAACAAGTAACGGGAGTTCACTCTGTTACGCAGCACTAGGGATTCGAACCGCTGAACTGCCGACCTTTTGATCGACAAGCTCAGCATTATAGCCACTAAGCCACTGCGTCCCCTTGATCTATAGTGTATCTATCCATAAATATATTATGCAAATTTTACATATGCTTATACATACCTATTATTATCAGCCCCAATCAATCTACGGAGCAAGGTGAAAGCCTCTTCATTCAAGATAATGGACTGTAGTTTATGGTGTAGTCCATCATGGGTTGGGAGATAGATGTCTTTTTGACTTTCCAATCTAGAGCTATGAGAGAAGGACTAGCCCAATGTCACCTAGCTGGTTTCTGGGCCTAAGGGAGGATTAGCTTGGTTGGTTGTCACCTGTCCTTACTCCTGCATCTGAACTGCTACACCCCTCTGACTCTTTTATGTCATCTATAGCTATATATCTATACCTTAATGGCAGAGCATACAACAGCAGTGGGTAGCACTTAGTTTCTTAATTTTAATAACATGAAAATATAAACACAGGTTTCTGATTAGTGATCAATATGGAGCTTTAATACCCACCATTTATCATATGAATGGCCTCCCATACAACATCCTGGGTGTTTAATTCAGAGAAAATGGATCCACTTAATAGATTAATTTTACACACACACATACACACACATGCATTAGCTGAGTTCTCTGAATGTTAAAATCCAGGCCAATTCTCTATTTCTATCTTAGGTCTTTTGCTTCAAGTTGACTTATTTCAATAAGGCTTAGATGCCTCAGGTGTTATTGAATGCTCATTTTGATCAATGGGACTGCATTACCATAGTATGGAATATAAGCAAATGCAGACTAACACTTCAGTGAAAAATGGAGATGTATTTTCAGCATTGATTGGGGTTCTGAAGATCTATTTGCTTGTGGCTTTGATTATCCTGATCCTATTGGAATGGGGGGGAATGCATTGGGCATGCAGACATGCTCACACAATCCAATCATAATAGGCTCTTATCTTATGCAGTTACTTTTTATCTAAGTTTGTTAATACTTGGGATACATAACAAAATTCTATTAAAAAGTTATGATTTTAGCAGGGACAACACTGAATTAGAACTAGTCTTCCATAACCTGGTATTTTCCATATCCTTTTGACCAACAGAAAACCCCAAATTACTCATCTTGGGTAACATCTGGAGCCCACACATTGGGAGACCAATTCTAAAAAAATGGGGCCTGTATCTTATGAGCTGAATTTGTACACATGACATGGCTTGTTATGTCTTTGGCTAGTTCGCATAAAAAGCAGGGATATCTATTTTCGAAAGTGTACCTCTTTTCATGTAAAGTCAGTGACTGGGGAAAGTAAATGCCAGTGAAGGACTTTATTGGAACTCAGACTATAATTCCTAAAATAAAAATGGCAGTTTCATTGTGTGTGTGGATTGGCTGTTACATTGCCAATTATACCCATCAGGTACAATGTTAACATTCAGAATGCCTAAACCAGGTAAATGGATGAATGCTAAATTCCCCAAGATGAACAAAACCACCCTGTACTAATGATAAACTTTGATGGGCATGCATTTCTCAAACTTTCCAGATGATCTTACAGCCCTGCTGAAAGACGGTATCATACGACATTGGTTTCTACTCCTCCAATGGTGCACGGTTGACTTTGGGCAGCATTGAAAAACAATTAATGGAAAACAGGCTTTCAAGTTTCCTGTTAGGAAAGTTATTGGCTTTCTTTCATGCTTGAGCAACAGGAAGAGCTCCTTTGGATCAAGGTCTACAGTATTTAGTTGATTAGCTATCCCAAATGAGCTTTGAAACAAATGTGGGACACTCTAGCCATCTACAGTTGCAAGCCATGTTCTTTATTCAGGAGTACCAAATGGGGAGGCAAGGCACATGGCTGCCAGCCAGCCCCTCCAATTGCATACAGAGAGTTGGAGATGTGCTTCAAACAATTTCCTCCTGATGCAGAAGCATGCAGGAGAAAAGGACCTTGTTCCAGCTATTAGAGAGCAGCTGCAGGTCTTTGCTGCCTACAACAAGCTTGCAGGTGTCATCAACAATTCCTGGAGAAATGGAGAGCTTCCCTGCCTGTTGTTTTATGCCTCTAAATACCAGTTGCTGGGGGCTTTATCTATACAGGAGAATGCTATTGCACTTATATCATGCTGAAGGGTTCCCCAGAAGCATTTGGTTGGCCATTGTGGTTATAGAATTATGGACAAGGAAGGCCTTTGGTGGGATCCAGCCATGGACCACTTACATTTTTATGCTGCTTGGGAAACAAAACCCAATTTTCTGATTTTGCAAACGCCAGGTGAGACTTGGTGGTGGTGATTGTAAGTGGCTATTTGATGCTACTATATTGTACATTAAGTTATTCTTCTAAGAATGCCTAATAAAAGTTTATCATAAACTAATCAGCACTACCATTTCAATTTCTCTGTACAAAAAGAAATACGGTTTTTTGTGAGTACATTTTGGAGTCGTGCTCCATTTCTAGGGGATTTCAGAACTAGGGAAATGGTTTCCTGGGTTGGTGAGTAATTCTAAGACTCCTTTGCTTGAAGTGGTTAGTGTTTATTTCAAAATGGATGAGTATCATAGATGTTCACAGATTTATTTTGAGTCTTCATTGTTTCTTGTACAAAGAGTCCATACTCTAGCTTTCCTTCTTTAAAAAACAAATCCAAGAATTGTTTGGTCCTGTTTCATAATACAGGATTATGCTTCAATTTTCTGTCTTGGTTCCTAAATAGACATCCAAGAACCAAAGTAGTCTTTCCATTCATGGATGGAACTGGGATGCATTACAGCTGGCCCTCACTTAGTGACCGTTCAAAGTTATGACAGGCTTCCCAAAAGGTACTTACAACCTGATTTTGAAGTTCTGATGGCTAGGCATACACACACACACACACACACACACTTGCATTCATATGACTGTATTTTGAGCATTTGGCAAACAGCTCAACTTTTTGATTATTTGCAGCCGCTCCATAGTCATATGATTGCACGTTTTGAGTTTTCTGTAGGTTTCCAGCATTTACTTCTGGTTTCCAGCCAAAAAAAGTCTACTGGATTAAATAGATTCACTTAACAACTGCTGTGTTCTCTCAATGACCACTTTAGTCATAAAAAGTCATAAAATAGGATGCAGTCACATGGTGACCTGCTTATCAACAGCTTACAACTATAATTTTCAGTTCAGTTGCAACCATAAGTTGAGGATCACCTATACAGAATACTTCTCCTTATTCTACCTCACCCTCCCACTCTTTTAGAGGTTCTTCCTGGCCTCCAAATCAATTTTTTAAAAAAGCCTTCCCAGTTCCATGTTTCTAATGGTGGAAAATTCCTAGTGAGAACTCTGCCCAGGAGATGTTCAGATTCAAGATCCCTATTTGTTTCTGCCCATGTTAGTTTAGCGAGAGCTTAGTTCTACTACTGCTTTCCATGGCTGTATTACAACATTTTAATGGTTGTTCATATTGTTTTCAGCTTTGGGGCATGTTTTGTAACCTTACCTGTTGTGCGATCTGTCTCTTCCCCTTGCCTATCTTTGATCTTCCTACTAAGCAATTTGTAACGACACTGTGTTTTCCAAGATAGCATCTTTTAGTACATGACAGCAAAAATAATTTCTCATACTCAAATGCTTATCTTATCAAAGGTAAATCAGCACATACCAGAAATCAAGAAAAGAGGCAGGGAGAGGGAGAGAAGGGGGAAAAAAAAGGTGATAGCAAGAGGCATGACAAAAGGCAACCAATAATGCAGTAAAGGTAATTAAGGGGAAATTGTATATACTTTAAACAATGGAAATTATTTATAATTATTTATTAAATTTATTTGCTGCCCAACTTATCACGAAGCAACTCTAGGCAGCTTACAACAATAAAAGCAATAAAATTGCAAAGACACATTTATCTGGCTACAAGAAAAAAGTGCAAATTACAAATTTTGATTAAAAGAGGTTGAGGGAGAGCGTAGGATGAGCAGGAGGGAAATGGGATCTGCTTTTGGTCCATCAACCATCTCTAGAGTAAAATATAACCACTTATATACTACTTTAAATGATCAACAATTGAACTGAGATTTCAGAGAATGTCCTCCTCTGAACTCAACATGCCAGAAGTCCAGCAGAACCAGTCTACTTCAATTTCCCTGTATTTATTGCCACATCTTGTTATCTTCAAACTTCTTCTCCTTGCTGGCCAAGTAATGCCAAGACCTTTATGTGTCATGTGGTGGGTTGACATTATAATTTTGTTGCATTTGCTTAGACCTCAAACGCTGAATAAAAATACACTTGAGTTAAGTTTATTGATTAGAATTCTATTCCACTTTTTCTGTAGCAGCTCAAGGCAGTTTACACAGGGATCTTGATTTTATACCCATAACAACACTCCAGTGAGGTAGACTAAGCTGGGAGATTTGCCCAGAGCTGCCCCATAGAGACTTTTCCTAGCTAAGGGTAGATTTGAATCTGGATCTCTTGAGTTGTAGTTCAGCACTTTAACTATCATACTACAGTACACCCACTCTCTTCATTTGAAGTAAATAGGTCTGTTCAGGTTCAAAAGCTCTGACTTTTCATTTGTAGCCAGGCCAAGAAAAATGCTTATTTTGTATGTTTTGTTTTGCTGCGCAACAATCTTTATTTTTTTTCCCTGTGTTTCATGTTTTTGAAGATTTTAATATCAAGGGTATTGCTCTGTAAACAAGTGTACTTTTACTGAGGCAGCTCCCCTTACACTCTTCCCTTGTAATCAGATGTGAAAATTACACCCTCCTTTTTGGATACATGATAATTGCACGTTTCAGCATACAAAGAATTGTCTCTGTTTCAGTTGGTAGAATGAAAGGAATGGGGAAAAAAATCTGAAGGCATTCAATGAAAATATGCTATTATATTAAAGATTGCTGTCATTGCTTTTTGTTGGAGCAGTAAGGTTTGCAATCAAAAGCAGGATCAAGAGAGTTTTAAGTATGGATCTGCATATGCATTCTGCACAAGCACATGTATACACCCAGACGTGCAAACTGCTAGTAACAAGTTTATAATTGCATTCAGACAATAGAAAAGAAGTCTTCCTTATGCCATCATAACATCGCTTGCATATTTCATTTTCATCCTAACTAAATTATGTTATTTCCAAGAATAGTTTTAAAAGTGAAAGTATTGTTGAGTTATTTAGACTGATACTTACATAATTATAATCTGTACATCTTTTCCTTTATTCTTTCTGTCCAAGATATTATATCCTGGTATATTAAATATGGAGAATTTGTTGTTCATTAGGATGATAATACTGGAAGAACAGTGACACACTTAAAAAATATAACCCTTTTTCCTTGATGGTTTCATGATCTAGTCCCAAATAATTCTCATCTTTCCCCAGTGTACTTTTTCAAAAGGGCTGCTCTATTGCTCCAACATAAACTTCCCATTTGGGACAAATGTCTGGATTATCTCAGAACAGAGTAGATTGGTATCATCTGAATAGCAACAGTAGTGGCAGTCAAGCTTCACCATCTGATTGGGCCACTGCACATAAGGATCTCGGGAGGGGGGGGGGAAAGGAAGATAATAATTATTCAAAGAATAATGCATTCATTAACTAGCTTTCACAAATCGTAGTGGCCTAAATTTACTATAAAGATTAGCAGAAGTTATTCAGTGGTTTCTTTCAATTCAGTCAATCCCTGGGTCTCTACCAGACCCATTGTATAAGATTACATTCTCCTGATTCTATGTTTTGTTTGCTTCAGAAAATGTTTTCCTGGGTGGTCAGAAGGAAGATAGTCCTGTCCTTTCCTTTTATACACAACACTTCCCCACTCAACTCCCAATGTGTTAAATTAAAATTACTAGCAATTATTTCTGACAGCCTACTAGCTAGGGGTCCACACATAGCAGGCTATTGCCATTACAGTTGAATCCCAATGATGCATACTGTTAGGTTCTGGAGTTAAGATAATGGGGTAGGTGAGGCAGGGCTATCCATATCTCTTAGCTTATATTGCGTTGCATTTGGGGGACACACTCGCTGATTCAGCTTAATTGGTATTGGGTGTAGAAGATGACCATTTTGAGCCTGAGGGAGGAGACACGTGTGTCAATATTTTGGAGTTCCTTCATGCCCACAAGAGAGCTAAGTCCCTCTGTTAATTCTATTGAGTCTTACCTCCCACCAATTTGCCTTGACCATTAGTAGTTCAGATTCTTGTATAGAGGTAGCATGGAATAAACTTGTACTCGGGTTGCTGATTTCTTGCACCTGTCTTTGGGGCTCCATCACATAGTCCAGTTCTCCTGGTTTTCCTGGAATGCCCCTCCCATAGGAAATTGTGAGGTCATAAGAAAGATTCATATTCCAATGAAATTATAATTGACTCTTTATTAGAAAGAATCCCCAGGAAATTTAATCAATATACAACTGGCAGAACCTGAACAGATCATCTGATCTGAGTTTGGTTTAGGCAATTGATCTCGATATCTGTACACAAGAATTCAGCATACGGAATAAGAACGGTGGTCCTTTCTGCTATTAAGGAAGAAAAGATGCAGTGATTATTCTAGTTTGACTCCAGCTAGTCACATAAACTACTGCAAAAATACTAAGGTATCTATAGTAACCACAGGGCCTTAATTACATGGTGCAGCTGCTCTGTACCCTTGCAACACACCATGTGGCTCACTCCAGAGTAGGGTTGACTCAGAGGCGAGAGAGTGCCACCTACTGAGTTCTTAGCCTTTCCTCAATTTGTTTTCTAGGTTTTAGGAATATTTCCTTTTGAGATGGGATAGATGTGTGGATCAGGAAGAAGAAGAAAAGCAAAATGAAACAGATGAAAGGACAGGGTCTACAAACCAAGTAGCTATGTTATGTTTTACAGTCCCATTACTATTGGACTTTGTAGTTGGCTTTACCCAATAAGTGCTTTGGGATGTATGGGTGTGCATGTGTGGGGGCAACTCAAGCTCCCCCCCCCCACATTTAAGCTATCTAAAGGGAGGAAACATATGATGGGTATGCTTGAGAGCCACCCTTACCAAAGAAAGGAAAAATAAAACTAAAGGAGTAAAAGGGAAGTTAAGGTAAAGCATCTTCTAGAAAGTCCTAACTACTTCAATAAGTAGTGATCAGTTTGGCTAAGGAGAAACAAAAACATCAGCAGGAACTAGACAGGCCACATCAGAAACAATCTTAAGCAGGAGTGTCCAACCTTGGCAATTCTGGGATATTCACTTCCAGAATTCCCCAGTCAATATGGAAGTTGAAGTCCGTAAGTCTTTTAGGTTGCCAAGATTGGACACCCCTGATCTAAAGGAACAGAAGGAGAACCAACCAAAAGATAAACATCTACTACCAATGAGACAAGAGTTCCTAGTGCAAAATTTGAGAGATGATGGAAAAAACTAATAGATTTGGGAAAGGAGGAAAGAAATGTAGAAAGAAAGAAAAGAAAGAGATTGGATCACCATTTGTGTTTGAGCAGGAGGTTTGTCTAGAAGATCTCCAAAGTCCCTTCCAACTCTCTTATTCTGATATTCTGTTAAAGCATCTATATATTGTGTAGTAGAGGTGGTCCTTGACTTATACCCATTTATTTAGTGATCTTTCTAAGTTACAATGGCACTGAAAAGAATGATTTACGACTTATAACTGGTCTTTGCACTTAGAGCCATCACAGCGAGGGAGGGAGTGAGATTGTATGTGTTCTGAGTTTAAAAATGACATATCTCCTCGAGACTAATGACCTTTGTTTATGCCTACCTTCATTGGTATCCTTTATATGAAGCCCTTTCTGAAGCTAATGCCCTTTAGGTATCCTGGGGTCAATAATTCTTGGCTGCGTGGCCCATAATTACGTTGGTTGATTGGATTACACAAGTCTAACACATCCGGTGCTCAGTTAGTTGGGGGAAACTGCTCACTACCTTGCAATAGAGTCCTTTTTCTAGAGATTTTGGGCGTGGGACAGAAGTTACAGCTCTCCTGTAAGTACAATCAGTTCCAAAGGATTTTTCTTGCACAATCAGATGCCCTAGAAACTCAGAACAGGCGATTTAGATGTTATGTATGTAAGGAGAGATGGTGAATTAGTTTACGGACGATGCATATGTCTCCAGTTCTAACAGGCTGAAAGTAAAGTGGTTACAGTGGTAAAGACCGGGTTTTAGAAGAACCCAATGTCTCACACCATCTTATAGTAGTTGCTGTTTTTAGATTGCTCCATTCATTTCAGATGCAGAATTGAAGGGGAGTAAACATTGCACACATACAGTTTTATGCCAAAGATTAAATTGCATGTTTTACTGAATTCCTAAGCAATCAGATCCTGACATAATCACTATATGGTATAAAGTTAAACATGACATAGAAATATAAAAAACTGATGCAGAAAAAGACCTAGTGGTCCATCAAGTCTGAATTTTGAGGTGTTTTTCAAAGGGGGGGCTGGTTTTCATTTTCTTTTTAATTAATTTTTAAATATTTTTTTATTTTATATTTTTCGGACAATGGACATGTGTTTATCCCAAGTATATTTAAACTCAGTTACTGATGATTAACTTCCATTACCTCCACTGGAATTTGGTTTCAAGCTTCCACTACTCTTTCTGTGCAGGAATCTTTCTGCAAATTTGAACACACATTTACTATTTATGTATGGTTGTTTTTACATTCAAAATAAGAAAACAGTGAATATGCCAAGTGCAAAAGTTGGACACACTTTGAGTCAGGGATACTGTAATATCTCCTTTGGCTGAAATAGCAGCTTCTGAATGTTTCCATGGATTTTCAATAATGCTCTAGTCTAGGGTCCATAAAAACCACTCCTAAATCTTTTTTCTATTTTTTCTTAATAACGACTTCATTTGGAATTATGCTTCAGATGATTGTCTTACTGAAAATCCAGTATTTTTTCAGCTTCAGATTCTTGACTGGATGTGGGACATTGGTTTCTAGCATTCCCAGATGCTTACCTATTGAATCCATTCTTTCTTCCACCCATTTAATATTTCTCATGCCACTGGCTGCAACACAACCCCAAATCATAATAGAGCTACCTTTATCCTTAACGGTTGGCAAAGTGTTCTTTATTTCAAATGCTCTACTCTTTTTTCTCCGAATGTTTCTGGTGTGGTTGTGCCTGAACAGTTCAACTTTTGTTTCATCGGTCCAAAGCACTTTGTTAAAAATGTTGCATGCCTATTTTTTTTTTTTTTGGCATAGTTTAGATGAAGACTTTGTGATGAGGTCTAGAGAAAAAGTTTCCTTCAGACAAATCTCCCATACAGATTATTGTTGCCTTGAGAATGCTGTCCTGTGAACCTGTGGACAGCCACTCCAGTGTTAGCTCAACTTTATAGCAGAGGTTATTAGCAATTTTACTATATAATTTTAAAAAATAGCATTGAATCAACTGGAAGTGAAACAACATGCTTGCCATATTCACTTTTCTTATTTTAAATCATTAAGCATCAGCATATAAATGCCAAGTGTTTTTTTTTAAATTTAATTTATATGCTGCCCTTCTCCGGAGATTCAGGGCGGCTTACAATGCATTAAGCAATAGCCTTCATCCTTTTGTATGTACCTACTTAGTAGGGCTTTCGGCCTCCCCTAAGCGGTGTTCTTTTTTATACAAAGTCAGCTTATTTCCCCCACAATCTGGGTCCTCAAATTTGCCAAAATATGTTAAACTTAACTGTGTACCATGTTTAGGTGTCAGCATCAATTACCTGAAATGTACGGGTAGCTAAATTAGGGCATGCCATTATTTAATAAGAATTTAGTTTTTTGTTTTGCAAGGAGTATTATTGGGGTTTATATACCAAAAGATGAATCAAGTTTTTCAAGTCCTCTCTAGACACCCCCCTCCCCAGTTTGAACTTTATATATCCCAGGAGTACTACAGGTTTACCATTTTATATTTTTATATTTTTTATATTTTTATATTTTTTATAAACAGCTCAAGGTGGGAAATTTACCTAATACTTCTTTCTCCTCTTGTTTTCCCCACAATAATAATTCTGTGAGGTACGAGTTGGACTGAAAATGAATGACTGCCTCAAGGTCACCCAGCCGGCTTTCGTGACTAAGGCAGGACTAGAATTCACAGTCTCCAGGTTTCACAGGACTAGAATTCATGGTCTCCAGGTTTCTAGCGTATTATCTTAACCACTAGACCAAAGTGTAAAGTTCTTGACTTGGCTCTATCATTTCTCCTATGTCAAAAGAGATGTTAGGATTGCCTCTTCTCTACGAACTGATTTCTTCCTCCATTTAATAAATTTAAAGATGGCATATTTGTTTGTCAGAGGTATGCAAATCACAAGAAATGCCATTTAATTCAATGGATTTATATGAGGACAATTAGATCAGTTAGACTTATGGGAACTGAAGATAAAATTTTCCAAGGCTAAAATAGGGGAATGTCAGGGTGACTTTTTAAAAATTTGCTCCTCTATATTTCAAGGAGACCAGTTTGTCTGTAATCAGATTACCAGATTAGAAAGTTAACAGAGGATGTTGGGCTTCAGAAGTTCATTTTATATGCATTTTTCAACCCCCATGTATACTGTACATAACAACAAATATGCATTCTTGACATTTTTATATGGACAGCAGAGACACAGAGACATTCTGAGGAGAGGAAATCACAGAAAATCTTTGGATAAATCTGAGTGATATAAAATGGGAGCCATGCAAAGTGCAACAAAAAGAAATCTTTCAACATTGCTCACTAATAATTGTGCAGGAGGAAAAACCCAGAATGTATTTGATAGATTTTTAAAATATGTAACAGTTCATTTGAAATAGATCAGGCTAGAATTTTCTTATTTGAGCAGAGCTAATGCAATGTTTATGGATCTAATCCATCTGAACAACTATATATATATCAAACTAATTTGTAACCAACTTAATCATTAAAATCAGTGAGCTAATATATTTGCCCAGCTCTAAAACTGAGTTCAGTGTGACTGCAATGCATCATTTCACACTTTCATGCAGATAATACATTTCACATCCCTTCTATTTGTACATAACAGAAGACAACATCGGGCCAAATCCAATCTGTTTTCTAATACAAAAATCATCAAGGTGTGTTTTAATAGATTGCATTATGAAAAGACTTAATATGTGCATGACAAATTGATTGTGTTGGCAACAACTGTGCTTCCTTCCTATATGCCTGTGATGCACACAACATTTTTCTCATGACTAACAAAAGACGGTTGAATACTGTAAGCTTCAATTTTATCGCTTTTGGTTTTATTGTGATTTTTCTTTTAACTTAAATCTTGTAATGGTTGCAGTGTGGCTTTTGTGGGACAAGGAAAACAACAACAACAACAAAAAACCCCGGACCTTTGGTCTTCTGCATCCAGGCAGTTTGGGTTTGGGATTGTGGAGTGAGGGCAATGCCAAGCAGAGACAGGCAGACAAAAAGCATGATTCACCCCAGTGTTAAGGCATATACAGGAGAGAAACAGCAGTTTTTGGAAGCTTGCCCTTCTAAAAAGCTTTATTGATGCAAACTCCCTTTGCTGTCATTTCCTAGCTTGGTGTGTGAGTGGATGAGGGTCACAATTCTAACATTAGTTTGACTGCTCTGTTAGAGTTTGCATTTGCTCTCCTCGACTGCTTTTTCCCCTGATTTTACAAAAAAAGGGGGAAAAAACTCAGGGTGTCCTAGAAAGGTGCATCGTATTTGCATTGTGTAGTTTGGGAACAGACAATACCAATTTTCACCACAGTAACACAGAAAGAAATGTTTACAGCTAGTTGATCTACTTGAGATCTCTCAATCTTCTCCTCAACTTCTCAGAAAAGATCTTTCCTAGTGCTAAAAGCAACTAATCATTGAAAATAATCTAGTGGCGATTGAAAAATAAAACACAGCCCCAAGCTTTGAGGATGGCCTTCCTCAGAAATCACTTGGAATATTCCATGAAGAGATTGCAACACAATCTCTTTCCCTCTTCTTCATCCTCTTCGTCTTCTCTTCCTCTCCCTTTTCCTTCCATATTTCCCCTTTCTATGCTTTTTTTTTTTATTCCACTGCTCTGACATAATATGATTTGTGCATGGCCGGGTCACAGTGAGGGACTTGTGGGACAATTTGCTGAATCAAGAGGGTGATTGTGTCTGGTGCCAGTCAGTCGCAATTAGAGCCAGGATCAGGGAGGCCTAGGGCTTGCGTGTCGTCTTGGGCAAGCTGCATAGAAATCACCTCACCTGAAACTAATTGTCACAACAGAGACCTTATGCAAATGAGCCCTAGGGTTAGCGTGGGAAAAGAAAAACTGTCGCAAGAAAAGGTGACCTGCTGAGCGGGGGGCCTGTTGCTGGGGAAATCTTTGTTCCCCCAGTTTAAAAAAAAACACCCCCCAAAAAAGTTTATATTGTTCCAAAGCCACAAAAATGGCTTAGATAACCTAAGAAAGTGTGGCAAGCACACTCATCAGAAAGTCTCAAAAATCGGCAGAAATGTTCCAGGCAGCCTCTGCTAACTTGCTAGTCTATGCAGGGTAAGATGATAGAAATTAAAGAAATTGATACCGATAAAAGGAGAATATTTGTAGTTCAGGGTTAAAAGCTCAGAGAACACCAAGCACCCCTTAAATGGATTAATCTTTACAGGGGAACTGTCCCCCATAAAGTGGGACAGGACTTTTGTGAACCGAACCTGTTGGAATCTCCGTACTTCTGCCACTCTCGGAGTTACAGCATCAATCAAGAACATTTTTTGAAATTTTAAAGTTAGTTTCTCAGGAGAGTGGATTTTACTTTCTGAGGGAATTCATTACAGAATGTTGAAACAAGCTTCCAGCTCTATGGGCAGCCATTTTTAAAAATCTTAGTGTTTAGAAAAGTAGCCCACGTCACACATAGAAAGCAAAACAAGTGTAATTTTTATAAATGTTGCTTAAGCTCTCGAGGTGTTTCTTTGGTTTAGGATCAAACTGACTGGTCTTGGCCCTGCCAAGACAGCAATATTGAGGAGCAGTTCATATGCTAGATTTGATTTGTACTTTTACAATTGCCTTCTGCCTTTTCTTCTTGCTTAAAGATAGATACAGTGTAGGTTAGAATTTCTTAGACATCCTTGCTTTGGCCCACTTCTAGGGCAGTTCTAAGTACATTTGCATATAAAAATTTATATACGAATAATTTCTGGACAATTTAGACTTACGTTTTTGCTGACTTGTGGCATTTTTGTAAAAGCTGTGCCTTAGTCCAGGAGAGTGGAATACAAAGCGTATAGTACTATGTACCCAGACTGATAAATCTTAAGCCTCTTTCTGCAGGAGGAAGAAAACCATCTACAGATTTCCAGCAGAAGTACCATTAAAAAAAAAACCACATTGACAAGAATAGTGTATTTGTTATTTTTGTTTGACTGATAAACTTACAATGCCTTTTCACAATGGCTGTTCTAAAAGGGATACAGCTTGGAAAATGGATCTATTTGACCACTTGTGAAATTGACTTGCTGATTGTCAATGTCAGAAAACAAGGATGCCTTAAAATAATGTGGCTTAATCACCAATCTTCTCTTCTCTTCTCTTCTCTTCTCTTCTCTTCTCTTCTCTTCTCTTCTCTTCTCTTCTCTTCTCTTCTCTTCTCTTCTCTCATCTCTCTCCACCCCCACCCCCACACTTTTTCATCTCTTTTGTCCCTTTACCTCTGTCTGAAATAATTTCCACAAATAGGAGACATTTCACAGTGGGCATGAAGTGCTCAGCTTTCACTCATCAAACTTTAATCGGAACTGCATTTTAGTTTTTGAATAAAGAACACTTAAAAAATTTAGATGCAAATTATTTTGCATTATTCATGCTCTAAGTGTCCTTGTAGATTTAAACACTTCTGAGGCCACCTTGATTCAAGTAATTACCTAGGCCCTCACTGCTCCATCATGAATAAGGTATTTTGTACAAGTAAAGTATGCACCCGATGAGCTTTTAAAGTGGCTTTACACCGAACTTGTGTATTGCTTCTTGTGCATGAGTGATTCGAACATGCGTCGCAATCTGTCTCAGGTGGGAAATCCTGGCAGGGCATCCATGAGTGACGGAATGAAGCTGAAGAGTCTCTTTCTTTTGTCTTTTTCTGAGTGGACTCCTTGCTCTGAATCTCATGTATGGGACTAGAAGCATCTTAAAGACGAAAGAAGGAAATGAGGGGCTTAACCAATTGCTTGTTACAGCCCCGGCCTTCTTGGTACAGCTTCTGTTCAGTCACTTAAGGCATCCCTCATATACACGCATAAGTCTTTCTACTTTTATGTAGCATTGTACATCTGTCTACCCATCTGTCTCTCGAGCCTCTCACACATACCAGAACAAGGTGCCACCTGAACAATATTTTTCACACAATGGAACTGGCTCGTTGCTGAACAGCTGAAGGCTGCTTGAAGCAGAAATAGCTGTGGGAGAAAGGGGCGGGGAGGGGGAAACACATGCATTTCTTTTGACATTGCCTAGAAATGGGTGTCTGTGTGCATGCTTGAGAATATAAGCTTGCAACAGTTTGGGGGTCTTTGTCTGAACTTTGCAACTTCTCCACCACCCCCTCCAATCTCCTGAAATGTGTTGGTTTTGATAAGCATCATCATTTGATTGGTTTCAAGCAATTTAGACTGATACAATATGTGTCTACTTCTTCATAGGCAGACATGGTTAGTTTATGTTGTATTTTCTTTAAACAGCAGCAGCAAGAAATGCACAAAGCAATTAAAAAAAGACACCGACTGGAAAAGGTTAAAAATGCTGGACTTTTCATTTTTGCTTTGGAGTTGGAGTTTAGATGAAACCAAACTGTACAGATGTTAGAAAAGAAGTTGACACTTCTACTTGATCATCTATACTACACAGTGGAATAATTAATATTTAAACATTCTAATAATGTGGCTTGCTTTGCATGCATTTCTCAGCTCACGCCACTGTATATTTTATCAGGAATTGTGCAACTGTTTGATAGGATATACCGATTTGTTTGAAGAAAGAAAAGGAAGGAAGGAAGGAAGGAAGGAAGGAAGGAAGGAAGGAAGGAAGGAAGGAAGGAAACGAACAGCTTTTAGAGGCAGGTAATACAGCACATTAGACTAAAAGGCAGATTTAGTATTTTATTGTTAAAATTAAGTTACATTAACTGGCATAATTCTGAGCTTAGGGCAGGCCCCACCTCCTCTCCTTCCGCCGCGAACTGAAGACATGGCTTTTTCATCAAATGGACTGACCCGTTGAGGGGGTTTTTACATTGTAATAATTTTAATTAATTTTAATTGGATTTTAATTTATATTTAATTCATGTTGTTGAATTTTTATCTTGTAAGCCATCTTGAGTCCTTCGGGAGAAGGGTGGCATATAAATCGCAATAAAATAAAAATAAATAAATGAATAAAAAATAATAATAAAGTGGTATTCACAAATTATCCCTAAATTGTGGGTTTAACATTCATATTTACTATTTTCTGCCCTATAATTATTACAAGGAACTGTAAACATTTGATACATTCTTAAAGGAGAATTAAGAATATGAGAGAGTAACTGAGCTGTGAAACTATACAAACACACACACACAACCCTTCATTAAGATACTTCGGGCATAAAGAAAAGAAACATGTGAACTTATAAAAAGGGCCCAACTAGAATTTTCCATCCTGAGGGAAAGCCAACTGAGGTTGAACTTTCCAACCTACTTAGTTAGGTGGGCAACATATCCTACCATACACAACAGTCCTCTCTAATTTAAGGCATTCTCTATTTAAAGCTTTAATTGAACTAAACCAATTTGTAAAGGTAAGATCCACCCCAACAAAGAATATTCTTGAAAAATGCCTATTCATTGTTCATAGGTGGGCAGCAACCTTAACGGCAGATACATAGGTCAACAAGTCTTCCTTTCTGTGATGTTACCTTTAAATGTTAGGAATTGCATTACATTCAATAGCCCACTGATGGGGCAGTAGAACATATTCCTCCTCCTCCTCCTGTTTCAGCATGCTCCAAATCTACTCCCAGAATGATCTGAGGCTTATGGAAAGTATGAGAAAAGGAGAGAAGTACAAGGGAAAGTCCACTACATGAATGGAAGTTCCATCACGCAATGGCGAATGTAACTCATTTCTAAACATAAATTAACACATCTAGATAAGCATGTCCGTATTTTATGCAAATTTGTGTCTTTGTCCCCTTTTCTGATGACTGCTGAAACTTCTCAGACTAATTCAGTATTGCAACTGCATATCTGCTGAAAAAAATCTTCCGTGGAATTTACCTCTTTCTCTGAGATGCACTCTTCGTGCGATTTTCTTCTCCCTTCTTTACTCTTGTGTTTATTTTTATTTTTAACATGGCTTCCTCTGGGCCTATTTTTGCATGCAGAGTTTTTTTTCCCTTCCCGACCATCTCAGACCAAGGCATACAGGTAATCAAACTTACAACGGGCTGTTTGGTGACCGTTCAAAGTTACAACAGCACTGAAAAATGAGACTTACAACCATTTTTCATAATGACCTTTGCAGCATTCCCATGTTCATGTGGTCAAAATTCAGATACTTGGCAATGGGTTCATACTAGTGACCATTGTTGTGTCCCAAGGTCATGGGATCACCTTTTAGTGACCTTCTCACAAGCAAAGTAAATGGGGAAGCCTGATTCAGTTAACAACTGGGTTACTAAGTTTGTAACTTCAGTGATTCACTTAACAATTGGGGTGGGAAAGTTCGTAAAATGGGACAAAACTGATTAAATGTCTCACTCAACAACAGATATTTTGGGCTCAATTGTGGTGGTAAGTCATGGACTGCCTGTAATTGCAAAGCCCCTCTCTTAGATCTATCTTTTTTTAAAAATGGGAGGAAGCCTCAGATGTAATTAGCCCAACTAAATGGCTCAGAGAGTAAGACACTGAGCTTGTCGATCAGAAAGATCGGCAGTTTGGTGGTTCAGATCCCTAGTACAAGTCTTCTGCGTGTAGCAGGGGGTTGGACTAGATGACTTCCAAGTTCCCTTCCAACTCTGTGACTGTTACTAATTAGGAAGAGAACCCATTTGTTCTCAAAGGACAAAGGTTCTTATTGGGGAGGTGGGATATGATTCCATATGTCCTGTTTTTCTTGTTTTATTTGTAGAGTCCTTGAGTCAGGTCACCTCAAAATAGGATAACAGATTAAAAATTAAAATATCTTTTAAAAAAAAACAATTTTGAAAACCACTGGATTGAACTCTGAGATGAAGGTAATCGGGGAAGTTGTTTCATTTTTGCCCCACATTTACTGTTCTTTACTCTTTCCCTTTCAACTATCAAAAAGAACTGCAGTGCTCCAAGAGCGAGCAGGAAACTTTGCATATTATTAACTTCTCTAGAACTATGGGTACAAAATCCTTGTGTTCCTGGTGCGGCAAAAGCAGAAAAGGGCAAACCTCCTCCAAACAAGTACTTGCCACCGAAGTGTCCTTGTCACTGGACCCCCTGTAATTATTTGAAGGAAAACGAAACACTAGAAATTAAAATAGGTCCACACTTCTAAAGAACGCGATGCTGAAAATGTCATTTGCGTCTCCCCCCAAACACACATTTTAAATTTAATGGAAACTGTTTTGTTTTCCCTTTTTCTTTTCTTTTTCTTTTTTTCTAAAGGAAGATACACAGTCCTGGTGGGATTCCTGTAAACAGATTATAAGGTTCTTACATATATATTTTAGTTAGAAGCTGTATGCAAATATCTTCGTCTGCATAATTCTTGCTACGGTAGTTTGCCACTACCCACAGCCTCTATGGAATCTGAAGAGATGTAACTCTTCCCGCTGGGTAAGCAGCATAGGCAGCCAAGGAAGCTGTAAGATTTATTTATTTATTTATATTAATTTATCACATTTATTTGCTGCCCGTTTATTTGCTGTTTTGAACCGACAGGCGATGGGGTGTAGAATCAACACAATCACCTCACAATACTAAGCTAAAAAAAACCAAACAACCCTTACTTTAAGGAAGGGAAAGAACATTGAAATCACCCAGACAATTAGATGGAAAAACAGAAGTCTTTGGGGGTTTTTTTCCAGTGGAAAAAGTTTTTAGGAAGCTAAAGGACAGATTTCAGGGTATTCTTAATCCAAAGGATTTTACTGAGAGATCAGTAACATCCAATTCACTAAGACTTACGTCAGATAA
Source organism: Masticophis lateralis (assembly GCA_030761175.1). Classification (NCBI taxonomy): domain Eukaryota; kingdom Metazoa; phylum Chordata; class Lepidosauria; order Squamata; family Colubridae; genus Masticophis; species Masticophis lateralis. The sequence continues at coordinate 218,095,269 of JAUDYJ010000001.1, forward strand.
GATACACTTAAATTCTAAAATCTAATTTACTCAGAAATCTAATTTATGAAAGAAAAACTCATACAATCTTGCCCCCTGAATTACATTTTGTTTTATATCCCTGCATGGAGGCCTTTTTTTTTTTCAACAGTGGTATCCTTTCCAATTTGCCCGTCATAACTTAATGTAATATATGTGCAATAAAATGCCGCACTGTCAGATTTTTTAAAAAAAGTTTATGGATGACAAAAGAAAGAACATAACATGAACTCTGTTTCGTGTTCCGGCTGTTATATTGAGAAAAGCATTATACAGTGACTTTGTTCCAATGTAAAATCATCTGCAACATTGTTAAAATTAAGTTGGACCACCATGGCTTTACTTAACTGATGCTGTCTTTTACACGGTTAGTTGAAGAATCCTAAAGCGCCTGTACTCTAAAAATTGCATAAGAGTGGGGGGAAAGAATATTAGCAAGATAGAGGAGGTGTACAGATAAAACTAGGTCTAACCTATCAGGGTTATGAACACTCTGTGGCAGCAAAGAGTTTTTCTATTCCTCTTTACTGCCATCTAGTGGTCATCTATATTTACACAGCACTGATAAAGTAAGACTAACATAATGTAACCTAAAGCTGCCTTGCTTAATTTGGTGTCCTCCCAAGTGTGCCAGGAGATGCAGTTTTAAGAATTCCTAGCTGAATCTGGAAAGTGAAGCTTAAAGATCAAAGGAGGGGAAAGACAATATGAAGAGCATAGACAAATACAATAATACCTACTTATTTCCACTTATCAACGAAGGCTAGGGTTAAGCCAGGGTCTTCTGGGGGCTTGAAGAAATGACAGCACCAGCAGTGGCACCAGATAATGGAGGCTGCTGTCTCTTTTCAAATCTCTCCTGGCTTTCCTGTGAAATGGATTTCATAGCCATGAGGTTCTCTGAAAGTTTCAAAATGCCGAGGATGTAATAACATAGTCACAGGTTTGAATTATATTGTTGGAGTTTGACTAAAAATTGCCATAATTTCCATTGTCATCAATATTTTAATAAAATTATCCATGTAATTAACATTCTATTTCATTAACATTCTTTCTGGTGTAACATGCAAGGAGGATGAAAGGAAGAATGAGTGAACAAAAGGAAGCTCGATAGGGACATTGAGTATTTCAAGAGACTGAATTCAGATACGTTACATTGATTAATTCTGATGAACAAGTCATCCGTTTCCTTTTTATAGGGATGCTGGTCTGAGCAAACTTTATGCGAAAGGTTTTCTATGTGTGCAATGGGACTTCATTCTTCTTTCCCCTTCAGACAGTGCAGCTCCAGAGGTCTTCCCTCATCCCTCAAGTCAGATTTATGGAGTGAGCAAGAAGGCTGAAGGGAGAGCACGGATCTGTCCTCCCGGTGGTTGGCCTTTCTCTAGGGAACAAAGTATATGATCCAACCTATTTCATTTCTTATTCTGTAATTTGACCCAATTCATTAAAAGTCCACTGCAAATAACACCCATTGACATCTGCGAGAGTGATTAATTACACGAAGCAATTAAGTATTTAAGTGATTTGAGTATTGTATTTGGTGATAAATATTCTAATTCATTCCCAATTGATTTTGGTTGAGGTGACTTTTGTTCAATTTTATCCAATTGGCTAGAACAAAAATAAAAGCCAGGATGCCTCTCTTGTAGGGCTCAGTATAGGAGATGACCAGGCTGAGCCTGAGGGAAGGGCCAAATGCATCATCAGCCTCGAGTCCCTTCACGCCCACAAGGTTCTAAGTCCAGCCCACCTTGAATTCCATTGACTCTTATCTACCATCAATTTGCCTTGGCTGTTAGTCGTTCAAATTCTTCTAGAGATTGTTAGCATGCAATAAAAAAGATGTTAAGATTCTAGAAAGAGCGTAGAGAAGAGCAGCAAAGATGATTAGGGGTCTGAAGGCTAAAACATATGAAGAACACTTGCAGGAACTGGCTATGTCTAGTCTGGTGAAAAGAAGGACTAGGGGTGACATGATAACAATTTTCCAACATCTCAGGGGTTGCCACAAAGAAGAGTGGGCCAATCTATTCTCCAAAGCACCTGAAGGCAGGACAAGAAAAAATGGATCGAAGCTAATCAAGGAGAGAACCCAACCTAGAACTAAGGAGAAATTTCTTGACAGTGAGAACAATTAACCAGTGGAACCGCTCGCCTCCAGAAACTGGGTGCTCCAACCCTGGAGGTTTTTAAAAGGAGACTACTTGTTTGAAATGGTATATGGCTTCCTGCTTGAGCAGAGGGTTGGACACGAAGACCTTCAAAGTCCCTTCCAACTTTGTTATTCTGTTTTTTTACACTTAGTTTCATCAGAGGAAGACCCAAGCTTTAGCAGGAGGCTCTGACCCTTGGCAAAATCTGGCTGCCTAAATTGTTTTCTAAAATGAGGGGGTGCAGAGACTTAGTGAAATTTTGCAGGCCCCAAGAAAAGTCTTTGGAGAGGAATGTGAGACCTCTCTAATGCAGACAGTACAATATTTACCATCTTTCCTTTCTCTGACTCTCTGAAGTATTTTAGACTGCTCTGTTTAGTGGAAAACTTGTTGGTGTTGAAAACAACATTGCATTGTGTGGATAAAGACATGTGGGAGCTGCTATGCTGCCTGCATGCTGTATGCTCATAGGGCACCGGTATGAGTGGGAGGTTTGCGGAAACAGCAAGAAATGAAATCTGTCATAAATGTATTAAAATAACACTGTCTTACTCAAGGTCACAAAACTGCATCCAAGCCCTCCAATATATTCTTACATTATTATTTTTGTACAACATCCTTACTATGGGAATAAATTAAAAGAAATCAGCTCAACAACTTTGCTTCCTGAAAGAAAGGAATGCTGTAAATTAAGTACTGTAGTATTTAAGGTGGGTATTGAATCTGAGTCTCTTTCCACCACTTGTGATTCTGTTTCAGGCTCTCCTTTCTCACATAAATATTAAGCACTGTGACACTGAATTGGAAAAATGGTTATGTGGTGTCCCATCCTCCCAGATGTATTACAGGTTCTTCTTTTACGTCATTCATGAAAAAGGAAAAGATATGGAAGAATAACGCAGTCTATTTTAGGGGGCAACAGAAACAGCTTTCCAACTCTTTCTTTCTGATGAAATCAGCACTAGAGAAGTTGTACCCTAATGCTCCTATATAAGGCTCTTAACTCATGTGTGATCAGGATTATCCCACATCTGTAGTAAGTAAAATTCAGCTAAAAGAACGCTAAAGTTCTGTTACTCTCTTCTGTGCCTGAGTCAGTAAAATGCAATTGATTGCTTTTGAAATACTTAGGGTACAACGTAAAGCAGAGAAGCTGATGAAAGTTGACTCAGTTATACTCCAAAATGCAATGTGAGGTGTGGGTGTGGGTTTTCCACTGGAATCGCTGGGAGTTTGGACTATTTCTGATCTTCTCTTTTAAATACACGAAGAAAAGTAAACAGAAACATTATATGTATGTGCTTCAAATCTTCAGAAGCTAGCTGAGAAAATGCATTTATTTATTTATTTATTTATTTATTTATTTATTTATTTATTTATTTATTTATTTATTTATTTATTTATTTATTTATTTATTTATTTATTTATTTATTTATTTATTTATTTATTTATTGGTTCGATTTATATGCCGCCCTTTTCTGGAGACTCAGGGTGGCTTACAATGCGTTAAGCAATAGCCTTCATACTTTTGTATATACCTGCTTAGTACGGCTTTCGCCCCCACAAACGATGTTCTTTTTTATACAAAGTCATTTTATTGCCCCCATAATTCGGGTCCTCATTTTACCTACCTTGGAAGGATGGAAAGCTGAGTCAATCTTAAGCCTGGTGAGATTTGAACTCACAGTAATTGCAGGCAGCTAAGTGCTACTTTAACAGCACTTTAGTCTGCTGCTCCACCAAGGCTCTATATATTTCAGCTAATTTGTATCCAACTCTTTACAATAATGTACAATCTAAAGGGATTAACATCTGTATGTGCACAGAGAGTCATCTGTACAAATTTCACTTTAAAAACTGGAGATGGGTTTTGCAAACTAAGTAAATCCATTTGGGGTTGCAGTTTGGAAATGGAAAGAATAGATTTGATTTTTGGCAGTAGTACCTGGATTGTAGTTTTTAGAACTGAAATATAAAGTCTGTGTGATACTCTTTTTTATTTCTCTTGCAAGGAATCTATTTTCAAATGATAATAGGGTAAATCATTGTATTCCAATTCTGTGCAGTAGCCGCATGGCAGGAAGTAGCTGTTTTTAAAAAGAAGACTACATTCCTCATAAAAACTGTTGGTAGTACTGTGCCCTGAATTGTAAACTGTCCCCTAATAAGTGTGGGAGGCGTTAATCAAATCATAATCTCTAGCGATTATTCCAAACAAGTGCCCTCTTTTGGCTTTTCATTAATGACAGCATATTATTATTACCCAATATAGAAGTATGGACTCAGATAAAAATGAAACATCAGCGAATAACATGTCCAAGTTCCATGCTGAGAGAGGTACATGAAGCCCAGGCAGAACAAGAAGATTGTTAAAACAGCATTTGAAGGCTGGGGTCCCTTGCATGCTTCTTTGGCAATGCGACTCGGTGGTACTGAGGAAAAGTGCTCAGATCAGGTTGCCCAGATAACTAAATATGTTCTTATTTGATTGAGCAAGTGCCCCCCTCCCTTCAGAAGCATGAATGTTTTAAAACCGATACTGAGGTGGTAAAACAGAGATAAGATGAGACTGAATTGCTATCTTGCTGGTATGTTTCTTGAGATAAATTTAAAGTTTAAACACTGTTTTCATAAGAACATGTGCAGGAAATAAATAGGTCCAACAATCTTCTGAGAGATTTTAGCATCAATGTTACATTAGCAATATCTTTTTCTTTTTCCTCCTCCTCCTCCTCCTCCTCCTCCTTCTCTTTCTTTCTCTTCCTTCTCCTTCTCCTCCTCCTCCTCCTCCTCTTCCTCCTCCTCCTCCTCCTCCTCCTTCTCGTTCTTCTCTTTCTCTTCCTCCTCCTCCTCCTCCTCCTCCTCCTTCTCCTCCCAGTCTTCTGACTTTTTTTTTTTTTTTGCCTTAAACAAAAATTACTTCAGCTTTGTGGAATACAGTCTTGGAGCCAAAGAGACCTTTCTGACTCTAACAATTCCTTCTTAAATTAGCCACTTTTTATTTCTCAGCTGGGGTAGAAAGAAAAGCAGCTTTACAGCTGTGGTCACCTGGGTTGTAAAGTAAAGAAAATAAAGTCATCTTCAGCTTGGAAACTGGACAAATATTTTCAGATCATTATGCCAAACATTCCTCAGGCCCCCTTTTAAAATATTTTTAAGTGTCTTGTGGGGGGGGGGGGGGACTTGGCATATTGGCCAACGGAACTGTAAAAATATTTTACAAGGAATTGCATCAGAACGCAAACTTTCTGACAACCCAAAGAGATATTCTTAAATGGGAATGGTTCGGTTGGAACAAAAAGCAACCAAAGCTAAAATCTTAATTGCAGGAGTGAATCTCTTTCGGAAAATTAAGCTTAAAGTTTCATAGAATTAAGCTGCATGGCTACAGTTCTACATGCTATTCTTGAGAGTTGGATTTGGGGTTTGCTTCAAAAGACTTTGGCATAGTATCAAGCTGCACATCAGCTTAAGTCAAGCTCAGTTCAGCTGATTCATTGAATTAGATGGTGGCGTTTCTGTATACGTGTGCGTACAACATAGACATAGATAGAAGGGGGGGGAGTATAGATTAATTCCAAACATTTCAACAGTGTCAAGAAATCTCTGGATTGCAGCCTTTGTGGTGAAACAAAACTCTTAGGAGGATTAGACTCTGTGGCCCTACAGGAAAAAAGCAAGCAGGCTATCCATAAAATAGAGGCATTGCTTAGTAAGAGGGAAGGGGCAGTTTGCATGCACACACACATACACACACACACACACACACAGAGAGAGAGAGAGCTTCTAGAAAGTGCCAGTTAAGGTTTTATGGACAAATGTTTGTCTGTATAATCTGAAGATGTTTCTAGCATGTGTGTAATATGTTGAAGTTTCTGGAACGGAGATCATGAACTAAGGTTTCCTGCTGTGCAGAACATAAGTTTTAGGGGGAAATAGAAAAGCTGGGGGTATTGTTTCATCCCTAAATCTCCTAAGGACAGCTGTTAGCTAGTTAATATTTAAGAATACTTTGGGACTTGAAATGTGTCATAAAAATGAGAAATGCACTGTGCCTGCAGGTGTTAAAAAAAACTCCCAACCGTAGCCTTTCATATATATATATATATATTACTATTAATTAAGGTGGGTGTTTTGTAAATCACCTTTACTCTCTACAAAGAGACAATTTCAAAGCACCACATCCTAGGTCAGAAAGTCTAACACTCACACACACAACAAGTAAATTGGGATACAATGACCAGTCTTCCTTTTGGGCCCAACTATCCTAGAACTGCTTTTGTTTCAGTGATTGTGGATTTCCCAGAGTTTTAAAAGAATTTTGATTCTTTTATCAACTTAATTCATGCAACGAGTGCCTCTCAGTTTTCTGCTTTCTCTCTTTAGGTACATGTGAGTGCACATAATGAAATATAATCCAGGTCACTGAAAAACAGAAATGTTTCTGTCTGGTTCTCGAGAAGGCCGGTCAATAACTTTATCAATACCCTGGCCGAAAGAGAGAACTGCCCTTTTGGTCGTATTCCATTCATTAGGCTTCTGAGTCAAGTGAACAGGAATCAGCCCATTAGCTTTTATTTTCTGTGAAGAGTGACCTCAGCCATGCCGAGTTGGTCAATTTATGGCCAATAAACATAACAGCCAAGATGGTCTCCCTGAAACATTCTTCTCCAAACCAGAGGTCACTAATTCTACCTTAATTCCTTTCTGTGGTTTCAGAAAGCTTAATTTCAGGGCGAGGATGTGGACTGTGGCTGCTAGTGAAGTTTCCTTTCCTTCCCTTCTCTTTTTGAAATGTCAGTCTATGAAGCGAGTGCCTATGCATTTAATACATTTAGAGGGAAGAGAGGGGCAAAGTTACATTTCCTTGGCAAATTAATTTGAGGGCTAATAAGAGGGTGTGCTCCCCCCCCCCAGTAAGACACCAGCTGTCATTTTTTTGATGAGGAGCATGTGTGGATGAGAAGGGTGGCGGTGGGGATTGGGATTTATTTTTGAAACATAACTTCATGCCTGATTCACTGTGGTGAGTGTCGCTACACGAAAGGCAAATTGGAGTGAGCATGGCCATTAGCATTCTTAAATTCTAGAACCTGTCAGGAGACAGATAAGGTGGGACAGGAGCTCTCTACCTCCTCAACCTCAATACTTGGGATGCTTGCAATACGCTTCTATTTTTGTCCCACCTCTGTGTGGCTATCCATCTGGTCTTAATCAATCAGTATCATCTCAGAGCTTTGCTGTTCTCCCAGCTGAAATAATACACTTCTTCGGCGCAGCTCCTGCCTCAGGGAGGGGGGGTCACTTCTCGTGATTTCCCCCGTCAAGGCATATTAACAAGGCAACACATATTCGTAAACATAGGTAAACCCAAGAAGGGATGGAACGTTTTGAAGGATGAATATTTTATGAATAAACCACTGTGCTGTTTGCTTAGCGATATTACATCGCAAAACTTGATGAAGTGCTCGAAGTAAATTTGTTTTAGGAAAGGGAGGAGGGGAAAAGATAAGTGATGCAGCAATGCAGGGATCAGATGCGCCACCTCTATTTAAGCAAAGTAGCTTGTTTATAAAATATGTTCCTCCCAGTCCAAGGAAAGTGGGTGTTGAATCCTGTAAACTGTGCCATTTAGTTATTTAGATTGCACATCAGGAGATAAAACAAATGAAAACGCCAAAACGCTTGTTAATAACTTACATTGAAGTGGAAAATTCTTCCAGTCTGAAAAGATACCTCTAAGACCTGACACTGTAAATGCAAATAATTTACATTCTTTGTACATGGACAACTCTGCTTTTTTTTTTTAAGGGTATCCAATGTTTGTTCAGGATTTGTTTAAACATCAGGGCACATTTCTCCTCATTTCCACCCTTTAAAACATGATGTGCTTGCTTGGGTGTGTTTGTATGAGCATAGGAGAGGCAGTGATTAACTTCTCACGATTAATGCATCAGGTGTTTCTTGCCCTGGACTCTCTGGGGTGCATCTCTCAACTGAGGCGTTAGGCCATATAAGAAGTTTCTTTTCAATAAAGCAACACTATTACTCCCCCTCCCAATAGCTTATGCAAAAACGTTTCATGGAGGTGGGGGGGGGGAGTCTGAAGAGAAAAAGCGAGAGAGAGAGAGAAAGTGTGCATAACAATTGCTACCTCTGTTCCTCTGTTTTTTTGTTTTTTGTCCTTTTCATGTCAAGGCACTTTTTAGCTGCGGCTGCCTGGGTAACTGCTCTGGAAGGTTGGAAGATCTCTTGTTGAAGGAGGTTTGTGATTGAGGGCCCTCTGACACAACCTTTTGTTGCCTAGAGGTGTTTGATCCTCTTTCCTTTTCTTCTAAAAACCCAATCCCATCCCTTTAAAAATGGATAACCAGCACTTCTTTTAGGTGATTGTTAGCAGTGGAGGAGTTACAGGGAGTTTGGGTGGGTGGGGAATGGCTGGTGTAAGTTGTAGAAGTTTAACTAGTTAACCCCTTGCTTTCAATCCATTGGAGGCATGTAAAAAAAAAATCATGATAAATAATTACAGAGAATATTTTCATAGCTTGATCAGGAATGCAAATCCTCTTTTCTGCAGAATCATGTGGTCTGCATACTCTGGATTTTAGGTTTTATTTCCACTCTGCAGACCTCACTCTAGAATAATTAAGAAATCCAAGCACAGTTGCCAGGACAATATGTTAGAAAGCAACGATTTCAACAACAACAACAACAACAACAAAAAAAACTTTTGATACTTCTTGCACTAAGAATTTTAGAAATTCCCAGGAGCCAAAAGCATAGACAGATTTTGCTTCCTCTATGAAACTGACGGTTTAGCATTAAGAATCCCTGAAAATCCAAATACCAGCATTTACTTATTAAGAGCCTTGTGATGAAACCTGGAATATTCCTTTAGTTTCTTCAATCTGAACAGACACTACTTTGGCTGTAGGCAAGGAAAGCAGCTTAAATGGATTACTTACCTACCCCCCACCCACCCCACCCCAAAACCACCTTAGGGCTTCTGATAGTGACCTACATTCGACATACAATGATGATGTTTTATGGTGGCGATAGGGTTAATAACCTAACATAATTCATGTAGTGTTTTTTTGAAAATTGAATTTTACTGCTACAAAGTAAATGTAACAGCTCTCTGGAGACAATATTACAGGCACTTTATTGTTTGCTAAGCTGATGTCATCTTTCTACGGACTGACTTTAAAACAAAGGCAGAACATTTATTACAAATATCACTGTGTGAAAGGAAACCCACTGAAATACTGTTTAGAAGGTGAACTGATAAAAATAATCATGTTCAGACTTGGCTTTGATCATCTGCAAAGTTATGCTCCGGGATCCTTTCACATGAATTACTTCTTCCCACAACCCTTACTATTAACTTCTGAAAGTGTATTTTCTACCCCAAATGTCAGCCAAGGCTGTTCTCTTAATTTAAGCATCCTTGATAACTGATTTTTGTATATCTTATATTTATTTCAAGTTTAGCTTTCAGATTCTTGGAAAGCCTTCAAAATATTTCATTTCATGATAGCATAGGAAAGAAGGTGAGCAGAGAAATGAATTTTCACTTGTTAAAAGAATACACAGAAAAAAAATGTTGTTTATTACATTTAATGATATTCAGCTTTGTTTTTTGCCCTTCAGTGTTAAACACTGAATTCGAATTGCATTGATTCTGAACAGTTTTCACTATAAAGATATATAAACATATTTTGTATGTATGTAGGAATAATTTTCTTAAGGACAGTGCCTAGACAAAGTCTGAATGTTTTTAAGAAGCCCAAACTCTATTAATGCATAAGAAATTGGAATATTCAGGACATTTAAGGTTTACATAAGGTAGGCTGAGCCATTCTGGAGATAAAAAAACAAATTTTTAAAAGTACTCTTCTGAAAACATTCAGGAGTATAATTTTGTGGGTAGGTGGTAAGTGGGCAGATTAAACCTGATCTTCATTTTCTAATTTCTGATTTTCTTTTCCTTTCTTTTTTTGTTCTTTGAAACATTACCTGAACAAACCATCTTATTTTCTTGTAAAACAGCAAGTAGCTTATTGTGATCTAAAATAATTTTAAAAAGTTAATATAAGATACAGGGAGGAAAAATATCAGTCTCTTGTTTGTAGAAAACCTATGTAGGAAAGGCAACTAAAGCTTGATGTACCAAAGAATAAAAAAGATTTTTAGATGAAACTCTCCATTGCTGTGGAGTGAAGACAGGAGATGGCATAAGAGTGAGGAAAGGGGCACGTTAAAAAAAGGAATAATCAGGGAAGCACTTTCAGAATCTGCTGGAACGCATTTGGTGGCACCGGGTGGCACATTTACTGCAACAGTGGATTTTTATCTGCACTGCTAGCCAGAGGTTTCTATTCACAACCTTTTGTTCAACCTGCCTTCAACACAGAGCCTGAAACTAGCAGTTGGTTTGCTAATCGTTTAGTTTTAATATTTTCAGGTCAAAATTTTCTGATTACCAACCAGCCATTGAAGAACATTCCTCTGGATTCTCAAGTGCTGGGGATTTCTGTGTGTCATGTTTTTGCAAACCGATGTGATGGCAGCAGTTTTGCTTAAGTCTGGGCTAGTAAAGTAGCCCTCGTCTCACTTGTGGATGCTGTTCCAGGGTATAGGATTTGTGTTTTTTGGGGGTGGGGGTGGGGAAAGAGAACTGGTTCTTGCCGTTGTTCTGGGTTATACAGCCCTGAGCAGGAGAGTGAGAGAGCTGCTGTATGTGGAAAGAAAAGCAAGGCGGACCAGTTTGTACTGGAAAGGGTGATCTGTGTTATCAGAAGCGAATGCCAGCTCACCCTCAAGGTTAAATTTAGATTCCTAGAACGTAAAACTTAGGATGTCTAGCAATCAGTTTAGATATTTCAAAAAGCCTTCCTCTTAACTGGTGACTCAGTAGTTTTCCTAATGGCTTGTCAACATTTTCTTCTCGTCCAGAGTGAAAGCACAAGGGGAGAACTGTGGCGTTCTTTCTCCCACCCACTTTTACCCCTATACCATGCTCTTTCTTCCTTCGCCGTCCTCCAAAAGCCAATTCAATCTATCCCTGGGGGGACTTTTCATGACAAATTATGGCTCCATTTCAGGGCTATACTTGCTTCCGCCCGTCTCTCCAAAGGGCCTTGATTTAGAATACATTCCATTCTTACTTGTACAATGTTTTACTTGAAGGAAGTCTAATGAGAATCACTCCGATCAAGAATACGAAAGAGAGATTAAATTTGTTCTTCATTCTTCAATGATGATTTCTTTTAAATCATCATGTGCAAATTCAATTGAAGAACATTTTTTTTTTAAAAAAAAAGGATAAATCAAAGAGACACAAAAATAAGTGCTTTAAAAAAAGTTGGATAATTTTACCTGGAGACATATTGATTATATAAACCTGTGCCGGAAACCTGAGGATTTTCACAGCTGGTAGCAGTGGCTGGAGCAAATAACTTCTAGTTAGTTTTACTTCCTTTTGTCGTGCTACAGTTATATGTATGGATGTCTCTTAACTATCTCACAATTCATTCAAATCCAGATTATGTAGTAGATTGGCTGCAGTTGGTCTCAATGGTCAGGGAATTTTCTTACATGGTGCACATTTCACATAGATCCACATTTCACATGTAACATTTTTAGAGAAACATGTCATGGGTCATGCAGTAAAAGGGCAGTGCCCTTGCTCATCTGAAGATTTTGCCCTCAAAAGCGACTGTATTATAGTAGTCTCTTCTAGCTTCCAATGGGCTTTGGAAACCAAGGAGGAAAAAAAATCTTTTCACCCATCATTTAGAAGACAGTGTTCAGGACATAAGTGCGGCTGAGTTGCTAACTTTATCAGCAACTAAATTAGAAGGATGCATAGAGTTTTACGTGGTGCGTCTGGTGATGGAATATTTGGGAAAACAGGAAAAGGGCAAATGTTCATTTGTGGAGCATCTCAGATACCACTTTAGTTTGGGCTGAAATTCAAGAAAACTTCTGCTACTCAATGAAGATGGTGTAAGCCTGTGTTTGTATCAGCTTCTTTCTGTATTCCATATACATTCTTGGAGGCAGTAAATCTTGGATACAAATTAATTTATCGCAATAGCAATAGCACTTAGCCTTATATACCACTTCATAGTGCTTTTACAGCCCGTTCTAAGTGGTTTACAGAGTCAGCATATTGCCCCCAACAATCTTGGTCCCCATTTTACCCACCTCAGAAGGATGGAAGGCTGAGTCAACCTTGAGCCTGGTGAGATTTGATCTGCCAAACTGCTGGCAGCAAGTGATCAGCAGACCTAGCCTGCAGTACTGCATTCTAACCACTGCACCACCGCAGCTCTTATATTTATAACTAGAAAACCAGTATAATGTAGTGGTTAAGGGTGTTTGACTAACATTAGGACTGGAAAGACTGAGTTCAAGTCCACCTCCATGAAACTCTGAGTAAATATGAATCAATGTCTCTCTCTCCCTCCCTCCCTCTCTCTCCTGTCCACCCTTTCTCTCTTTCATTTTCTCATTCTCTTTTTCCTCTCCCATTCTTGTTCTCTCTCTCTTGTTCTCTCTTATTCTCTCTCTCTCTCTCTCTCTCTCTCTCTCTCTCTCTCTCTCTCTCACACACACACACACACACACACACACACACACATTCTCTCTCTCTTGTTCTCTCTCATTCTCTTCCTCTCCCTCCCCTTTTCAGCCTACTTCACAGGGTTATTGTTGCTTTGTATTCCTAGAGAAAAGATCAGATATAAATCTAATATATCTAAATATTTCTGTTCTACTTTTTTCAAATGCTTGGTTTTTCTTTTCCTGACAAAGGCAGGAAAAGCATTAATCAGCGTATGTCCCATAGGAAACTGAATTCATTTTTTGTATGGAATATGATCGGTGAACTTAACTAAATATGTTTGTTGTAGAGAACAGCTCTGGAAATTCTTTCGTACTCCAAGTGTTAAATGCCTGGCCCACAGAGTGTTTCTAAGTTACAAGGTAACTTAGATCAAACTGTTAAATATAGAACAGCAAAGAAAATATGCCCTGATTTCACCAGAGGAAATGTCAGAACAGTGCACCATAAGACACATGCCACCGTTTTATTTTTTATTTTTATTTTTTGCAATTGTCATTGCAATTGAATTCACAGAGGCTTCAAGAGGGAGGAAAAACAATGGCAACGGGTATAATCACACACTGGAAGCTAAAAATTAGGTTTTGATGAAGCGTGATAGAATAACCAAAATCTCGAGGAATGCTTTCCAAATAGCTAGAGAAAAATAAACCATTCCTTATGTCAGTCTTGTTAGAGAGGGATTAAGAAACTGGCAATTATTTTGGCGACCTTAATTGTTGCTTTGCAGGAAAATATGTAATTAGAGCACGTTTGCGCGCCCGCACACCTGCAGCACATCCTAGAGTATAATGTCAGCTTTCACTGCTTGTCCGTGCCAGGTTGTATCACAACCAGTCACAGTGATGCTCTGAGAACATTTTGGACTCATGTAATGTGGCTTCTGTGCATGAAAGAAGGAGGCTTTTACACTGGGATACAATAGAAGGCATTAGTGCAACACTGGTTTCATTCTTCTCCGACGCCTACCTTCAACGCTGCTCTGGTTTACTCAGTTTGAAGTTGGATTGTTACGGTATCACAGTCCTGTACATTTCTGAAATTCCCTTATTATTCAGCTGATTAATACAGCACGGCCTTGATAATCAGGCGACAGTTGTGAGGGGGAATTCACTGGGCAAAGCAAGTCAGTAGCTGGACGAATTCTCAATGAGAAGAGAAATTGTTGGAGGTGTTCAAAAATACTCTGTGTGTAAATAGCTGCATGGATGCCAATAAGGAAAGGCATGTGTGTGTGTATGCACACATATGGAACACATGTGTAGGTGTGGGTGTATATGCATACACAATTGTGTGGCAGTAAAAGCTAAAATGGAAATTGTTGCTTTTCTCCTGGTTCAGAAGCTTCTTTTTATGCCACAGCTTGTCTCCTCTTTCCTATGTTTCGGATCCTTTCTTTACCATTTTTTTAAAAAATTTAAACCAGAAAACTTGGGAGCTATAGAAAGCTCCCCCTCCCTCCTCCCTTTCTCTCATTCTCTCTTTAGGAAAAAAAAAGCACAATAAGGAAAATAACCATCTCACAGCTAAATTCGGTAATCTGGCACGCTGATAGTTAACAGACTTCCTTCCCTAAGGGAGATACACTGATTTTGCTATCTGACATGTTGTCATATATAAAGAAATCAATTGGTAATTAAATGATGCACCTTGTGAAGATGACAAAAGGCATTTGGTTGCAAAAAGAGAACTGGGTTGTGAGGGGTTTGTAATGAAGGCCTAATGACTATTCATAAGAGATTTTCAGTCCGTTGATCCACTTGACTGGAAAGTTCTGCCCTGGAGAGTTAGTGCTGTCAGTTTCTCTCACCTCAGAAAGCCGCCACAATCGACGGTGTAGAGCATGAGCGAGGAATTATCTAGTTTTTGCTTCAGGCCTGACTTAGGTCACATGCAGAAGGCACACATCTGGCATCCTGGAGGTGTAACCTCAGGACACAAACTTTGACTAATTTTTAAACTATAAATATGTAAGACTGACACTGAATAAGTTACTTTTGATTCACATTTTCCTGTTATTTTGAGGCACATCAAAGAAAGAAAGCATGCCAATCTCTCTGTGTTTCAGTAATTGTGCATGTGTAAGCACACACACACACACACACACACACACACACACACACACTTATGCATATATGCAAGCATGCATCTTCCTCCTAAGATAAGGTAGTTTTTCAATGGAAGTTTCCCCAAATATTACCTCATAAAGAATCAATTGATCACATAATTTTGTATGGATAGTTTGATTCTTAACCAGCAATAGTTATCTGAAATGACGAATGAGCCGATTTCTCTTTAATAGTTTACTTTTCTTCCAAAGGGATATGAGGAAATGGTTCCTTCTATGGTCCTTGTTTTCTTTAAAACTTACAGAAGAATGAAGTATATCTATATCTAAGGATTTGGAAATTTGTCACTGGGGGAAAAATGAGGTTTATCACAAGAATGACAGATTCTGCTATCTATTTATGCAATGAAAGCCAGATACTTTTTAGGAAATAATACTAAATGGATGAAAAGGTCTCATCAGTTTTATTTAGGATAAAATGTTTAGGCCCTGTTTTCAGCAACTTGTTTCTTGAAGTCCACCTTGGTCTATAGTATGTTGAATGCTAATTTATTAATAACAACAAATTTCAAGTGGAAAAAAAAATACATCATCATGAAAAATAGCCTTAAAATACTGCTTTTCTATACAGGGGAAATGTATGGAGACACATTCAGTCACGGGAAACTGAGCAGAAAAAGGTTCAATAAGATGTTTCCCCTATACTAACTAGCAGATGAAGCTAGAGTTTGCATAGGTCAGAAAACAAACTAATTATGGTCCTGTGTAAGAGATAATGAAAATGAAAGAAAATAGCCACAAGTAATCAGCTATTGATGATTATCTTGTAGAATTTCTATTACATTAGTATTCTCTGCTTATGTATATATTTGCTTTTGAAAAGTGAACCTCTGACTTATCTAATCAACAAATTCACCGTATCAAATTTAACAATGCTTGCAACTTTAGTCCTCTCCCTACCCCTGAAAAACATTTGCTGCCTCAAAGTCTCTGTACATCACCATTTTTATATGTCTGATGGCTGCAGAAAAATCTGCATAAACTTTTAGGAAGAGAAGAATTCAAGTGGCTTCTTTGTACCCCGTGTTCATGCGGTCCAGTTCTATATGTCAGATTTATTTCCTGCTATGTTCATTAGAAAAAAAGGGAGGCAAACTTTAGAGGTAACCATCTCAAAGATGGGAACCATCTGAAGATAATTCAGTGCATTATGCGTAATGAAGAAGGTTGCAATGGTGTTTCTTACCTATAGATTGTGGATAATGAACTTCACAAAGGCGTCTTTGAGAGCTGACAAGGTGGACCAAATGAATGGACAAATGCCAAAAAACCCTCAATTACATTTATTAATGTGTATTGATCATTTGTTGAGGACTTAAAGCAATTTTTTTAAAAAAAATACATTAATATTTCAACCTTTTGATAGCTGTGCTAATGAGCATTTGTGATATTGTGTCTAGCTAAGGACCTTTCCAATATCTGTAAGTCCTGGGTTTGTTGTCAAATTAGTTGACTTTGATTTATAGGGATGTCACTATTAGAAGAAATCTTTATTACTTTAAATGATATCCAGTCCCAAGGCAGGGGTCAGCTACTCTCAGTCATGCTGAATAATGTTTTTCCCACACCAATCCTCTTGTTGATTCAGTGGGACTGTTTCACCTATAAAGTGTTACTTTTATGGGCCAAGAAAAAGGCCAGGGAAATGTTATCCAACCAGAAGACAGACATGCAACTGAGAATTACCCTGACTTGTCTAGTGCAAATAGAAAGAAAGGAGTTTGCCTATTGCCAGTAGCATTGTCATGTTGGAACATCAGAGAATCAAGTGTGAAAAGGCTGAATTTTGGGATTTTGATAAATTGGTATTTTGAGGAAACAAATACATAAATTGTGGTCTTGAGCATATTTTTTGCAACTCAGCTGACTTTTCTAAGTACCGTACTCAGTGGCCCTTCTCAGTAAAGTTTCAGTAAAAGGGATGAAGTAGAACAACAGCCTACATCTGTTGTTTTCGTCTTTTAATTGTAAGGAGATAGGGTGCTCCATAAATAAATAAATAAATAAATAATAAATAAATAAATAAATAAATAAATAAATAAATAAATATTTCTCAATCTTACAGACACTCCAGATTAGATGATTTATAATGAGCTGATCCAGAAGACTATCCTGAAAATGATTTTTCTTTTTTCTTTTTAATTTCATGCTGCAACTACTGTTTTATGTTTTTATTATGGGCTTTGCTTTGTTTGTAATGATTGAAGTAATAATAAAAATCATAAATATTATGTAACATTTTGATCATCTATTAGAAGCAGCTTTGGATTTTTACAACATAATACACATCTTGTTAGTCAATACATAAAATTACACACTGTATTTCTGCTAGTCCCTTGCATGAATGTCTTCTGGTCCAACAACGGAATGTGAATGAGCTCATTTAAGATAATGAAATGTCAACTATCTAAAAGGAATTTTACATGAAATCCAGTGCAATGGGGTTTTTCTAGTTCTGTATATAGTTCTCTTATAATTGGTAGTTTATTAATCAAATGCTGAATCACAACAGGGCTCTTCTATTTGAGCATGTTTGAAGCTTT
Organism: Masticophis lateralis; assembly: GCA_030761175.1. NCBI lineage: Eukaryota > Metazoa > Chordata > Lepidosauria > Squamata > Colubridae > Masticophis > Masticophis lateralis. The sequence goes on from JAUDYJ010000001.1 coordinate 218,112,741, forward strand.
CTTGTTAATCTGATTCAGAATTCCCTTTCAAGCAAATGATCTCTTTGGAGAATCAACCTAATAGAGTCAATAGCTTGCTTCACTTTCTTTGCCTGGACTAGAGAGAAGATACAGGACATCTAAAGTACTTCTCAGAGGCCTTCAAATTGTCCTATTTGAGATACAATGAAAAGCCCATCTTGGTGAAATATCTGACATGAAGCTAATGACGGTAATCACTTAACGGTAGTCCTATCAGCATGTGGCTTAAGTGCGCTTGGATAGCACTCCAAAGCTGTTAAAATAAATTTTAATTTATCTCCTTGAGCCAATGCAAGGCATCTGTGTCATTTTAAGACAACGACAGCATTTAACTCCATAGCACTGGAAGCTGCCAAGTAATGAAACAGAGATCATGATGTCAACATTATAATGGTAATATGACATGCAGCAATATTCAGCTTTGTGTGTGTGTGGGGGGGGTTGTTGTGTTATTTACAACGCTGGGTTTGGAACGTGAACAATAAATAGCATTGCTCTATTTAGCTCTCCACAACCAAATACATTGATTTCATCCCCAATTCATTTTTATCTTTATTTTAGTTTCCACTTCTTAAACACAGAAGTTTGCCACATATATTTGTAATAACATCAGTTATGCCCCTATCTTCCAAATCTCTTCAGAACTGTACAGTACCAAGTGAGGGTTCATTGATGAGTGTGTTCTTATATGTTGATAATTTATTTCTGTCTTCAAATTTCATTCTCTGATTATGCATGTTTCTGTTTTAGCTACAGCTCCCAAATTTGTAGAAGGCTCATGTTCTATTTTTTAAGTTTGGCCTCTTTGGGAAAACTACATAAACCACTGGTTCCCAGAAAACCAGATAGGGTGGGAAGGGAGATGGAATTGTAGTGCCATGCTCCTATATATAAAGCCTTTTTCAGAGTGGCCATCGCTGTTGGAAGTAATGGGGCCTGACAGTTCTTTAGTTAAAAATCACACAGGAGGGTCACTTTCCTTTAAATTATCTATTGAATGCCAGCTGTTTAAAACTTCAGCTGTCTCACTCAGTTTCTGGGGCCAAAAATGTCTTTTTGTATGACGCTTGTCTCAGAAGATGTGGCAGAAAAGATTCCCATTTCTTTTGGGATAGTTACACCTCTGTAAAAATTGCCAGGTGCAAATGGACTCTGCTTTGCTCGTTGCCTTGGGTGGTGAGGAAAGGTGATAGTAGTAATAAAACAGGACGAGGCCGGAACCAAATATTTAGCAGATTCTTACTTGGTGTGGCTTCTTGCTTCTGTGTTTGAACAGTATCAAACTGAAATTAGGCTCATTTAGGCTAATTTTATTATTGTACTGTATGGGGATGGCATTTAAGGACTCATGGTTGATACTTCTTATTATGACTGTATCAGAGGTATCTTGGACAGATAAAGCTCCTTGTCTGTCTTTCTGGGAGTTTTTTATTTTATTTTTTCTGGAGAGGGGAGAATGGGGTCACAGTCAAGGGCTCTCTTTTTTCCGCTCTATTAAAACTTCAGCTATTCTACAGCTTTACTCTTTCTCTCTCTCTCTCTCTCTCTCTCTCTCTCGCCCACCCTTTCGTTCATAAAAGCAAACCATACTCAGATCATGCTTATCTCACAATCGAAGCTGCTGCATTCTAACCTTTCTCATTACTAGACCAAACGAGCAACGGTCATCCCTGGATCATAATTAAAAGCCTTCGTGCTTTTTAAAAAATATATAACAACAAGAAAAATGCCAACGAAAAGGCCCTAAAACGAAACATTCCACATAGTTTCCTGATACGTATCTTTAAAAAAAAAAATGAAGAGTAACTAATTTCCATGGTTTCCGTGGTATTTAAATAAACCTGCCACCCTTATTTTCATAGATTAATGAACAGCAAAAAGATATATGGCAAAGATTTATGCTCACACTTTTTCTTCCTTATTGGGGGCATTTTCTTTAATTATAACATAAGTGTGATTTAGTAGTTATTTTTAAAGCCTGGCAGAGATACTGCCTCTCCAGGCTTTGATTTCAGCAAATACCACTACATCAGTGTAACAACCAATGACCTGTACTACTCGGCAATTAGAAAGCCCAGTTGTTGCAGAAACTTGATACTTTGGGAATATTGAAGTTTATTGTGAAATTATTTTCAAAACTGCTGATTGATGTCTAGTTGATAGCAGCTGGACAACATCAAGTATTCCTTGGCAGCAACCTCATTTTGCTCCCCATTATGTAATTCTTCAGGGGAGTTGTCATGTGCATGAATGTGCAACGGTTCTGTTTTCTTTCAGAAGACTAGTAAACACCTTAAACAGCAGAATGCAGCTCCCAACTGTTGCAATACTTGGTGAGTGGAGTGAAACTGGGCCCTGCAGTCTTGTCTTGGGTTACCAGAATCAAACTGACAATGATGCAATAGAGCTGGCAACTGGACAGCCTTGTAGATTGAGTGGGATTGCTCCAGAAATCTCCAAGGTGGCTGTAGGTCTTCGAATAGGCTAGCTGGAGAAGGGTAGTGAAAACTGATATGCACTATAACTGCATGCATAAACACCAATACTGTAGCACAGTGGCACAAGTGTGTGTGTCAGGGTTCCTGTTTATTGATTTTGAAACATGTGCCTAATGATTTGATATTCCAAGTACCTGGCGAGAGTAAACCTTTCTGTGCTTTACTATAGTAGTTCACCATTGATAGAGATTGACACTATAACTTCTTTCTCTTGCTAGTTCTGTGCGTGCGCTTTGGTTTTTCCAAATCACTTTTGAAGTTTGCTGAGGCAGGATAAGGATGAGAAAATATAATTTGCAAGGCAACATTTCTTCCCAATTTGAAATACTGTCCATCCCTTGCTATAGATATTGTCCCTTATTTTAATTACTCATATTTCCAAGGAAATTAGTCACACAAACTTATGCTATGTGTTGTCGCTGAGGATGAAAGCAAATTAGTTTCCAATAAGACAGTACATCAAAGAAACTAGCGTGTTCTTCATGCAGATGCCTTTTTTTTAGAATTATAGTTGGACATTTTTGGCAGACAGATTGTCTTTTACTCCATCAAAATGACAGTTTCTTTTGTAACTGCTACATTCATAATTAGAAGAAGAGAAGCAATCTGCCTGATTTAATATATTAAACAAGTTTAGTGTCTTATGCTAGTAATTTCATTATTTTAAAATATGAATTAATTGACTTAAAATAATATTGTTAGAAATATAGCTAGTAGGATTATGGAGCTATTTTTTTTTCTAATCAAAGCTCCCTATTAATATACTTCTGACTGTGGTGTGTTTTTTTTTTTGTGGGGGGGGGGGAGAGAAATTCTATCATGTCTGCAGCTGTGGAGTTTAGAATAAAATCACCTTAACTGCAGTCAGTTCTTAGCTGATAATCCGTGTGTCTGAAGGCTAAACTAGATGTGGTTAAATAAAAGTTTTGCATCTAATCTTTTCATTTCAAAAGTTAGAAACAATAGTTGCCGCTGTTGCTGCTAGGAGATGATCGCTGTGCTTGAGTAAGATGGGAAGAGTGATATCTTACCCTGTTACATAAAGTTGATAAAAGTTGCTATTTGTATTGTGAACAATTGAACTCAATGAAGCTTTCTTTCCTAAACTACAGCTTCAATAAGTGAAGTTCCTCATTAGGTCCAACTGCATGAGATGAAAAAGGTTGATTTCCTTCTTCCTCTCTGCTGCTTTCTAGAGGTCTTCCAGATTTATGCAGGCTAGAATCAGGTAAAGCTAACCTTTTCTAACTGGATAGAAAAAGATAAATATAATATTTGAATACCTCAGAGAGCTTTCTGTGGCCCAATCTTGATAGAGAGGGTATGCGAAACTGATAAATTTCTTGTGGCAGAAGATCTAGAACCAACATATACAGTATATTTTGAATCTGAAAATGTAGCTTATATTTCCATATTTTGGTACTTCTTGGAAACTTAGATGTTTGGTACTACAAATGTTACATAAAAACACTTGACATGCTTTCAAATAAATAGGAGCCTGTACACATGCTTAATTCTGCATAGAGTCCAGTTTTCATTCATACATTTATTTCTTCTGCAACTTGAGATGGATCTCGTGGATCTCAAACCAAACTGAGATATATGACTTTCACTTTGCACTTTGTAACAGAAGAAGGAGAAGGAGAAATCTAGTTTGGTTTTAAAACTGCTTTTCTTGTCTGTAAAATTTAAGGGACTAATTTTATAAGGAGGAAATATAAACCAGCTTTTATACCTGGGAAATGTCAAGGTCTGATAATAGAGGTTCATGCTGATGAGAGACACCTCTTTTTCTAATCAGAAGATAGTCAGGATGGAGGCACTTTAGTTAGCCGGCCATTGAAAATTAGGAGATCAGCTGGCTACACTGCATTAATATAATAACAATCGAAGACATCCACATAAGTTCTGTTGACAAGCAGACATCAACAGAAGTGAAATCCTTTTATGTATGTGAGCTCTGAGGAGCAAAATGCATGGGATTGCCACACCTCATTCATGAAAAACAATCTTTGGCTGTATTCCTCACATAACAGAAAATATTGTAATTGAATTATATAAGTGAGACCACCAGCCTCAGCCCAAGGTACTGCAGTTGACTTCCAACAAGCCACATAATATCCCACAAGGTTTTCCAAAACTTGACTTGATAAATAGAATTACACTTATACCAACATTCCCAATTTGGTGCCCTCCAGGTGAGTTGGGAATGGAACTTGCAGGGTTGCAATTTGAGAATTCTGGGAGCTATGGTCCCAATCTACCTGAAGAGCAAGAGATTGGTGTAGACTTACGAGTGGTTACCTTAGAGTAGGGGTGGGGAATTAATTTTCTCAAGGGGCCACATGAGAAACTGGGTCTATTGTGGAGGGCTAAACCAAAAGGCTGAACAATTTTTCTTAATAATAATTTTATTGCTGTATAAAAAGAACTAAGTTGTAGGGTTTTGATTAGTGACTACTGATAAGATTATATATTACATCTTATTTGATTTCTAATTTCCAATTGATCTCACATGGGCTGGAAAGGGACAGCTAAAGGGACTGATATGGCCCAGAAGCTGTAAAATGCTCAGGTTTTGATTTAGAGTCCCAAGAACATTATGTACCTAAACACAAGTGGGAAGACAGCAGAAATGAGGTAGATCATTTCCAAGGCCTGCTTCTCAATGATACTGCCAGAGTATCAGTGGGAATTCCTGTTTTGCCTCCCTGTGAAGAGATGGTGACAAACAAAGGAAAATGAATGAAAGAAGGTTATTATGATCTTCTCCACAAGCCCATATTTCTCTCAAGTATTCAACTAAATTCTTTCATATACACTTTTTGTCTAGTGAATAAGCCTAGCAGGAACCCTCTCTTCTCAAAACTCTCCTTAGTTAAATATGCATATTCAGTAATTTGGCTATTGGAGAACGTACTATGTAGCTGAGATGAATATTCATGAGAGGCTACATATATAAGGATATTCAGGTTTACAACTACGTATCATCCTTCTGTTTTTCTCCTTGCTGGTCATTTTTCCTTTCTTAAAGAGTCTGAAATTCTCATAGAATTCACCAGTGTTTTATTTTCTTTCTTTCTTTCTTTCTTTCTTTCTTTCTTTCTTTCTTTCTTTCTTTCTTTCTTTCTCTCTCTCTCTCTCTCTCTCTCTCTCTCTCACACACACACACACACACACATACACACACATACACACAAGCACACAATTCTGATTTTAAGCTCTGCTCTAAAGCCACTGTAGAGACTTCAGTTTTTACAACATGTCATTACCAATCTGCAAGCAAGTTGCCCTTTTTCCCTATGGTATTGAAACCTGACATCAAGTCAATTGGACGCTGACTCAGATGGCCATTTTTACCTGTCTTTTAAACCCTGCATAATCTCTCAAGCAGTTGAGCAGTTTTGCCTTGGCTCAATACAAGGTTCTGTATGGTAAAAGAGAAGCAAGAACAAACTGCCCTTCAACCTGGATTCCTTCTTTCTCTTCTCTTTGGTTTTATAGCCCCAGGTTATTCCTGAGATGACATCCATATTTCTGTAAGCTTAGAAGGTGACCACTGGCAGGGCACATTTTCACACAGCTTCTTCAGTGACCCTTAACATCTGCCTAACCCTTAAGCATATACAAGCCAGCAGTGACTCCGGCAAAAGAGTTGAGTGCTATTTTTACAGTCTTTTTAGAAAAACATGTTGTTATAATATCAGGCCATTTTTCTCAAAGCTTTTTTTTTTTAAATGCCACAGCTTTCTATTAACTGTCTGTGTGGTCAGCTTTATTTAAGGGACTCTCTCCTTCCTCAGATCTACTCAGGAAAGTATCTGTGGCTTGCTTTGTTATCACTTCCCCCATTTCTTCTTCTACTTCTTGGTGTCTCAGAGTTTTGAACTCTTCTCCCTTTGTCTCCAAAAAGGAAACTGCTGAAAGCATTTCCACCTGGATGTTTGAATTATTTAAGTTGCAGGAACCAGACCTTTTCCCTTCTGAGTCGCTGTGGGTTTCAGAGGCTAAAATTGCTTCATCATGCCAAAATAATAATAAAAAAAAGTATGCATACATTATTTAGTTCAGCCTGAGAAAAATAACCTGACTTTTCCCTAGCAGTTTTCCATTACAGAAAAATGGATGGGCTTTGTCTTCTTATCTGAGGTAATTTTCTTTGGTTTACTGGGTGACTGGCAAAAAGCTTCTTCAAACTGTCCTTTATTTAAACAAAAGGAAATGAAATGGTACTGTGTGTGCAGTAATAATTCACAGGGGCTATATGAATTTTTTTTTCCTCTCCAAGAAACAGGTAACATACTGTAGCGACTGTTCCTGAAGCCATAACAAAGGTTGTGTCAGCGTTCTCATTATGATCTCTGTTTATAAGGAATTTATAGCTCAACTGTAAAAATACAGAAGGAGCCATTTTTTTTAGCGCTACTTCCAGCTGACATTTTATATTAACACCAGGCCAGAGAATCATAGTCTTAGCCTCACTGTAGAGTACCTTTTCTTTCACAAGGGTCTGACAGCCAGCTGGGTGGTGGTGGCAGTGATGGTAAATATTACACGAGTTCTTAATAAACACCTCACTATTTGGCAGGGGCTTTTAAAATTATTTTTTAAACATCTTTCTTTTTATAACCTAAGCTATGCTTAAGTATTATTTTATGGGAGGCATTAATACACAGAGAGCTGGGACAGGAGCACAGGAGGCTATCATAATGTGAGGCTTTGGATAAACAGCGCATGATGAACAAGCAGGTTGCCCGTAGTGGCACAGGTTTCCCTCGTTTTATGGGAATTCACAATTAGGTGATGGATTGTTTTCATCCAAGAGTTTGCTTTATGCGCACATACACAAAAATGAAGTTTGTGCCAGCGTAGTCCATTTGGAAACCCACCAAACCATTTAAACATCTTTCCAACAAGCCCTCTTCTGCCTTCATTCACATATTTATTATTGAGTTCTGTGATTGTCCTAGTTGTCTCCTACTTACTTCTGCTACCTGCAGTAGCTATGGGCTCATAGTGAGCCGTGAACATCTTGTCTATTCCACCTTATTCAAAATGAAAGTAATAGTAATAACAATTTCTCTAATAGGAAAAGTAAATCTGGAGACATTGCCAAAGCTGGTGAAGAATCCTCAGTCCTAGAGTGAGTTTTTAACCTGGCCAAATATACTCTGAATAATATAACAAAGAATACACATTCATAACACTATGTTTGTCTGCTACATTTCAAAGCTAGCTGTAGAAAAGATGGAGAAATCCTTTCACTGAACATAAACAAAGAAAATAAAAGATGCTTTAAAGTTTAGGAGTACATTGGTCAATGCATTTTACTAAATTGGACAACATACCCTGAAACATCCTCCTCCTCACCCCCCCCCCCCAGTCTTACTTTATGTGTAGTTTTGGTAAAGGTGTGCAGCATAAAGCAAAGGAAGCCTGTATATCTAGCTATGTGCAATTTATTTGTGCTTGTAGTATATGAAGGGTTCAGAAAAATGATAGGTTTATTTCCAAATTATTATGGAGTAATAGCCGTCATACTATCAGGTAATGGTTTGGTTTACACATTATGCTGAGCCATAATTTGATGTACTTGGTTTGGGACTAATGCAATGTGTGATTTCATCTATTGCCCTTTTGTAAGCCATGGTTTATAGTTTAGTGTGTTCCTAGGAACCCAGCAAAAGGTTGCTTATCAAGAGACCATGATGAGCTATGTACACAGTTTCCCATATGCCAACCATTCTCTGAGACTTTTCTCCAAATATCCTTATCTATATGAAATACATAAAGTGGCTTTAAAGGACAAAGTATTTTTTTAGCTTTCCACATCACTTGTGGATTACTCTTTCTAAGGAGGCATGCCTGATACCCACATTGTTGTCTCTTTCTTGCTAGGTTGACATTCCTCTTCTCCAAGGTATTCCTGTAATTAATTTGTTATTTTACTTTCCCATATTACGTTAAGATAGTGGTTGTTTTCAATTGATGTATGTTTTTAATTAGATTTTGCATATCCTTCTTATGAATATGTTTTGTCTTACCTTTCCAGATAGCTCCATTTACTGAAAGACTAAAAATAACAACAGAAGCAAAAATAACAGTAATGATAAAAACAACCCAATGAATGTATAAGCTTCATGACCTTTGTTGTGATAACATGTAACGGGCAAACTATACTTAATATAACTAGTGAACATATCAGGAAAACAAATTTCTAAAAAACCCCCATACTTACAGTGTAGAAAAACAAAGTAGGAAAGACGGATTGCTTTCCTAATTGTGAATGCATAACTAATCTAGGTAAGGAAACTGGCCATGTTTGATTTTAAGAAAAATTCTTCACAGAGTTGGTTTTTGCAATTGAATGTATTTGGAAACAGCATGCATGGTTTTAAATTGTACAGAATGATTCAACAAATTGACATTTGAAAAACAATAAGGCCATAGATTAAACTTCACATAGTGCATCCAAGAAAACTCCTTAACAGTTCAATCAGTAACTTAAAAAGGAAGGACATAGTTGGCTTCCTCTAGCTGTCCTTTCAAGTGCCAGGAACTAGTAAGCATTTTGGATTCAGTTGGAGCTACCCTGTTATAATTATATTCAAACAATCATTTTCTCCTACCCCTTAGAGTGATGTGCCTCTGTTGTAGAGGATGAATTTTTCAAGCAGAGTTGGAGCTTCATACTATCTCACTGTAATCAGCTCTCTTTCAAATAAAAAAAAAAGTTATTTGTAGAAGCATCTAAATTGGTTATAAATGCAGATGGGAAATCTGTAGCTCTCCAGATGTTGCTGAACTCTGACTTACATCAAATATGGCATTATGGGAGGGTCAGTCCAACATCTGGAGGACCACATATAGCCCAATCCTGTTTTAAAGAACCTAATTCTTCAGGGATTAACCATATGACATATAATAACAGACCAGAAATGAGTTGTTTGAACTCTCCCCCATATTGTTATTAAAAGTGCACCAGTACATTGATTTAAATTTGAATTGCTTTTCACTTCCCTATGACCATAATAGTCAGTAGCTAACTTACCATTTTTTCTCCCCATGGATTCTCCATGGTTATTTTTCAGATGTGCTCTCTTATGTATCTACTGATGTGGACTGATATTAACCCATTTTACTGAAAGAAAACATTAAGAACATGAAAACAATATTATTAGGTCAAATATAAGGGTCACTTAGTTATATATATTAATTTAGACGTCATGCTTGTCTCTTTAACAAAGAACACAATAATATACATCAATGTGGCTGGATTATAAAAATCATTTCCTTCTGTCTTCATTTGCCTATAAATATTAGGATTTCAGTTTGGGAGTGGTGGATGATCAATGTGTTTGCATATGTGCGCTTGTGTGCAACATCTACATCTTTTCTCATTGGTTAGAACTTCTCAAAGAAGTGAGTATTTTCTGGTAATCACTCTCTGCTTTAAGAGACAAAATACTGCTGAACTTCCACAGAGTTCAGCTCTAATACCCCTATAAAATGCCATTTAAGAAAATGTTTGAATCACTGGATTTTTCTGATCTATGTATGCAGTGAGAATGAAATGGTAATAGAATCCCTGAGGTAATAATAGTAATTTTACTATATAACTATGACCAATTGGGTCATCCTTCTTTACACATATAATATGGGCTGGCACTGTTTTCTGTCCCCTAATGACCTTCACCAGAGTCCTGGTGAAGCCTCTTTCTCCTCCTCTTCCTCCTCCTCAGCTGAGTTGCAGAACTACCTGTCACTTTACTGGGGGAACAAAAGGAGTTGTGGACCAAAAGGAAAACTGCAACCCCATCCTGGTATGTTCCAAAGAGCCTCCTCCCTCTAGGGCAATGCTTCCCAACCATTTTTTGGCCATGCCCCACCTAAGCATCTCTAAAATCCTGATGCCGCCCCCCCCCCCCCCATGACATATTATTCTTAATATTCAAAAAGTGAACTCCTACTCATGTTGGGGAAGTCTAAAAGGCCATTAACTTGGTTTAAACAAGGTTCCAATTGCCCCCATTAAAAACCAAATTGCTCCCTGTTGGGCGTGGGCCCCATGTTTGAAACCACTCCTCTAGGGAGTAAGAGAACTCATCTGTTGACTGCTGGTGCCCTTCCGCCAGTCCTACCTCATCAGTAGTCCTCTGTGTCCCTCCCTTGTCTTTCCCTTACCACCCACCACTTTTAAGAGATTTCAATTTTCAGCTTCCATTTCAAAGCATGCCAGAGGGATGTGGGAAAGAGGCCGGGGATAGATTTATTTATTTTATTATCAATTTTAATTGATGCCTTTCTTGTAGTTTAAGGCAATTGCATCCTTCCCATCTTTCCTTGCAACATGAAACCTACAGGTTTGTGGAAGATTGCGATCATGTGATGTCAGCGAACTATGGCGATGCTGCAGTGGCCACAACTTTGCAAATAAAACTGTTGTGAGGATCCTTAAAATTTCATTTACATGGGAGTAAGAGCTCCTGGATTTTGTACCCATTCTTTAAGTTAGCGGATTTGAGGTAACTTGATTGAAATATTTTTGTGGCATGTTGCCATTTTGGCTATGTTGCATATAGACATATAGATGCACTGTGCAGTACATAGAATAAAATAATAAATGAAACAGGAATACATTACAATTGATGATAATAAAAGAAAAAACTTTTAAATATAAAAAAGATATGATATATTGTTTGAAATTATGGGTGTGCATGAATTTCGTACTTTTGAATGTTCTGTGCCGAGGTGAAATATCCTTTGGTAGGTAATTTTTAAAAAGCAGGTTAAACTAGATTTTCTTTCTTCAGTGATCTAGGTTTTAATCTACATAGTGTTATATGTGGAAAGTTTCAAAAATTGCTCTTCTTGCGATTTGTAAACTAAGTGGCCTAACAGTTTAGCTGTAACTCCAGTAATTCAGAGCAAATGATTACAGTTGAATAGTAGCAATCCATCAGTCCCATCAGCCTACAGAAGCTAGTTTTGGGAAAAGGCAACTAACACTACAACTCTATCAACTTGAGTCAAAGTCTTTCTAGTACAACCTTCTAGAATCCCAAGAGTCACATAAGCAGCTGGTTAGTTTCTATTGGCTTTCATCCCTGTCAGTCAAGATAGCTTCGCCTTCCCGTGTTGACCTGGTTAATTGAACTGGAGAGCAGTTCTGCTCCTGAATTTGTCAGCATGCTTATTAAAGGATGAGTTTCAAAGCTGCAGCTTGTGCCCTTTACATCTCTTTTCCTGTTTTGAAACCAGTTACGTTGATGGACTGCGCTGGAGTTAGGATTCAGCCCACTATACCATCTATCAATGGACAGGAAAGCCTGAGGAAATAGTTGTGTTTAAGTGCTACTCTGAAGTAGGATTCTCCAAACTTTCCTTCCAGAGTTCAACTTCCTGTTCAGCAGGCTAAACAAATTCCATTAAATAAGTATGGCTTGCATGTTCCCCTACGCCCCTGTCTTTTAAGTACAAGCTTACATATTGATGAATACAATAGATAAATATTGCTGGGATGGATACCTAGCAATAAACCATATATTTTTGAAGTTTTTCTAAAATTTCCTATTATTCAATCTGACTTCTAAAGCTGGTGTTGACTGAATTTTTGCTGATCAGCTAGAGGGTCCCTGTATGCCAAATAACTAGTTCATTTTCCAAAACTGTAGAGAGAAGTAGAAGTACTTGCAGGAATGTTAGTATTTTTTTTTTTTAACAAAAAAGCTGACATAGACTTTTATTCATTACGTTTCTATTTTTATGTTAGAGTTGTTAAGAGTAACATGCTTGGTCCTTGGTACAACTAAATTAAACATTTTTGGTTCTTTTAAGTTTATGATATTGCAAAAGCCACATACATCATTAAAGAAAAATATTTGGTAAGATAAGTTTGAGTCTGAAACACAAACCATTAAAAAATGGGACTAACATTTAACTCAGGTTCCGTTCACATGACTGCATGCTAAATTTTCTTGCTTGCTCTTTATTTAAGTCTTTTTCTTTTTCTTTTTCTTTTTTTGCATGGGTAGAATGTGCATGATAATCTTTGTTATGTGGATCAATTCACTTTAATAGCCTCCAATTGTAGATGAGTTGCCCACATCTTCGGCTGCAGGGGAACAGTGCTTGTTTGTGCACATGGTAAATTGGTTTCCCTACTTACTCACATAGTGTTCACACTGAGCAGACCAAAACATTTGGACAGTTTTGAAAAAACAAAACAAAAAACCATGCTCTCTTCAAGGTCCTGTGAATGGCTCTTGAAAGAAGCAGAGAAGAAATAAAGCACATCGGTAGCAGGCAGGTTTCCGTAATCGTAAATCTAATTTCTCTGCTTAGTCCATGTCACCAATTGAAAACTACTCTTTTGCATTATTAGAAAAGAAATGTATTGCACGTAGCCATAATATAAAGAGACCTGCCTTGCATAAAGCTGTTTGCTGAGACATTGTTTTCAAAATACATAGAGTCATTTCACACTTTAACTTACACCTTTTCATTACCTGCTAATAAAACTAGAATGAATAGATTTGCCTAAACTTGTTCTGCTAATAGTGTTAGCCTCCTGGGTATGGCGAGCCTTAAAAGATGCCCACAGTAAATTATAACAGCCACTGTTCTTGTTTTAAACCTTGTCTAATGATAAGAAATGGAATTGGGAGGGGGAACGCAAGGCTCATATATCGGACCATTCTCTTTCACCCCCTCCCCTTCTCTGCTCATTGCTACAAGCATCCTTGTGCCACAGATAACCTTAAGTATAGAAAATACATTGTAGCACAGCTCCTGGTTTCTCTACCCACCCTGTGAATTATAAATCTTGCAAACAGAGGTGATACATCATTTTTTATTAAACTTATAACACGACTGCTGCACAAATAGTGTTTATATAGAAGGATATATGTTTAATTTACTCCCGGAGAATGCTGCAAAAGAAATAATAAATTTCACTCTGAAAGCTCCCATCACATAAAAGTTCATCAAATATCTATGCGGCATTTTATTGAGATTTCCAAATGGCATGTCCTTCCTCAAAGTATCAAAGAGCAAATATCTGTTACGGCCGTTATAAAATCAGCTCTAATTTTCTTAGTGCGAAGTTGCAGATAATCAGCCAGTAAATTTTATCCATATTACTCTCTGAGCCATAAATTCAGAACCATATGCAAGTTGGGGAAAATTGAGGTCTAGGCAGCAAACCATGTCTATAAACTTTTCTCAGGTTATTGGAATAAAACAAATCAAAAGCTTAGTCTTGGTTGTATGATATTCTCTTTTGATAGACCAGGCTGCTTGTTGTTAGCACTCCAAGCGCAGAGGTTAGTCGGAGCAGAATGTAATTTCTAGCAATCTGACAGACATGAGGATTGAAACGGCAGGTTTTCTCTTCCGATTTCAGGGAATTGCTTCTTACTGTGACAAATGATTAGCTGTTATCTCTGACTGAATTTGATTTCTACAAGAAGCTGAGTCAGGTAACTTTGCAGCATTTGAGGATCGGGATGTGTGTGTGTGTGTGTGTGTGTGTGTGTGTGTGTGTGTGTTTTCCTTACAGTAAATGAAATCAGTTCTCAAACATGCCCCCCATCCCACTCTCCACATCACACATAGCTGCAATGAAATCTTTCGTGTTGAAAATAGTGGACAACATTACTGCTGCTGCTTCTTTTTTTTTCCTTTTTCCTTTTTTTTTTTTTGGTTTACCAGAGACGGATTTGCTGGTTTATCTCAACTTTTGGCTGATTGGATGGGTTTAGGCAGTTATGGAAAAATAAGAAAAGAAAAGAAGTTAACATCTGCATTCAGCTGGATTGCTGAAGACCTCCTTCAGCATGGTCTGGTCAGGCCAGGGATGGAAAAGAGTTAGAGCTTCATGTAAACCATAAATGAAAATAGGTAATGGTGTAGCATACATAGGTGGGGGTGGGGTCACATGAGGCATTGATTAGTAATGATAATCTCATTAGGCTCATTAAAAATGCAGTTCACCCTTGTGAACTGCACCCTCTTGGGTGTTTTCTGCATCACTGCCTCACATTAAGGATTTATACACATATCTACCCCACCTTCAAATTCATACAAATGGATAGACTTCTAAAAATCTATATGTTGAGAAATAGCTATAATAGTAAGACTAAGGTACAGGCCATTCTTTGAGAGCAGGTTTCCAAACCATACTTTTCTCATAAGCTGTTTTGGTGGGCTGAGGTCTTGCATGAAAGTAGTCACGGTAATGTCCCCATGATGAATTCTATGTCTCAACATTGCACTTTGTTAAAAGGCAGCAGACTAAGTCTCTCAATGAAGATCGGGCAAAAAAAATTGAGAACTATTAGTAGTATAACTGAAATGCATTGAAAGTATTGGATGGAACAAAGAATGGGATGAAAGTTATGAATTAGAAGAAAAAAAAACCCATCTCAGAAAGCGTGGTTGGAAGAGAATTAATGTGAAACTCAATAACATTTCATAGGGTAAGGTGTGAGATGAGTTAGGAAGACCCTTTCAGAGAGAGATGAGTAGTTTAGAAATAGGAAATAGGATAGATAGATAGATAAATAGATAATAGATAGATAGATAGATAGATAGATAGATAGATAGATAGATAGATAGATAGATAGATAGATAGATAGAAGGGATTTTGGTCAATATATCGCCTCACAAACAGCTGTTAGTCACAACTAGACATCAGGGCACCAGTGAGGTGTTCACATTGTTATGTTATATGGTTCCAAGGATCATAGTGAGTTAGGTAGTGTCAATAGTGAGGGCCACATTATGTTAAGGGTCTTGTATTTTCTATTTCTGAGGAGGAAGAGGGCAGCTGGAATTATTTTCTAATGATACAGTTTATTTTCATATGTTACATTTATGCTAATGGTTGAGACAAATTCCTATCTGGAAAATACCCAATTTTGCAGTTTTCTGCAGTCAGAGGGGGGGAAAAGAGGAAAAAAACAAGGAGAAACAGATTGGGAGGCACTGTGTCACACAAGTTTCAGTACTGTATTTTAGGAGCTTGTTTAAGCTTGTGCCACTAACCCCAATCCATGAAGACCTGAAAAGGTTGATCCATTACATCTGATGGACAGTGTTGACACTTCACATTTCACAATGTGAAATATATGGAAGTTGTGTGTTAATTCCAGATGGGAGCCATTTCCATGTAACCTCTGATTCCTGTGACCATTAGCAAAGACTGGCTAACTTTTTAAAATTATTTTTTTTCGCATGGTTTCAAGTCTTATTCTTGGGCTATTCTGCTGGCAAGATCACAAGTTTATTTCTTGGTAAAAGCAAAATTGTATCCTTGCCCATGAATGGCACCATAGAAAAATGTTCCTTGATATAGCTGAATTCCTGATTCATTGTGCAGTTCATCAAACAAGTAAGTTCTTAATAAGTAAATTCTATGAGGGTTCTTTTTTTTCCCTGTTTGACTTTCAGCACAGTAGTCCTTGGTGTCTAGCTTCAGCCTGAGGCTTGGTTTCAATTGGACTTTTGTTCAAATAAGTACCAGTGTTGTCGTCATAATTATGGCTGATAATCCTTTTTATTGTATTTGTGAATGTAAAGGATAGTTCACTCTTCCTTTCCCCCCTTTCTCACCGCCCAAATTTTGGTCATATGCCCTTAAAATTCCAGCTTTAGCTAGCTGGAAGGAGAAAAAAGTTTGCCTTTTTTCCCCCAGCAAGTCTTGTTATTGAGTAAGGTAGAATGAAGGCAAATCTTCATTTAGGAAAGGCTGCACATCAACTTCCCTTGTGTTTTTAACTTTCATTATTGTTAAACATTTTCTAGCCAAGTACACCCAGAAAGATATGATACAGTGATTCATACTCATTTGGGGTGCAATTTCTCCTGAATAAAACCTGTTGGAAAAATATATACATTATTGGGATGATTCATGGTTTCTACATCCTTCGCTTCACTTCCAATTCAGTTTATTATCCATGTTACGGCCACCCACCCCATTACACTCCGGGTGGCATACAAAATCCAAGAAACAATAAAACAAGGATTTTGTTTTTAAACCTTTGGTGTCTCTTGTGTAGAACTTCCTTGTGGCTTTGGTTCTGTTAGAATGCTCGAGGTTTATTAAAAACAAGAAGCAGCTTAAGTTCACATCAAACATTTCAGGAATAGCCTTTGCGTTTAAGCATTTATTTGAGCCACACTATAGTCACACGTTTCCTTTCTGTGAAGCCCCAAGAAATTGTATTGTAGTCTACATATTTGTGTGAGGCAAAACGTTGAAATAGAAAGTAGGGTCAAGAGGTCAGGAAATCCGATATCATCTGTTCAAGTTGACTCAGGACTATCAGTGGCCTTGTCCAGTCCAGCCTAATGAGAAAGATTCTCTCTCTCCCTCACTCTCTCTCTCTCTCTCTCTACCCCTTCCCCCCTCTCTCACATGCACACAGGGGGGGAGGGAGAGAGAGAGAGTGCAGGAACTGTCTGGATTCCTGAAAGGGCCAAGCACTTCACATTTTTCCGCTTGGTACCCAGGTAAAGCAGAGGCAGCACCATTAAACTTCTTAGTTTGAGTGATTAATTTTGTTTTGTTTTACTATCAACTTTTCAGTTAGTTTCTAAAGGCGATGGAGTTAACGTGCCAGATGTTAACAGGAAGGATGTGAATTAGTTTAAATCTATAATATACAAAGTAAATAACGTGATAGACTTACAAGGCTATACATTTCCTGTCTTTCTCTTAAAAAAAAAGCCAAATTCCCTTATCAGTTTGTACTTGGGAGGAATCTGTCCAACTATAAAAGGCAAATGCCTTAAGAAATGTAGAAATCATAACAGCTTTTCTCAGATATGTATGTTTAGTCCAGGTTTCCTGTAAACTCAATGCTCCTCTCCCAATATAAAAATTTTCACTTTTCCTCCTCCTCCTCCTCCTCCTCCTCCTCCCTCCCTCCCTCCCTCCCTTTCTCTTTTTCTCTTTCAAGTAAACTCTCCTTGCTGCCTGGTGGTGTCAGATTAAATACCGAGATGGCGACAGGAAAAAGGCTGGAAGGAAAAACAAAAGACAGGGGGTGAGAGTTATCAGGTTGGCTATGGAACTGCAGGCTTGTCGGACTCCAATTTACAGAAATCCAAACAGATTTTAGTTGACATGATCTACAATCATTACTGCCGGAGCACAGCTAATTAAGAAATTAGCTTTTCTGATTGCCTGTTCTCACAGCAACGAGTAGCTGAATAATGCTGCAGGACAAGAGTGTTCTTAGCAAAATTTTTGACTTTTTAGAGTAGCATGTTCACTTTACAAAACTGCAATAATTCCTCCAGCATAGCCTGCCATCCATCCATCATCTATCTATCTATCTATCTATCTATCTATCTATCTATCTATCTATCTATCTATCTATCTATCTATCTATCTACCTACCTACCTACCTACCTACCTACCTACCCATCTACCTATCTACCTATCTACCTATCTACCTATCTACCTATCTACCTATCTATCTTTGCCCTTCTTCTCTTCATTCCAACTAAAGTCTCCCCTTTATCACAGAAGCATAATGTTAGGTTGGTAATGAGAATATGAGAAAGATTTTACTTTTTAAATCCTGCTGGACAATTTGTCATCCTAGTTCTAAGTATTGACTTAGAGCATTTTACAGCATTTAAGCAATGTTCATCCACAGCATGCATAATCCTAGGCTAGTTTTTGTACTGTTATTATGCATTGAAAATAGGGGTGAATACATGAAATATTCATATTTTGTTGAAATTCTATAACCATTGTGTTAATAAAATGGAGAGACTTTTGCAGTTCTGGTATACCGTTTAAAATAATCCAACATGCCACATTCAGATCCCCTCTATTCATGCAACTATATGGCAACTAGCTGCTTTTTAAGAGCCTTAATATAACAGCAGAATGAGCAGAATAGTTGGCTTTGCAGTAAAATGAGGAGTTGACAGAATATCTAAAAGCTCTATTAAGTGTATGCCCACACCTAAAAAGATTGCAGAAAGAGTTAGGGTAACTAAATTTTAAAACTTCTCTGAAAAACCCAAACACCTATTAATATTAGCAAATATGGAAGCAATCTAGAACAGCCTTGTTCTGTAAAACAATGATATGAAAAGCAACTCTGATTCTGTGTTTTTTTAAAAAAACCTCAGATCAGATTTGATAAAAGGAGAAAGTCAGGCCAGAATAAAATACTTAATACTGCATACCTTGACTTCCTTATGTTTTATATATTAGGTTTTAAAAATAAATAAGGTGCTAGATCTGTCAACAAGCATCTTTCCTGAAAGGGGATGACCTATAAGTTATTTATTCAAAGGAACAGGAGGCTGTTCTTAAAAGCAAGCCATGAAACTGGAGGGAACTTAAGCCTAACTACTAACCTCCTCTGCCATCTGTGCCTCCATGTTTATCCTCCATAGATTTACTCATATCATCTATAATCTTCAAATTTTGAGGTATTTAATTGACTTGTTTAAATAAACTAGGGCTTCTTTAAAACATGATTCCTGGATTACACATACTGTCAAGTCACAAATCTGCTAATGTGAAACAGAATCCTGGTTTATTTGTTCTCCCAGCACTGTGGGAAGGTGGGAAAGAAAACTCTTTATTTACTAACATAAATTTTTATGCTGCCAAGCTCCCAAGACTCCTGGCAGTTTTTCAAAGGTGTTAAAAGTGTCAACATGTTTTCTTTTAGAGCTTTTTCTGCTTTTCTGCAAATGGTGCTAAACTATACTTTGCTGTTATTTATTTATTTGTTCAAATTCTCTTCTGCCTTTCTTCGATGTATAACTCTTCCTTCACTCTTTCTCCACAACAACAACCTTGTCAGGTAGGTTGGATTGAGTGAGGGGGACTGACTGAAGGTCACCCAATGAGCTTCAAGGCTGGAGGTGGATTTGGGCATGTATCGCCAATACTTTAACCACTACCTCACATTGTCTCTCACTTGGTGTTAGGTGTAAATGTGAACTGTATCTTGTTGGTATGATGTACCAATAAAAAAAGGGAAAAATCTATACATAGAGAATTCTTACAAAAGTGGTTGCAGTTCAATAAAATAAAATTATGGGGGAAAATTAGAAGTGGGATTTCCAGGAAGAATAGCACTGTATCCCAATGACATTGAAGTCTAAAATATATGTGACCTAATTGTCCATAATTTTATAAACTTAACGGTATAAGTCTTTGCAGGAAGCATATAACTCAAAAGTTAAGAAATGACTGCTGAGTGCACCTATGTTAACACTATGCTGTACTGATACAATGGAAATAATACTTACAGTTTAGACTTTAAATATCTCTGACTAATTTGCCTCTTCACTTTTTGTGATAATGAAAAGTTTTGAGGTACAGAGCTGGTGTTATAATTTTCCTGAACTTAAAGCTATGTTACAGGTTTGTTGGAAAGCAGACAGGCCATTCTGAGCTCCATAGAAATGAATCAGGATAAAAATACAATTAAAAAATCAAGTTGTTAAATTTTTATAATTATATGCATCTCTATGTCTACAAGCATACAAGCTTGTACTTCAGAGTAGTATTTCTCAGCCTCAACCACTTTTAAGAGGTATGGATTTCAACTCCCAGAATTCTCCAGCAAGCACATTGGCTGAGGAATTCTGAGGGTTGAAGTTCACGCCTCTTTAAAATTGCTTAGGTTGAGAAATGTTGCTGTGGGCAGAGCTGGGGAACATGGCCTGTTTATGACATGCTGGCTTAGGAATTCTGGGAATTGAAGTCCATAAAAGGACCATCATTCCCCACCCTTGCTTTAGAGCAGGGATGTCAAACTTGTGTTGTCATGGCAGCATCATGTGATGTATTGGGACTTTCCACCCATTTGCTAAACTGGACTTGGGTGGGGCCAGCACATGATGCATCTGGCCTGTGGGCTGAGAGTTTGAAAGCCCTGCTCTAGAGTATGAGAGCACAGCAATAGATAATTTTATATGAAAACAAGTTTTAAAGAGCAGCCTCTATTTTTCAGGTTCCTGTGAAAGACTGAAAAAATATAGATTTAAGAAAAGGCTTTAATGCTGGGCTTGTACAAAGTCTGAAGTGCTTCTCCTAACTAATATTAAAAATGTATATAGGTTGCTCTTCTTCTGTTTCCAATACTTTTATCAGAAGAGAGTACATTTCTGCCCTCACATTTTGTACTCTCTTTTACTATCCACAGTTTAACCATAGGTTCAGTGTATTAATTTGACCAGGTTGTATGAAAAAACGGCCAGTGTTTAATAGGATTTTGTACCCCTTATGTGAACTCTTTGACAAGGACAGATATATTTCGTATTCACACGCCTATTTGTGGACTTTGTGGGCAAGGGTCTTTGGTTTCGTAGATTTAAACTGCAGCTCCCTGTTATACAACTGGAAAATTCATGTCAAGAGAAAATGTGAATTTGTAATCTCATCATTGAAGAAGAGGAGATATACCATAAAGCTTGGAAAAGTCATGCATAGAGATGAAGTGAGTTACAGCTCAAGAAAGCTTATGCCTTTTTAATCAAATTGGTCAGAAAATATGCTGCCAGACTTATTCTGACTTTTTTTTTTTTTTTGCCACCATAGACTACTATAGTTTGTCCTCCTGCAATGCAAAAAGGCAGTGAACCTACAATGGAGGCTTTACTTTTTTTTTTTTTTAATCTTAGCTTTTTAAGACTGAGCATGGCAAAGTGTAGTTTATCACACATTTTAAAGAAGAGAAAAAATATGAATTTTGCAGCATTATACTGATAGGTTATTCCCAATAAGCATCACAGGGCAAGAGAAGGCGGAAATATGATTCTTTAGGTAAGAAATCTGGAAAATAGTTTTGAAAGATATTTGATGTAAGTACAGCTAATCCTCAATTTACAACATTTCATTTAGTTACAAAGTTACAATGGCTCTAAAAAAGAGACTTTTGACCTTTTTTCACACTTATGACCATTGCAGCATTCCCATAGTCACGTGATCAAACTTCAGATGCTCGGCAACTGATTCATATTTATGACGGTTGCAGTGTCCTGGGGTCATGTGATCTCCTTTTATGACCTTCTGATAAGCAAAGTCAATGGGGAAGCCAGATTCACTTAACAACTGTGTGGCAAGAAAAGTCATAAAATAGGGCTAAATTTACTTAACAAATGTTTCACCTAGGAACAGAAATTTTGGGCTCAATGGTGGTCATAAGTCAAGAAATATCTCGATTTTGGACAACAATTTTGGCTCAGTCCAGATGTTCCTGCAAATTATTCTTTTAACAAAAAAACAAACCTCTATTTGCTCTTTTCTTCCCATTGTCTATCACAACAATATGACCTCCCGATTTCATTTTGCCTATAATGTGCTATAATATCCTAGCCATCTCTCATAACAAATAATGCTATTTGGACATTTTGGAAAAGAAGAGATTTATTTCATGTGGGCTTAGCTTGATGTGTGAACACACCCGTTATGAATGTGCAAACCTGGGCACCATGACTTCTTCAACAAATCATAATAAACAAATACCAGTTTAGCAAGTGTGAATCAGTCAAAAATCTGAGAGGGAAGACTGAATGTACATGTCTGGCATGTCTGAAGGATCATTAGAATGCAGGTACTCTGATTACCAGGGTGTAATATTAGTAGAAGTAAATTAGTTCAAGGAGAAATTCCAAACATCTCTAGGGCGACAGATTTTAGCATCTGGCATTTGGTATAAAGTTTTATTTGCCTGCATGCCAGCATATCACAAATTTGTGATTAAAAAAAAACAACAATGACATTATTAGACATTTTTTGAAATCCGTATATTTGTTCCCGTGGAATTCTTTAATAATCCCTCTGATTCCACGAGATCCACGAGAGTTATTTTATAACTCCCTTCAAAATAAAAAGAGTTTTTGGGATGTGACATTCATCATTCATCGACTATATTCATAGCACTATTTGTGTTCTAACAATATCATTACAAAAGTAAGGTGAATTATACTATATCATCTGAAAACTATGGGTTAATATGACTCAAACTGCACTTTTTTTTTTTGCCAAATTTACTCTGTATAAATGATTCTGCTTGTGAGCGTTTTTATGTGGAATGCAGATTGACTATAACTTCCTGAACAGATTTAAATTTAACACCATTTTAGTCACTGTAGAATTTCACTATTGGAAATAATAGTGTCCATAGGGCTTCTACAACGTGCCAGAAATATGATCTCATATGTGGAAACAAATTTAAATGTGTTTTCTTTTACTTATTCTTTCATATATTTTCCCCACCTATGTTTGTCTTGTATCCCAGTGTTACCTCTATTTTGTACTAGATTTCTGAAAAACTGGGAAATCTGTCTTTTGACTGAGGTAATAAAAATTGCCAAAATCATATATTATTATATGTTGCTACTTAAGCAGCAAAGATCATGGCTGTGCCACAAAAAACTTACCCTGAAATGAATATGTGGTATGAATAAAGGATAAACATCCCCCAAAATAACATGGAAAGAAAACTCAGAAAGGGTCTCCTTTCTGAGGAGGGGTTGGATTAGAAGACCTCCAAGGTCCCTTCCAAGTCAGTTATTCTGTTCTGTTCAACCTTTGAAACGTGTATACACTAAGTATACACAGTATAAATTGATGCTTATAGTTATGAGAATCATTCCCAATGGCTATCTTGAACTGTAACTTCTTTGAGACTTGGAATTAGTAGGTGGATGTTTTGCCTCTCTTTGTTCCACATACCTGATATTTTCAAGTCAATCAGCTTTGGCTCCCTATTGACCCACAATCCAGGAAGAATAATGTATATATGATGGCAAATTTCCAAGTATAGCCGAGAAATAAAGGAAATTCTAGCAAGGCTGGGAGGAGGTATTTTTGTTTATGTAAATCCTTTTTTAGAGTGGGGAGCCAATAGAGTAGAGTGTGATGTTGGACAAACCAGACTGACCGATAGTGACCTTAGTTGAGAAGCCTTTGTCCAGTCAGTAACTTTCTAGTAATCAGTATCTCTCCAAATGGTTTCATTAGATAGAGAGGAAAACATGGAATTCTTTAGCGCAGAGAGGAGAATGACAAAATGGAAGGAAAAAACCCCCCATAACATTATAATAATACATTTCTTTTGTGGGAGAAAGGGGTATAATTGCAAAATTGATTGCCCAAGCTGTTTAATTTGAAGGAAATGGTACTCAGCCAACACAGGACAGCTATTTGTACTGGATTATTTATTCAAAACCATACTTCATGCAGTAGGAAGCGAATCCAGCATTTTGGATTTTGGTTTTATAAATGGAACTACTGGTCTGCTGTCAAGATATAATCCTAGATTGTTATATGTTGTGTTTTCATAGTGTTTAAGATATTTAACACAAGTGTTTCTGTAATTACAAATACATTGGGAAAATTCTGCAGTGCTCAATGGCTCTCAAACTTACCTGCCAACTGTGTAGAAGCCTAGGGCTGCAATATACACAGGGAAGGAGCTGATTATCATTGTGATGTTTTGCTTAGTAGGTTTACTTCCTTCTGTTAACATAATAATCAGACACATTTGTTTGTCTATTATTTAATTGGAAAGGTATAGATATTTTTAAAGTGCAAGGTAAATTTTATTGCGATAGGTATGTGTTTGGCATCTGTTGTCACAGTAAAAGAGCTTGAGGAGACGTTATGGTGTCTCTAGAGCCCATGTGAAGTAAATCCAGTAAAATGTATTTTTAAAGCAGTATGTTTGAGTTTGTCTCATGATATCTGAGTAATTCACTTGCAGGTCTTACAATTTAATTAGAAGCAAGAAAGTCTGCTCCTGGATTTTCATTTTGAATCTTAATCTTAAATAGTTGTGGGGTTTTTACTAACATTTTATCTTGCTCAGTTGTACATACTAAACCCTTCTTGTTCACTGTAAAAAAGATATATGGATCTCTGTTCACATTGCATTTATGGAATAGTCTCCTAGAGGATTTTAACCCTTCTCCAAAAGGCCTTTCTGCATTTCAGGAATCATGACTTTTGTTTTGTCAGTCATTCTTGCCAGCTGACATTCTGCAGCAGGGGTGTCAAACTCGATTTCATTGAGGGCCACATAAGGGTTGTGTTTGACCTCGGGGGGCCAGGTGGGCGTGACTAGGGTGGGCGTGACCAGTTCAACATCACTCATGTTGGGGGCGTCTGTGGTGGCCTGAGTGCTTTGCCAGAAAATTTTTTCCATTTTTGCTGGCAGAGACACCACGGGCCGCTCCCTCGCCTTTTCCAGGTTGGTCCCATGGGCCAGTTCTGGCCCACGGGCCTTGAGTTTGACTCCCCTGTTCTACAGCAATCTAAACACCAAGAATCACCCAGACAATAATATCTACGATTCTTTTTTAGTTCTGCAGTGCTACCCATTGCTTCAGATACCCATCATGTGAAGTAATCATCTCAGTGGATCTTCCAGTGAACATTTTTGAAGGGTAACATTTGAAGGGCCAATCTTTGCTTGTACTGGAATTTAGAGTGAATGCACACTGGGAAAGTACAGCTAATTCTTTTGGGATTCTCCTTCAGATTTCTGCCATGTGATGCTGTTACAGTATTGATAGGCATATATATCACCTTCTGCTACTGTGAACAAGAGCAAACCTGATGAACATCCTGGGCACTTAGTCTTCATTGTGCTTCCGAGTGGAAACTTTAGTCTCATATGCATTGGCCTTTGCTTCAGAGCTACGGTGAATACCATTTGGGGTTTTCAGTTACAACAGTTAGCAATCCACACTCTGGATTTAAGTTTTCACCCTTTTCCACATGATCTCATGTGTTGTCTTTATTCCCAATTATGATTACAGGGGGGAAAAAAACCCAGGAGATATTATTTGAAGCATTTACCTAGCAGGGAAGGAAATTCTGCATCCATGAATAAGCAGTTGTGCAGGCTTTGTACAGAGGTGGTCCTTGATTTACAACAGTTCATTTAATGACCGTTTGAAGTTACAACAGCATTGAAAAAAAAAAAGACATGATTATTTTTCACACTTAACGACCGTTGCAGCATCCCCACATGGTTATGTGATCAAATTCATATGCTTGGCAACTGGCTCATATTTATGACAGGGTCATATGATCAACTTTTGCGACCTTCTGGCAAGCAAAGTCAATAGGGAAGCCAGATTCACCTAACAATTGTGTTACTAACTTAACAACTGCAGTAATTCACTTAACGCTGAAGCAAGAAATGTCATAAAATTAGGGCAAAACTCACTTAACAGCTGTCTCACTTAGCAACATAAATTTTGGGCTCAATTGTGGTTGTAAATTGAGGACTACCTATACAGAATTCTGCTCTGAAACAGGGTTTGACTTAAAACACTCCCATCACTCTAGGACAGCCTCCTGACCAGCTGTGAGACCCCTGGCATATGGCAGTCTGATGTATGTTGCTTGTTGGGAAGCCCCCTCCCTTCTAGAAATGGCCATATTTGGAGAAAAGAAGAATGGTTTTTTAAAAAGAGAGTGAGAGAGAGAGAGAGAGAGGAAAGAAAAGAAATCCATTTGCCTTGTTTCTCGTGGCAGAGCTAAGGGGTAAGATTGATGTACAGGATGGGGTCTAAAAGCTGTTTTCAAAGGAGCAGACGCACATACAGAAACAGCGTAAGGCTGACACATAAATCACCTAAGCACTACTAAATCCCCCAAGGCATTCCCATTAAGTGGAATTCTATCCCTATTAGGCAGCAGTCATTGCTATTAAGTATCATTAGGTTTAAATCTGCCCCCAGAAAGAGGGCAGATTGGTGTGGGGAGTTTCCTCCCAGTGACGACCTCAGACTGGGATGCTTAGTAGATCTCTTAGTTGTACCCTTCTTCCTCCCCAGATGATTTCATGGCAGCCATTGGGGGCCCAGGATAGAATGTATCTGCTCCCAGTAAATTGCATTTAGTTTAAAGAATGTATCTTGTATCAGCATCTCCATGTTCCAAGCAAGGTGAATAACATTCCATGCTGTATTTCCAAACTCACATTTTTACCTCTCCCCCCATCCCCCTGCACCCCATAAAATAAATTCCCATCATAAATGCCTTGCACGCCATGGAGACTAGAGCATGGTTTCTTCTTTCTTCTGCTTCCTTACAAGAAAGGGGAAAAAAGTCTATGTATTGTGGGCAAATGGATTAACACTTCACTGAAGTTATTTTCATTTGCAGTTCACTTGAACAGCAGGTGAGAACTAATCCTAAAAAGACAAAAGAATTCACTCTCAAAACCTTTCCTGCATGGGCCCCTTTTCCATGTTTACTTCTATCCATGGTCTGCATGAAGATGATCCAGAGCAAGTCAATCACATTTTCCAGGCTCGGCTAGCATTAAGGATTTCTGTACTATTCTGATCCAGGATTTTCATTGCAAATAATGTGGAAATTGTGTGTTTTAGCGAGCACGTGGCCTTACATAGTACTATCAACTGGAAGTTGATTCAAGAACGGTTGTGAGAATCTCCCATTTTGACATAAATAGGCGTTGTATGTAAGTAAAAGTCACTAGGCTTTCAAAAATGTTTTTGGTTTATAATAAGTGTCTATTATTACAATTATTACTATCCATACTAAATAGGATGAATGAATTCTATGTTCTTGAGAGACAAGCTTTTGTCACTTACTCTAACTCTGTCGTTTGAACATAGAAAATATTTTCTAGTTCAAATGTTTAATTGAGGAGTGGATGTGGTGAGTGCATAAAAGCAATTGCTGACACATATAGGGTTTTGATGTGTATTTTTTAAATAACCTGATATCTAGCCTTGTTTTTATTTCTGTTTTAGCACATAGAACGTCTGTGTAAGTGAAAGTTAGAAAAAAAGAGAGACAGAAAGAATTAACAGTATAGTTTTATTCTGGTTAGAAGACTAGAGAGAGATTATTTATATCCTTACCAACTTAACCAAGCAGGTAGGGGGTTCATTAGCAAGGCTGGGTTAAAAAAAGAGAAGGAGAGAGGGAGAGAAGTGAATGAGTGTGGAAGAGTGAGAAGAACAAACAAGTCAAAGCATTTGTTCATACTGCAATCTACACATCAATTATCCTGCTGTGCTAATTACCACCTTTCCATACCCCAGGTACCTAAGCATTCGCACTTACTTACTCTTTCATGCCTCTGATCAAAAAAAAGGGAAGAAATAATAATAATAGAAGTGAAGAGAAGATGAACCCAGAGGTGAAATATATCCTTAGATCTAAAAAGTCATTTTCATTTGAAGTACAACTAAAGACTGTTTTAAAGAAATGAAACATTTACAAATATTTTAATTGCAGAATATTTTGGTATCTAAAAATCAACAAGACATTCTTCTGCCAGTTGGAAAGTGGTTATAAATAAAGAAAAATAATGAATGAGAAACATTTTAGGAGTACGATATGCTTCGTCCTTGGAAATAATGATGACTATCCCAGTGTTACAAATTAAACTTAGAATTCAGTCTTAGACTTCCTTGCTCGATGCTGCTAATCACAATTAAGTGATCTTTATTTTGATGAAAATTTAGGAACTACAATCCCATTTGGTTTCTGGGCCTCCTGGTCAGGGTGCTTATTTTCTCATTTCAGAGTGAGGTTAGATTAAAAAAAGAAAAAGAAAAAGAAAGAAACCTATTTCCTGTAGCTCATTTGATACCTGGTGGGGATGCTATTCAGGTGACAAGGACACAAGCACCAAGGGGGAACAGATGTGATTTACACACTCATTATCATTTGAATGAGAGTGCAGATAGGCCTGTTCAGGAGCTTCAGCTTCACCTGGACAGCTTTCCTTCTGATCTTTATTCCATCTGAGAGACCAGGTCCCCCGACATCTTTAAATCCTAGACCCCCAGCTGGTAACACACCAAGTTTTATGACGGTAAGCAGTCTTCTGAAGCGCTAAGCACAGATGCCATTCAGAATTCTGCCTCCACACTGCTTTCTTTCTTTCTTTTTAATTGTATCCAGACTTAATCTGAAATGTGTGTCTGGAACGGTGTATGCATATATGCCAGTTTAGATGGTATAATTTATTTTTTAATAGCTCCTTGGAACAAAGCTCCACCTTTAAAGTTTATGTAGAGGGTGCTAATAGTGCTTCTGCTTTGTGTTCCTGGCCAGGATTCCCCTCCCCCCCAATGCATACTTAATGTTCAGTCCAGGAGTGGCAAGCAATTAGGGAACATGGCATGGTGATAAGATATAGTTGTTATCAAACCCCAAACTGCTGATGACAATTAATAGTTCCAAATTGGGTTCAAAAACAGAACTGTACGGATATTTTCTGTACAATCATCCTCCAATTCCCTCCCTGTCTTTATTAGAGTGAAGTCTTGGCTCAGTTTACATTTGATTCTTTGACATTAGCCTTGATAAATGCTGACAATCGTTGCGTAATTGCAGAATAATGTGAGAAATTGGAGTATCTTTGAAATGGTATAGGGCGGTAATAATTATGTCTCCAAAGTTGTAGTTGTATCTCCACAAACATTACCAATGATGAAGTTTGTTCTTTGGTGTATGTTAATAGGAGGAGGAAGCTTGCCTTCAAGTCAGGACAAAAATGCAAAAACAACCTTGAGTAACTTAAAGTGTTGTTTTTAACCTTCCCTTATCTGAGGCAAGCTGACAATTTGGATGAGTAACCAAAGTGAAGGTAGTTTGTGTGAGAACAATTGCTGGAAGGTTTCCTCGATTTTAATTAGGCATTGTATGAAATGGAAAAGATATATATATATAATGGACACAAGCACATGTGCATTTTATTTCTCATCTAACATTAACAGTTAAAGAAAACAATTGCTATTAAATTACTTTGTTACAATCCATAATTACAACTCAGGTTATGCTTAGCTGTTATTAACAGAATGTACAGTAATAAGTTCTGGCATCGTAATATGTTATTGTAGCATTATAATTAATCTTACAGGAAGTATAATAAATTTACAATATCAGATTGAAGCAATACTGCATATAGATTTATTAATGCTTTTAATCAGTTCTGGCAAAATTAATTTTACTCTGATTGCTTACATTGGAATTTGCATATACTTAGTGAAAGTAATTTATTTTTTATGGATTCCTTTTTTTAAAAAAAATAAAATAAGGCATATGGCCCCGCAGTTAAAAACTTTGCTGATTCTTTATCTAAAATTCCTAAAGCATTTGAAAAAAGCAGGTTTCAAGAATTTTTAGATCACAATCCAATGATTTATTTCAGCACTATACGAGGAAACATTTGTTGTTCTGATTATCAACAAGATTCTTTTCTTTCTTACACACACCTTTGAGAGCTCTGCATTTGTTGACTTCCTTACAATTTTATCACAAGTTTACTGCATGAACAAAATAAATGATAAAAAAATTACATTTATTTCCTCAAAAAAAAAAAAAAATAGTAACACACGCATTCAAGGGAGTTTCAATGTGGAGATACACGAAATTTCCCTGGAGGTGTAAATTTATCACTACATACCACAGAAGGAGTTTGTGGGAGGAAGAGGCTGAATTTTATCATTTTTGTCATACTAAAACTCCTGTTAAATCTTTGTTGCAGAAGCTATGTTAAAATGAAACAGGTAGTAATCCAAAATGTTGCAATTCGAAAGAAGAGACAGTGTTTAATCATACCAACAATTTACTAAATAGTAAATCATATGACCCTCCAATAAAGAAGATTGTAGAAATATGGTATGAATAATGCAGACATAATAGTGTTTATGAACTCAATTTTTTGTCTTGAGTAGAAATGGAGCAGATCTTCATGCTCCATTTCTAATTTTTCTAGTATTTTAATGAAAATACTATGCAATATATAATTAGTTATCTGTAACAAATATTATTATGTTCTCTGTTCTTGCTTTATAATAGTGCTATATGTGGGTCAAACTGCATTTTGCCTTAAGATTTAGTTAGCACTTCGGTTGCTGTTGTAGCTTGGGGAAGCTGTGGCCATTCAGATATTGCTGAACTATAATTCTCACTATAACACAGTAGTGAGAAAAGCTGGAACTTATACATCCCTATGAACTGCAGGGCCAACATTTTCTCATTGCTATGCTAGATAAGTAGAGGAACTTTGATCCAGGTAGAAAAGTTGCAAATCCTAACATCTGTAATTGATGTGGACAAATATTACCCATAAGACATGAACAGAACTTTTTAGTTCTCATCAAGGATGAGTACATGTCTTCCCTTTAAACAAATGAAGAAACATGAATATTCTTATCTCCTACAAAGCCCTTTGCATTCCACTGTATCTTAATTGCAATGTAGGTTCTGTACTTTGTGCTCAGAGATTTGTGATAAGACTGTATAAACTTCTGAATAACTTTTACTGAGCCAAGGGATTTCCTTAAAACATGTTTTAGTATCATTTTGTGCAGCATTATTCTGTTCTAAAAGATAATGTGTTATCAATCCTTCATAAGATAGTTTCAACCAGGGAAAGGATAACATTTGTAGTTGCCTTCGAAGTCCACTTTTTGTTATTTTTGCTTAAGGTCTAGGCCATAGATCATGGGGTTGTCAGCAAACAGATAATCTTGATGACTAAACCAAAGCCTGCAGAAGGGGAGGGGTTCAACTTCTGTCAGAAGAAACACTAAGGGAGGCCTTGGATCATAAATGATAACTACGAGTCTCAGGAAAGGAATAGCACTTTTAAAAACATAAGGCTATTGGTTAATTTCAGATTGGCGTCAATTCAGCATTAGG
This sequence comes from Masticophis lateralis, assembly GCA_030761175.1. Classification (NCBI taxonomy): domain Eukaryota; kingdom Metazoa; phylum Chordata; class Lepidosauria; order Squamata; family Colubridae; genus Masticophis; species Masticophis lateralis. The sequence goes on from JAUDYJ010000001.1 coordinate 218,143,950, forward strand.
AACAGAACTTTTTGATTCTTGTGTTGGATGTTATGACATTTTAAAGTTTCCAGTGTTTTGCCTTAATCTCTTAAGGAATTAATATTGGCCATAATTTCAGCAGTACATACATAAAGCCAGGAACTGAAATAAATGTTTGGAATATGCATAAGTCCTGGCAAACAGCACCTCTTAGAACTGATTATAATTTTAGATATTACGTGTTCAGCAATGTCAATAAAGTTATGCATTGAGACTAAAAGCTTGAATCTACAGTGATTAGTTGTGCTGAAAAAGCCCAAGGTATTATCGTTAGAGAGCCAGTGAGGTATAGTACAGGGGTGGGTTCTACTTACCATTACTACCGGTTTGCAACAGGACCACGTGCACTCTTCTGCACAAGCATTTTGATGATATCAGGGTCAGTGGGCGGAGCCTCCCGCCAGTTTTATTACCAGTTCTATACAACCAGTGCGAACCAGGGGCAACCCATCACTAGTATAGTAGTTAAGGCATCAGGCTATAAACTGGGAGATTTTGAGTTCTGGTCACACCTTGGGCACAAAGCCAGCTGGGCGATCCTGACCAGTCACACCTTCTCAGCCATAGGGAGGAAGCAATAGCAAACCACTTCTGAAAAACTTGTCAAATCTGTAGGAATTAATTCAGGCAGAAACTAGGAATCAACAATAACTCAAAGGTGTGTGTGTGTGTGTGTGTGGTTATTACATTTTCACACACAAATTTTAGGAAGCTTTAGAATCTGTCTGGCCAATAGCGTCATCTTTAAAAAGCACCAAAACTCAAACACATGTTCATTCATGCCACACACAGACTTCAAAAATTTTCTACAGTTAAATGATACCTTCCTTCTCAAAGGTTTATTGGAAAAGAATCATTTCCCCTGTCTTGCAAAATGTTAATAGCTAAATATGAGTAGGGCCTGGTGGTTTGTAGTTTTGATGGTCCAAAATTTACAGTTTAGAAATGGTTTCCCTACCTGTCTATCTTTAAATGAAAGACAGGGAATTTTAGAAAAGCCCTGTCTGATAAGATAACTTAGAGTTCAGACAAAGACCCATCCATGTCGTTGGGGTTGTTACAAGTATATATAACATCCATATCAAATAGATTTCAAGTGGAATGTGCTACCCAAACATTGTGGATGTGGTGAAAAAAGGGAAAGTTTGTAAATTGTCAGCCACTATAGGATGCATTGGGATTCTACAACACACACACACACACACACACACACTATTCACAACTATTAAATTAATATAGCCTTCCAAATCAAATCCCCATGAAACTAAAATAAAAAGAGCCAGAAATATTTACTATCTCTCCAAAGCTTTGATGAGCACAAAGAAGAAACATAGGCCATAGAGAAATACATTCTGAACATTGGGGCAATGTTCAGAAAGGGGTCTGTGTGTGTATGTGTGGGAGAATCTACTAAAATTGTCTGCAAAACCAGCCAAATATTATAAAGGGTTAAGAGAAGAGTAACCCAGCCAGCAACCTATTGTAATATTTACTTATCTGAATAAGTCCATTAATAGACCCAGAAGCCTTAACTATCTTAAGGCTTAACATATCTTGCATACTACAACAAAAAACAAACAAATCCCAA